>OU696583.1:7016821-7209321 GCA_916048095.2 Sacculina carcini
CTATGTGTATGTATGTGTGTGTGTACGTATGCCTGTATGTGTTTGTGTGTATGTCTGACCTACGCATTGCGTAAGCACAAACTTTAACTTGAACATCCAAAATCAATTTTCGACTCGAATTCCAATTCAGCGGTTTTTCGGGATATGTTGTTTGGTAACTCTTGTAATTTTACGGTTGAAGTATTAATTAGCACCATAATAGTCCTTTTCCTATATTTCTATATAATATAAACTTTTGGCGAGAGTAATCACAGGTCTAATTTTAGGTTTCACTTGACACAGAAGACAAATTCCCTAATATATTTGTTCACTTGAAGAAAACTTTCTCATTTAGTGAATACTCATAACAGATTGTGGTCGTCAAAAGATGAATCACTTTTGTCTCCGAAAAAATTGATGTTGGGTATCATTATTATGCGTCATTTCCTTGATAATTACTTTATGCATTCAATCCAATCGCTGCAAAACATCGTCTCTTTGTGATCATCTAATATTCCACTTTCTTGTAAGTTTTCCGCGCAACGAACACACACAGCGAGACGCGGAAGTTGTCATGTTTGTCGCGTGCATGCACGAATTCACGGTGCACATTGTCTTGCCTCATCTACCCTCGTGCGTCTTGCAATGGACGAGAATGAAAACGAGTCCTTGAACAGTCGGAAAGGATCAAACGCTCCGCCAGCCCACTGAACAGTGGTAGAACAAAGCAAGTGTAAAGTAATCATAACAGTATGATGAGCTGTCATCCCAGTCTATCTGATGTACTGATGTTTTAAGCCAGGGGTTCTTAACCGGTGGTGCTCGCACCCCTCGGGGTGAGAGCCTGGTTCCTAGGAAGTGCGAGGATTCCTGTATTTTTTTTTAGAAATTGTATGTTTTACCTATATTTCTGGGAAACGCCTTTTTGCTAAATCCTCTTAGAGGAGTTGTATGCATTAATATTGAATATAAAATGTGTGTTATTACGTCGTTTGTATTTGTATATTTTCGTATACCTATAAAAAATCCAGGGGGTGCGAGATCTGAATGCGGGTATATGGGGGTGCGATAACGGAATGTTGATTTGAAAGGGGTGCGAACACTGAGAAAGGTTAATAACTGTCTTAAGCTAAATATCTGTCATAAATCACGTATCAACACTAGCTGTAAGAAGCTCTTTTGCAATTAGCCATGTGGGGACAACGTGTTCCAATGCACTCTTTGAGAAAACCTCCCTCAGGAATACATTCCGGAAATGTAGCATTAATTTCAATTGGCTTTGCTGAGTAGTGTTTTCATAAAATCGAAGAACAGGGTCAACTTAACAAATTCCTTCCAGAACAGAGTCCTTCCTTGATTTGAGCAAACAAAGTATCGATAAAGATGTTTCCTGCTTACTCACCTTCAAGCGACTGAAGATGTTCCACGGTAGAGTACCATTGGTCCAGAGTAACCTCGGGATCCCTTTCATCGTTGCCGTCAAGGAAAACATGTCCAGAATCTTCATACATCCAGGATTTGATTGCCGGTGCTTCCATTTGACCTTGCTCTCGTAATCTTTGATGTTATTGATGCTAGAACTTTACTACGACCAGAACTGTAGAATCAACAGGTGCCTGGAACAGCACGAATTCTTCACGTGGAAGAACACTTCCTTCCGTTGCGCGGCAAACTTTTCACACGCGCACAATGAAACGATATAAATGAATTGGCCCAAATTCGCCGAGTTTCGCTTCTATCGAATATAGATCGCCAAACACTGATTTTTGGAAACGAGCACAATTTGAGCACCGTTTGAAGTTCAATCAGTCGCACTTGGTGAGTCTGCCAAGGCACTTCCGATACTTCGATCAGATATACCACGATGGTCGAGCTAGACGTGTTATGCTGTCGACATCTGCCCAGATCTCGCACAAACGATCCACCGTGCTCCGATAGCAGGGAGCCCGTGTGCCGCTGCTATCAGAGAGAATTAGTCGTCATAAGTCAGACAGCACCTATACACGCATGCACTCACAGTAACTGGTGGTTAATGCGGTTGAGACTACAGGCACGCACACAAATACACACACACATACACAGACATACACACACTTGCAGTGTGCCTGCGCGCGTGTCTGTGTGTGTTGGTGTGTACTTATGAATAACACGGCAGTTTTATAAGCCAGCATCACATAAGTCTATTGGGCATATGCACGCTTCACACATGCCAATGTAATTAAGCATTTCGCACAAGATACAAACAACGGCAAAAACACACCTGAGCAGCTGCATGTTGACCGCTCGCAACTACACGCAAAACTACGCCGATCAGGAGATTCAAAATGTCACACACACACACACACACACACACGTTCACACACGCACACGCGCGTTCAACACAGTCAAACCACTACTGATACAGTGGGTGTGTAGTGAATGAACGCTATACATGCACTCACGCACCCGTACATGTGTATGTATGTGCGTGTGCTTGTGTGTGTGTGTGTGTGGTATCCAACGCACCTTTGCCGCACCCTAATACGCACACACACACATACAAACTCACACACACACACACATACAAACGCACACACACACACACACACACACACACACACACACACACACACACACACACTAACAAACATGCAGACACGCACACAGCCAGGTGCATGACTGGTGCGCAGGTGCTCTGACACCGAGTGTATGTATGTGTGTGTGTGTATGTGAGTGCGTGAGGGCGGAAGTAGTGCGAAGCGAGCCGACAGTGCCTCAGGCGATAGCGCAGTTCAACTGGAGCATGAAAGGTTGTCTATTGAGAGCGACATATTGTCCTGTGGTCCGGGACAGTGGTCCACTTGGCCCCGAGGAAGAGGCTAGAAGATTTTCCAAGAGGAGAATGATGGACGCTGGAATCAGTGTGATGTACATGTCATGTTCAGGTATCTGAGGACAAAGGAACATGTCTGTACAAGCTGGACTTGTCAAAAGGAATGTTGAGACTGATGAATTATATAATATTCTGATTGGAGAGAACAAGAACCCTGCAGATGTGATCAGAGCCGTAGAAACCGCCCCCAAACTCCCTGGCCGGGGGTCTCGAGTGTTGAGAGGCCCCGTACATTCCAAGAAGTTGCTCGTAACTGCATTTTCCCAATTTCGGACCTCTACTATAATGATGTTTTATTTATACTGGGGCCTCCAGCATTGCCTTCGGAGGGGGAGGGCCCAAAAGACCTGACATCAGCTCTGGATGTGATCGATGACATTATGCGGCGGACGACCTGCCTAACAGAGCCGTGAAACTCCAATGCATCAGAACAGGGAAATGTGAATCTTCTACACCTGTCTTCCTCGTAAACACTGGAAGCACATACTTCGTATACATCTTTTCGCTGCGTGGTAGGAGATACAACACAATTAGAGTCTGCGATTCAACGGAAAGTGACCAGATGAGAGGTGACATGTATGCTTCTAGTCCTTTCACTAGGGGATCCAGGGCGGGCTCGGGGGCTGAATCCCCCCAAAATGTTTCCATCAACTCCTCATAACTATTAGATTCACTAAAAGTGGTCAAGAAAAAGTATCTTTTTGTGGATTTTGTTGATATAAGCATTATGGCAAAGCATAATCGCGCATAATGCGTTTGTAAATATGTGTATATATCATTGAGAAAAAAATCAGTCCCCCAATTGCTCTCTGGATCCGCTGCTGCTGCTGTGTCCTTTCCATATTTATATATTGTTATCTTCATTTCCCTCCTGATCAGGGTTTGTTTGGTTTAAACCATGTTTTAAACCAAGTGTTTTTTTAAACCATATATTTTTAATTGTTTTTTTGGCAGAAATGAATTTTCTCATATATGAATGATCAACTATTTTCAGAATAAGTAAATGAGTTAATTAATACAATTTTAAATCTTCATAAATATTATTTTTTGGCATGATTTCATGAGTTTGCACGATATGGGAAATTTTTTATTCACATTTTTGGTTTTTGCTGAGGAAGCATTGCAGTAATTGATTGCTTGAAATTGAATACTCAATTAAAAACCTTTTAACATTTCGCTTGACGAAAAAACACAGAATTTTTAGAAAAGATCAATGGGTTTTATGAAAAAACCACCTGGTTTCTTTGAAAAAACCACTGGGTATTTTTATCATATATTTTGGTTCATACAATAAACATTGGTTTTTAAGGCAAAAAATCCGCTGGTATATATGAGAAATCTTATATTTTTACGACAAAACATTTGAGTATCAATGAAAAACACTATTTTTAGAAGCCTCTGAGTAAAAAAAAACTGTGTTTGCTCTGAAAACAAACATGAAATAACTTCCATGGACAAAACAATTTTTAGTCACTAGGTTTTCATTAATAAGGCCACTGGGTATTTGGATTTGGAATTTGCAAACATATGTGGGTGTTTAAAATCGACTGCTTTCGCAATTGGAAGCGGTTTAAAACTTCCGTTGCCTATAGATGCTACAAGGTGAAATTCAAGACCCTGTGTGTACACTTTTATAATTTTATTTTTAAATATTTACAAAACTCTTGGTAAGTGGTTGTAAGTTGTGTGTGTGTGTGTGTATGTGTGTGTGTGTGTGTGTGTGTGTGTGTGTGTGTGTGTGTGTGTGTGTGTGGTGGATGCACTGTGGAGAACTCTCAATGGACTGATGGGTAATAAGCGTAGCTCTAACGAAAATGTGTGGAGTGGAGACGAATGTCGAGATATGCCTAATGCATTTCGCCTGTTTTTTCAAAATAAAATTGATAAAATTCACGCATCAATTCAGGTCCCAATGAGATATGTAAATACTTCATTGCATAATCCAATGTCATTTACATCCTTTCAACCAATTGACTATTGTTCATGTACAGCATTGATCAATCGTAGTTCTATGCGATCCAATATTCTCGATCCGATTAAATTTAACTCTATCAAATCTCATTTATCATTCATTGTACCCTTTGTCTTGTACCTTGTAAATACTAGTTTCATGCATGGTAGATTTCTTGCTTCCAAGAATTCTGTTATTACTCCTGTTTTAAAAAAGACTGGATTAAACGTGGAATCCTTTGGTAATTACCGGCCTGTATCACAAATACCGTGGGTGTCTAAACTTCTTGAGTATGCTATATACGATCAACTGTATATATTCCTGGAAAATAACTCTCTTCTCCTGCCACAACAGTCAGGATTTCGGAGGAATCATTCTTGTGCCACCTCATTGCTCTGTACATATGACTATTCTTTGAACGCGCATCTAAGCGGCCAAAACGTGCTTCTCATGCAGCTTGACTTTTCGGCGGCATTTGATACTGTGTGCCACGAAATGCTGCTGGAAGATTTATCAAACTGCGGTGTATCTGGGAGTGCACTCTCGCTCATTCGAGATTACCTAACAGATCGCATGCAAACAGTGATTCTGGACGGAGTTCAAAGCCAGTGGTTTCCCCTGAAAACTGGAGTTCCTCAAGGCTCCATTCTCGGGCCTTTGTTTTATAATGTATATATACTGTCCTTAAAGCGGGTTCTTAACAACTATGCTGTAAATTATCAAGTGTTTGCCGATGATATTCTAGTGTATTTCAAGTATTCTGATGATGTACAGGCAGTATCCACTATCAGGGAAATACTGCAAGCTATTAACACCTGGGCAGCCTCCAAGCACCTAAAGCTGAATGAGGAAAAGACCAAATTTCTCGCCATAACGAAAGAGCAATTGAACGGTTCTCTCTGCAATGAGCTTGATCTGGCTGAAACCACCAAACATCTCGGTGTAACGCTAGACAGGTTGTTAACATTCGAGCCTCATGTATCTGCGCTGGTGCGTAATTGTAATTATCACATACGTAGAGTGTATTATATAAGGAATTTTTTGACTGTAAATGCTGCAAAAAAACTTGTGGATTGTCTCATTTTGAATAGGATTAAGTATTGCTCTGCCCTTCTACTGAATATTAACCACCGAACTCTGCGAAACTGCAGAGTGTGATGAACAGGTCGTGTCGTCTTGTGTTCAACCTGCCTAGACGCACTTCTCTGGTGAAATATTTAATCAAACTAGCCTGGCTTCCGATCAAGGCTGACATTGAGTACAACCTGCTTTGTATAGTTCACTCTGTCCTTGTAAATAAAACACCTGCCTATCTACAAGACCTGCTATCTTTCAAACAAATTTCACCAGATTATGATTTGCGCCAAAATACTCAAAATTTTCTTTACGAACCTGCATTTCCCTCTAGACACTCGCACTATAACCGCTGCTTTCAGTATATGGCCCCCAGGTTGTACAATAAGCTGCCACAGTTCATTAGGGGATCTCACTCTCTCTCACTTTTCAAAAGTAGACTTAAGAAATATTTATTGGAAAAATCTTATGACCGCGAAAAACTCCTCATTAAACCTGAGTACACGGTGTAAATTTTGCATATTCACGATTGTCAATACAGTTGCTACATGTATAGAAAATGTATTGTGTTATCTGAGTGTGCGTTTGGTTGGGGTTTCGTATCTATTTATATCTATGCTGGATCTTTGTATTTGTACGTGTGTGTGAGTGTATGCGTGTGTGTGTGTACGACTGTCCACGCTGTGTCGGTTTCCTTTGAATTGTGCGTATGTAAGTACTCTTATACCCAACCTGTGCATGTGAGCGTGTATGTGTATGTGTGCATGTGTGTGTTTGTATGTGTGTGTGTGTGTGTGTGTGTATGTGTGAGGGTCCACGCTGTCCCCACTGCGTGGGTTCTTTGATTGACAGCGTGACTGCGTCCTCAATACTGTTTCGACTTGTCAATACTGTTTACGTCTACATGTCATCATTGTATATATATGTGGTGTGCGGTGTGTTTGTGATGTATGATGTTTTCGTGCGCTCAGTACAGGTAGTACCTGGCTGAATTCCCTGTAAGATTAGTGTCATCGCTATCTTGATGAACCGTAAGGTATTTGCTGATGGGCGCATGTACGTGTGTGTGCGTGTGTCTGTGTTCTGCCTGTATTGTATTGTCCTGCTTTGTAAATACGAAACATATACTTGAATATGCATGTGATTGTACATGAATGTATGTGGTGTGTAATGTTTATATTTGCGCAATTGAGACATGATGTGTGTATTGCGCTTTACAAATGACTCAATAAATGAAATGAAATGAATGTGTGTGTGTGTGTGTGTGCATCTGTATGTGTTTAGTATTTGCCGACTTTCAGTTCTGCGCGGTGTTTGATTAATATGTGGACGTGCGAGTGCGTTTGTGTGTATGTGCCTGTATGTGTGTGTTTGAACAATATGCTGTCGCCGAGTCGGAGGAGCGGCGCTGGGGCGAGAAGCGACTCGGCACGGGAGAGGTCGTGCTTGCGGGGGCGTGTGGCGATGTGTTGTTTTTCGGCAGTGTGTCTGGTGCAGTGTACGGATTAAGTGGTGTTCTGTGTGTGAGAGAGTTCTATGTGTTAGAGAGTTTTGCGCGTGAGAGTGCCCTTGTGAATCAATCTGTATTTTCGTGACGTTCGTGTATTTTAATCAGAAATACATCTTAACTACTGCTTTGCTCGGCCTGTTCCCGACAAGCTATTTCGGCGTATATGGAAATGAGTGAGACAAGTGCTGATTTGAGACTCATCCCAGAGTTTGATGGGTCTTCATCCTCAGTCAGTGATTGGCTGGAAAAAGTAGAGTTGGTGTGTCGGCTCAGGCGAATTACCGACCTGCACTCTGTTGTGCCGCTAAGGCTGACTGGAGGCGCTTTCGCCGTCTACCTACAGCTTCCTGAGGATGCGAAACAAGACTACAAGCGAATCAAGCATGCGCTACTGACTGCCTTTTCAGTAGACAAATTCACGGCTTATGATAACTTCATCAGCAGGAAAAGACAGTCCGGAGAAGCTGTAGACATTTACTTCTCAGAACTCAAGCGTCTGGCTTCTGTCATCGGTGACGTTCCAGACTCACTTGTAATGTGCGCGTTCGTTTCAGGTCTTCCCGATAGCGTACGCCAGCTGCTTCGCATGAGCTCTCGCTTGGACAACATGAACCCGTCTGAGCTGCTCGAGCGTTCAAGAGTGCTGATACATGAGAGCGAAAAACATGCATCGGACTCTTGTTTTGTGGCGAAGCCTGAGAAAGAGTCGGTGGCCAGCGATCGCAGTGATGAGCGCAGGTGCTTCACGTGCGGCCACTTCGCTGCACGTTGTCCGTCTTCGACTGAGGGTGCAGCCCGAACGAGCCGGCCCGGACCGTCTGGTTGGCGTGGGAGACGCTGCTACAACTGCAACCGTCGCGTTCACCTGGCTTTTCAATGCCGCACTGCACAGCGCTCGGGAAACGGCGAAGGGGGAGGAGAAACTGCGCCGGTCTCTTCCCCCAGTCAGTGAATGGGCAGCTGCCGGTTATTCGCATTGAAGTGAACGGTGTCCGTCGGCGCGCGCTTGTAGACACTGGGTGCTCGGCGAGCATTGTGTGCGGGGACGTGCGTAAATGACTGGTCGAGAGAAATAATCTCTTTACTCACGTTGAGTCAGAATAATTTCGATTGTATCGGACGCGGAACTATTCGCGTGTGCTGTGGGGGAGTTCCGCGACCCATAAATGTGATTGTTGCCTCGTCGCGTCCAATGGGATTTGATCTAATCATTGGCATGGACGCTATTACCGTTCTTGGTGGTGTATCTGTTTCTTCAGCCCGTGAGGTCCGGTTTGGCGTTGACGACTGTGAGATAAAGTCAATTCGGAAGGAAAGTGGTGCAGATTTTGCGTGTTCTACAGTGACTACGAACGAAGCGGGTTTGAGAGCTGAAGAAACCGATTTTCCGGTTGAATATGACGAGGAAGAAAAATCCTGGACGGCCAGATGGAAGTGGGCGAATGGTAAGGAGCCGGGCCCCTTGAAGAATTCTGTGGAGTCATATCACGTGGGCGACACACATCAGGAGGCATTTGAAAAAGAGCTGCATTGCTGGATATATAATGGCTGGTTGGTGATGTATGACGAGAGCAAGCTGGGTCCGGCGAAAGGACTATTGCCGCTGATGGCCGTGCCTCAACGTGAGAAAGTAAGACCTGTCATGGATTTCAGGGAGCTAAATACTTTCGTTGATGCGCACACTAGAGATGCCGATGTATGTGCCCATGTTTTGCGGCAGTGGAGGAGGCAGGGGGATAATGTGACTGCTCTTGATTTGAAGAAAGCGTACCTTCAAATAAGAGTGCACAAGTCTCTGTGGCTCTACCAAGCAATTGTGATCGGAGGACAGAGGTATTGTCTCACGAGGCTGGGATTCGATCTTAATGTGGCACCCCTGGTCATGAAATCGGTGCTCAAGACTGTGATGCGCCAGGACAAGCTAGTCGAATCAGGCACTGTCTCGTATATCGACGATGTGCTAGTGAACGAGGATGTGGTGAGTGCCGAATATGTGCGCAAGCATTTGCAGAAGTACGGACTGTTTTGCAAAGATAATGAGACGTCGAAGGATGCGAGCAGGTTTCTCGGACTCAGAGTTTTCAGGCAGAACCGGCAGATGAGATGGTCTCGTGATGATAATGTGTGTGCCTTACCCGAGCGGCTTACACGGCGGACAATTTTTTCTGTATGTAGCAGGTGGATAGGACACTATCCCGTTGGTGGATGGCTGAGAGTGGCCAGGGCATACATAAAGAGAATTGCCAATGAGAACAGCAGATCATGGGACGACGAAATTGGTCATGAGGGTGTTAGGCGTTGCTTGCAGCGGGTTCAAACCGAGCTAGTCAAGCATGATCCGGTGTGCGGACGGTGGGCTGTGAGGGGCAAAACAGCAAAGGTGTAGGTAGACGCCAGCTGTCTGGCTCTGGGAGCTGCGATGGAAGTTGACGGAGAGATCGTGGAAGATGGTGCTTGGCTCAGGAAAGATGACGTGAAACACATGAATATGGCTGAGCTCGACGCGGTCATAAAAGGCTTGAATCTAGCTCTTGCATGGGAAATGCGCGAAATTGAGTTGATGACGGACTCAGTCACTGTCAGGCAATGGGTTTCAGACATGTTGACTAACAAGGCGAGGTTGAGAACAAGAGCGGCTGCTGAGATGCTTGTACGCAGAAGATTGGACATTGTGAGATCACTTATTTACGAATACCATTTGATAGTAACAGTCACACTGGTTCCGTCCAGAGAAAACAAAGCTGACGAGCTGACCAGAGTCCCAAGAGAATGGCTGGGACACAATAGGGCTGCGACAGAGGCCAAGGTGTCGTGCGCCGCTGCGGTGCGTGCGGTGGAGGATACGATTCGGAAAATACACCATGAAATGGGCCATCCGGGCGTCAGACGTACATTGTACTTTGTCAGGAAGAACGGAAGCAGCGTGACCAAGAAAGACGTCAAAAATGTTGTGTCTTTGTGTGATATATGTAGATCGATTGACCCATCTCCTGTTGGATGGACGAGAGGACACTTGGGCGTGGAGAGTGTATGGGAGCGCCTGGCCATGGACATCACACACTTCAGAGAAAAGTCATATTTAACCCTGATTGATTGTGGGCCATCTCGGTTCGCAATATGGCGTGCGCTACGGTCGCATACCGTGGAAGTTGTGGTCGACGTGCTGCGAAATGTATTCATTGATCGCGGTCCGCCCAAATGCATCCTGACTGATAACGAGACGACGTTCCGTAGCCAGAGGTTTGTTGGCTTTGCAAATGAGTGGGGGGGTCAACGTCAGGTACAGGTGTGCATATGCACCTTCAGGCAATGGAATAGTCGATCGCAGCCACCGCACTATCAAGGTGATAGCTGCAAGAAAACAGTGTGACATATTGGAGGCTGTCTATCTTTATGTCACGCCGTTGGACGATGTTTCATCTGATCGCACGCCAGCGTCAATGATTTACAGATATGATCTAAGAACGAAAGGGATTGACAACAATTGTTCGGAGGATAGTGAGCCAGTGACGCCAAAGTTAAAAAAGATGACAGAGTTTGGTTGAAACAGCCAGGAAGTAGGTGCACTGAAAGGTGGTCAGAAGGTGTGGTGACTGACGTCGTGTCTGCACAGTGTGTGGAGGTGGATGGTATGTACAGACACGTGCGACATTTGAGGCCGAGAGGCAATAGACAAAGCGGGGAAGTAGCTGCGGAGACATCAGTGGACACCAGTGACGATGAACTCACTCTTGTTTTCCCTGCCCAACAAAGTGTAAATACAGATGGACAGGACGTTGCGGCAGCGAGGCCTGAACAAACAGAGGCAGATCATGGCGTGCGCGATGAAGTGCCATTGCGAAGATCCGAGAGAATCCGCCAAATGTCTAGTAGAAATAGAGTTGGTCATTTGTGTGATTGTGTCAATCAGGAGGAGGTGTAAGTTGTGTGTTTGTTTGTGTGTGTGTGTGTGTGTGTGTGTGTGTGTGTGTGTGTGTGTGTGTGTGTATCTGTATGTGTTTAGTATTTGCCGACTTTCAGTTCTGCGCGGTGTTTGATTAATATGTGGACGTGCGAGTGCGTTTGTGTGTATGTGTGTGTTTGAACAATATGCTGTCGCCGAGTCGGAGGAGCGGCGCTGGGGCGAGCCGCGACTAGAGATGCGACCTAAAAAAGCGACGGTTTAAAAAAAAATCCGTTTTTTTTTTGCCAAAAAAAACACGACAAAAAAACACGTTCTTTTTGGGTTTTTTAAGAGTCATGCAAAGAATTCAAATTATGGAAATGATATATTTGGGATGTTAAATGAATGATTTTTATCAACACATGGGTTATTCATGCTATTAGTGTCCCTATGAAATTGAATTATCATTAAATATGCACAATATAATTGTTATAATGTGTCTGAAAGGCCTAATATCATTGTTTGCACGGTACTGTGCGGCACTTCTATGTACAGTACAGTTTTGCATTCAATTATTGAGTTAATCATTGTGTAAGAAAGCAGGGTTTGAGAACCGTTTTTTATGCTAAAATTTGAAACTGTTTTAAAAAAAACAACAGGTGGCATAATTTATTTTTATTTTTTACACATTAACTTTTTACTGCCAGAAATTAACTACGTTGGTTATAATAAGTTTCATCATTTCATTCAGTAGATCGATGATTTGCAAATATAAGAGTACAAACACGACATATGCACACAAACTTAGTGTCCCTAATGAGACTACGAATAAAAGCGGGTCGCAGTGGCAGCGGACCAGAAAAACGGACCAGAAAAACGGACAATATTTTCGTGTAGGAAAAAAAACAACTGAGGAAATATATTTGATGTACAAAAAAGTATTTGAACACAAATGACTACATCAAAGAAACCATCATCCATAAAACAAGTTCTAAAAACAGGTTACTAATAAAAAAACAGTTAATTTGGTTAAACTTTCCTTGATCTGCCGCCAATTGTTTTCGCATTCTCTACATCTACGAAAACAGTTTTTCCAAAAAATATATTTTGAAAAAAAACATGGTTTAAAAGAACAGTTTAAATCAAGTGGTTTAACCAGCCGCTTATACGTACCAGCAGGCTACTTGCTATACAAAAGTTATTTGAACGTACATCAATCAAATCTATCTTACATAGATACTGTTTTAGAAAACATTGTTTCATTAAAAAAGCGTTAGTTTAAATGAACGTTTGTCAAAAAAAAACACTTGACCAACCAATTAGCTTGTCTTGTTCTGCTGCCAACATTTTCTGGACCTGTACATTAATAAAACGAATTTAAAACCAGTTTGAAAAACATCATTGCATTTTTTCATAAAAAACATGGTTTCTTTTAAAAAAAACATGATTATTCAATGAATTTGTTTTGTTATGCTGACAAATTATTTCAAATATCCACATAATTAAAACCATCTTTAAAAACATGGGTTTTCTCAATGAAAAAAAACTTAACCACCGGACCCGGATGCACTTTCAAACAGTCTCCTGAGGTATTTATTGATAAATATTCTTGTTTTTTATACTGTTATCAAATTTTCTTTGAAATAAGACACGTAAAGATGTACAAAACATCAATTGAACTCATTTCTATGTACTAAAATCTAACATCCGATGACAATTGGGGCTAATTCTAAAAAAAACAAAAAACCCCTAAAAAAACATGTTTTGTTTTGCAAAAAAACCCGCAAAAAAACGTTTTTTTTTTGCATCACTAGCCGCGACTCGGCACGGGAGAGGTCGTGCTTGCGGGGGCGTGTGGCGATGTATTGTTTTTCGGCAGTGTGTCTGGTGCAGTGTGCTGATTAAGTGGTGTTCTGTGTGCGAAAGAGTTCTGTGTGTTAGAGAGTTTTGCGCGTGAGAGTGCCCATGTGAATCAATCTGTATTTTCGTGGCGTTCGTGTATTTTAATCAGAAATACATCTTAACTACTGCTTTGCTCGGCCTGTTCGCTACAGTGGTACTAATATATGTTTAACTATATAATAAATAGCATGTTACAATCCTTTTTTGATTTGTGTGTGCAAAGTGTAAAAAAACAAAATAATGCTTTTTTTATAAAAAAACATGGTGTTTGTTTTTAATATATAAAAATCCGTTTATTTAAACCCTGCTCCTGATACAGTGTATACTAACACTGCTGACGTACTCGGTGCGTGTCGTATAACAGACGACTAGTCTTGATTCTGGCGCGAAAGGGGGTTGAGGGCTGTGCTCAAATCTGCTTTTGTGGAGTTTCTCGGGTGTTTTTGTGGTTAATTTCTGCCGTGTTAGGATAAACAGGTGTACATATTCCAAAATTTTAGTTTTGTTTTCGTCCAAATTCTATATTGTATTATATGGTGTATTCCTTCCTGGTCTGTCTCTACTATGTAGATTTCATGGCTGTTTTATAAAATAGCCGTGTACCACGTACTTTAGGCTAAATAAGTCTAGCTATCTCGGCTCTTCCCACTACTCTTTTTTTTGCATCATATACAAAGTTTCTCTGACAGAACTCAAGGTCTCCCCACCCAATGGTGGGTAAAAACAGGGGTCTGGTAGACCCCAAATTTTTCTCTGATGGCGTACCCGATGAGGGCGCGTTTGTCCTCATCAAAACAAATACAGACAATATCAACAGCCTAGGATGGCCAAAAATTGAGCGGGCTATTCGTAACATCACACCGACCAAGGCCGAAAGCGTGAAGATCATCAAAGGCGGTCAACTTCTGGTCAAAACTACATGCGAGAAACAAACCGAATTATTTCTTTCTCAGACGACTTTCGGAGGACTAGAGGCGAACATCAGCCTTCACAAAACACTGAACTACACTAAGGGCTCAGTGTACGCACCAGGCCTCATTGACATTCCGATCAACGAACTGAACGAATGGATGAAGGATCTCGGAGTCACCGAGGTTCGCCGTCCCCATCGTCCAGCCGGGGAAAGACCATCGCCCGTGCTGATGCTGACATTCTCCCGTCTCTCGTGCCCGACCGAACTGAAGTTCGACTACATCAAGTACGATGTGCGGCCGTGGTATCCGAAACCGACAATCTGCGACAACTGTGGCCACATCGGCCACAAAAAGGACAAGTGCACAAAACCATCAGCGTGCTTGAAATGTGGGGAGAAATCTCATCAAGGTGAGTGCTCCTTTCACTGTGTGAACTGCGGTGGCGAACATCAAGCCACCTCAGTGACATGTACAAGATATATACAGGAAAAATCGATCCTCGAATACCAATACAGGACAAAATCCTCATACCATGACGCCAAATCCGCAGTCGAGAAGGTCAACACAACATCGACCGCCGCCGTAGCTAGACAACACCAACAACACGAACAGCAACAACAACATCAACCAGTTGAAAGCTCACCATCACCAGAGCTAATCAAAATGCAACAGCAATTGGCAGCCCTTTCGGAATCAGTGACGCAACTCACTACTGTTGTAGCGACATTGGTGAAAAACTTCCAAGCACCATCACCTTGTGCCACACCAACTGCCGTCACCACTGAATATCAGACGGAGTCGCCGCGTGCCATCGAAACCTCATCTCAGGACAACACCAGCAAGGACACCGCTGAAGATACCACTACCGGCTCTGCCGATGAAAACGCCAACAAAGTGAACACACCGGCTCAAAGAAATGAGTCAGGTCCCTCTGATCACTTCTATTCCACTCCCGAACCCACATCAACCATCTCCACGAAAACTACCAAGACACCCAGGGTAGCATACACGCGCAAGAAAAATAGATAAACAAGGAAAAAAACCATCCAATACTCAATCACCTCTATCATCACACAAATAAATGTATACACACCTAACACAACGTCATCATCACATGCATACATTAATCTTTCAATGGAACTGTAGGGGCTTTGACAACAAACGATCAGAGCTCCAACAACTTCTCTCTTCTACTCTTCCACACACCGTTTGTCTACAAGAAACACATCTCCTCCCAACTGACAACCTTCGCTTCATGCTCAACTGTTACCACGCACACCACTTCTATGCTGATAATGTCAGGCGTAAGGGCGGTGCCAGCGTCTTCGTTCAGTCCTCTCTTCCACATCATCGCATCACACTCACCGGACCATATCAGGCTGTAGCCGTTCAAATAACTATAAATAACACAACAATCATTATATGCAGTTTATACATCCCACCACAACAAATTGTAGATTCTTTCTTCTTTGGTTCTCTTATCCAACAATTTCTGCATCCTTTTATCCTCTGTGGCGATTTTAATGCCAAACACCCGCTCTGGGGCTCGGCCGTCTCAGACGTTCGAGGCCGCGAGCTGGTCTCCTCCATCACCAATCACACACTCAACATTCTCAACGATGGCTCACCAACCCGTCTACACGAATACAACGGCACACTCACACATCTCGATATTACACTTTGCTCCTCAATTCTAGCTCCTTTATTGCACTGGCAGTGTCACGACTCATTTCTCTCTAGTGATCACTGTCCTGTTATTACCTCTCTCCTATCATCTTGCTCAATCATACCTTCACAGCAGATCAGGTGGAAATTTGCACACGCCAACTGGACATTATTCAACAGTATATTCGCACAACAATACACTGAATCCGATTACACTACAATAGCCGTTCACGTAGAATCTTCTCTTCTTTACGCTGCCACACATTCCATTCCTTCTTCTAAGACCCATCACAAAGCCCGACGTAGTTGTCCATGGTGGAACCAAGCCTGCAGAGATGCAGTGCTAAAACGCAAAAGAGCCCTGCGTTTCTTCCGGTCCCACCGCACCACATCATCTCTTGACACCTACAAGAGGGCCAAAGCAATGGCGCGCAAGACGATCCGCGCTGCCAAACGTGACAGCTGGTCTCACCTCACTCACTCTTTCACACACAGAGCACCCATTACTAAACTATGGCACATAGTCCGTTCTTTCCGCCAAATACACCGACCACCAACCTCCCCTCCAGTAACATATATAGGTAACACACTCATCACTTATCAGCCACTAGTACTCCATCAACTTGCTACACACTACTCACAAATCTCAAAAAGTTCATCCACCTCAAGTCATCCATCCACTGTATCACCTACCACCTCTGTTACTACCGGATCCTCTATTCTTACCGTATCATCCTACAATACTCCTTTTACTATTCTAGAGCTATCTAAAGGTCTCTCTCAATGTCACTCTACATCACCTGGGCCGGATCGCATTCATTACGCCTTCTTCAAAAATTTGAACTTATCAAACAAAATTATCCTGCTGTCGTGTTTTAATCAACTTTGGATCAATGACTTCTACCCCCCACCATGGCAGCACTCCATAATTATACCCATACTCAAACCAGGAAAGTCTAAATCAGACCTGTCATCTTACCGTCCTATCCAACTCACTTCTTGTTTCTCGAAATTATTCGAAAGACTTGTCCTTCCTCGCCTCAATCATTTCGCTTCTATCACAAATCTCATTTCTCCTGAACAGACTGCCTTCACCAAAAATCGCTCCACTTCCGACAATGTCAATCTTCTAACATCACACATTCGCATCGGCTTCCATAACAAACTTTCCACTCTGGCCGTATTCTTAGACCTGTCTTCTGCTTTTGATAAAGTCTCCAAAACTGCTACTATACATCTATTAAAATCACATGGACTACGGGGACATTTGCTGAACTTCATAAAAGGGTATCTCTCCAATAGAACTTTCCAGGTACGCACCACACAACTATCTGACACATTCTCACAAGAAAACGGAGTCGTCCAGGGAGGAGTCCTCTCGCCAACCATTTTCAACATAGTTATAGATCAGGTCACTAGGAATCTTCCCTCTGGCGTAAAATTCTGCACATACGCTGATGACATAGTGTTGTGGACTACTGGAGTGCACATATCCTCCATGATAAGTGTACTTCAGCTGGCCATAAACTCTGTGTCACAAAATTGCTCCCGTTTCGGTCTCCTCATTTCACCTGGGAAAACAACAGCCACTCTCTTTCGGAAAAATTGTTCTACACAACCAAACCTTCAAAATTCACTGACTCTGTCTTGCCACCCCATTAAATTCCAAAAATACACCAAATTCTTGGGGATTATCCTTGATCCACAACTCTCTTTTCGATCCCATATCCAGCATATAAAATCCCGGGTCTTACAGCGCATCAGCATTCTCAAATGTCTATCACATCCAGTTTATGGCACAAATCACAAAATTCTCATCAAACAATATTATACATTAATCCGCCCAATATTAGAGTACTGCTCCAGCGTCTTTACTTTCTCTCCTAATTCAACATTAGTCAATCTCGATGTTTTACAAAATTCCTGTCTTCGTCTGGCGACTGGCGCTCTACGTTCCTCCCCTATACAAAAACTACACGTGGAGCTCGGTGTCACTTCTCTTCATTCTCGCAGATTACAACAAATTATCAAATATTGTTTGAAAATTCTGGCAGATCCTGACCATCCATGTTCTCACATTCTTCTCAGTCTCCAAAATTTCGACAACTTTCGGCCCGCTCTTGTTAACCGGTTATGTGGGTTCAGCTTAGGACTGGCCTACAGAACCGCATGCAAGTTTCTAAATTTCTACCCGAATTCACTTGTTTTACATCCAAATTTACCGCTCAATTACACTCCACCTCGTATGCATTACCTTATTCACAACACACAATCTGCAATTCCAACCGAAATTCTGCAAAATTACTATGAATTCAAATCATCTCATTCTGATTCTACGTTCATATTCACCGACGGCTCGGTGCAGTCCAACCTGTCGGCCTGTGCTGCAGTTGTACCTCGCCGTTCCATCGAAATTTCTCACCGTCTCCCAGACCACACTACTATTTTCACTGCTGAACAGTTTGCCATATATCAGGCCCTCGAAATTGTCCAAACTGAAAAATTCAACCGTTCAATCATTGTCTCTGACTCGCAAACAGCAATTAAATCTCTTATAGATCCTCACAACGCTCTATCAATTAAATCGGCTACTCTTTACACTGATTTGGCATCCCAATTTGACATCTCCTTCCTATGGGTCCCCAGTCACTCCGGTATCACTGGCAACGACCTGGCCGACTCCGTTGCCAAACAGGCTTTACAACACACACACATCACCTATCCTCCTCTATCCCCATCCGATCTCATGAATTCTCTTTCTCACCGCGTCTCCTCCTACTGTCTTGATACCATGCCTTATCCATCAGCACCTTTCTCTCATCAGTCTAGGCATTACATCACACGCGGCCACAAAGATCCTCCGTGTCACCGCCGACTACACACAGCCCTCACCAGACTCCGCATCGGACACACTCTTCTAACACACAGCCACATCTTTCGACACAATCCTCCTGCACTATGCGCCATATGCAGCACCACGCTCGACATACAACACGTTCTGCTCCACTGTCCCAAATACAGAACTCAACGTCACCTCCTATTACACAGCTTTCCGCAAAATACATCCATATCTCTAGATCTACTTCTGT
The DNA here is from genome assembly GCA_916048095.2 of Sacculina carcini. Taxonomy (NCBI): domain Eukaryota; kingdom Metazoa; phylum Arthropoda; class Thecostraca; family Sacculinidae; genus Sacculina; species Sacculina carcini. The sequence continues at coordinate 7,035,661 of OU696583.1, forward strand.
ACAACCCTAGATATGTTCCTCACACCTTGAAGTTCTTGACAGACACAGGACTCACAAATCAAATATGATTACTTCAGAAAATTGTCATCACTGCAAATTGTCTACAATAAGTAATATATCACTTTCTCTGATTTATTTTCCTATGCTTCTTTCTTGATTGAAAAAAAAATCACACAAAAAACAAACAAAAAAAAAACAACAAAAAAAAACGCCGTTGCGTCATGTATCTGTTTTTATTTCTCACTATGAACTCAATTCAATTATATCTTCATTTCAACAAATATCTAGTATCTGTACATATAAGGATAATCGTATTACTGCTCTAGATATTCCCTCTAACTTGAGTTATTTTTATAGCTTTAGGTTAAGGCAACACGAGTAGCATGCATCTATGATGCTTGTGTAACAAAAGAGTTGCATTGTGTGATCCCTGCATCTGAGCCTAACCTGTGCTATATGCAGTAACCAATAACAACAACAACAACAACAACAACAACAACAACAACAACAACAACAACAGACGACTACAAGTGGAACTCATTTACCCTTTCTATATCTGTAGTAAGACGTTTTTATTGAACGTGTGTTAAGATTGTCTGCATAAGATTGTGTGTGTACGATGGACAGTATGGTTCTTAGTTGATAGTTTCACGTGCGTTGCAATTCTTGGTTGTTGTGTAACACGTAGAGTGGTAAACTATCCAGTTTGACACCGCAGTACAGCGCCCTCATCTAGTGTATATATAATTATGTATCAACTATTCATCCATCTCATCCTTATCTTAACTTTTTTTGGTCTCAACGGGTGATCTACGGTGCATTTGTCTGATCTAATCGTCTTGTGTTAGCACTATACGTCTCGTCATTATCACCTTACATCTTGATCATCCATTATCTCGTATTCATCTAGCACATTATCAGCTTTGATTGTATTTACTTATTGTTCTTCTAGGGGCGTTCCGTTGTAGTAGACGTTCCGTTGTACAACGCTCCACACCCCAGCGATAATTTCTTCAGCAATAATATTGTCTTGATAACTTGCCATGGAGAGATCACACTTGAGTTGTTGAACAAAAACGTTTTCAGTCTCTTTTTTCAAGATATTCACATTGGGTGACATCTTGACTTCCATAGACAGCATGTTATACAGCCCTGGCGCACTTCTGTCCAAGGCTCTTCATCCAGATTTTTTCCAATGGTCGAGTGCCCACCATGATCGAGTGATATCGTCATGGGTTTTCTGTTCCCTGGGTGAGTACAGAAACATCTCGAATCATGTGCCGAACACCCACCCTTTCCCCACGTGGAACCATTTTGTAATACGGTCCACATTCCCTAACCGCATTTCATCCGGACAAAAGTCTAGATAATTAGATCACACCAACAGTAAAAAAACGCGACACATGTATTTTTTCACGACAAGATGACAATAACAAAACAACAATGAAACACAAACGCGACATTGTCGTCAGAAAAGCGCAATCCTTCGTTTTTCCTTCGACCATGAGAGAATGGAACGAAAGATTGATGTACGTGTGATATCGCAAATAACATTGAATCATCGTGCTTCGACATGCCATCAAGTTAATCTACAAATCCCACACTGTTGAATGTTTGACAAGTGAAATTCAATTATCAAAACACATAAATAATCTTTGTTATTTAAATACTATAAACTACCTTAAATCACAATCACTAATTCTTATAATATCGCGGGTGTCTGTGAGCGGAGGAGTGCTTTCTTCAACTCGACAATGTTTTCATGGCGTCTCTTCACGCCCCGCGGCAGCAAACGACACGAGGTCAGGTCAATGACCTCCAGGTCATGACAGCTGCACAGGTATGGTACACACACGTACATACACACACACACACACACACAGACACTGAACAATAACTTAATTAAATATTCAAAATAAATACTGAATGTAAAAATCTCACATTCTAACATTTCAACTGTCTAACAAATTTACGTAAAACTGCATTATGCAAAATAAAATATAATTTATATACACAAACCTGATATATCGTATATATAAGAACACCAATAGTGTAATTTCAAACAAATCAGCATTCAAATACAGTCAAACATCTATATAAGACGCATCGATGAAGCACGATAAGGTCTTGGAACCAAATTTTTTTTAGGTTTCTATTTAAAAATTTAAAAATCAAAAGTTAAATTATAAATAAAAATGTACTATATCATTGGTGTAAATAATTTTATTTATTTGTCTTTATTTCACTACGAAACACGTAAATTTTGTATTATCGAGTACCACGAGGGTGAAAAAATATACAGTCGGTATAGAGCGCAACCAGATACAACGCGGTGGAATTTTTTAGACCCCAACCAGCGCCGTATATCGATGTTTGACTGTTATTACTAGGGCTGTCAAAAGTTAATAAAGTTACTTTTCCACCTAAAGGTAATTTTTTAATAGGCTACTTAAAACTGAATGAAAAAGTTGTGTACGATAATTATTAAAAAAGTTATTAGGTTACCAAAAGTTACTTTTTCATAGTTAGGTTACTTTTTTGCTTTTTGGGTTACTTTTTTATCCTCAGATTACACGTCTTTTGTTATTTTTCTTGTTATTGGGTCACTTTACCACGGAGTTTGGTAACTTTTTGCAGATAAGAGGCACAAAAACGATATAAATGAGGACATACTAGAAAAAGATGGAATCAGGTCTGACGATCAAGAAATGTCAACATTTCTGCTGTTAGGATTGAGCAATTGATCTTCACCTTAACCCATATTATCCCAATGACTACATATGTAGTCATGCATTTCAGGAGGCCACCATTCATGATTTAGATATCATTATGGAATTTTAAAGGCATCAACATAATTCTGCACTTTTTTCTGGCCTATATATCTCCAAAATAGCGTTTAATTAATATACCCCTTTAATTGTGATAAGAAATAATATCGGTTGTTTTCACGTTTTCGCGCTTCTGTTACCCTTTCATGTTGAAACCTGCATACTACTGTCGTGAGTACATCAATGGTGGTCTCTTTCACTCAGTTCATTATTGAATATGTGAGAAAGATTACCTAATGAAAATCCCCCTCATAAATTTCAGAACCTGTTCTTGAGGTAAGTTGAAAAATCCATGACTACATATGTAGTCATTGGGCAACGTGTCAACAAATTATATGCATCAGTTGACGCATTCTGTGGGGCATTCTTTGGTCTTGTGCTAGATGAAATGGTATCGCTGGAATTTTGAAATTTGTAGTTTGGTTTGTGATTTTTTCCCTACAATGTAAGTACATTGAACCTTTTATTTTATTTTTTTCAGGATAGCAGTCTGGATAGTGGTATGTTTCATGAACCAAGGATCAGACCCCACAAGTTTCTTGGGGATGCCATCGATTTTGCTCAGACCAGGGATGGAGATGTGGACATTGTTATTACTGGTCCACCAAGCGGAGGTGACGACAGTGACATAGAACAGGTCGATGATGACACACTTGTAGATGTTGGAGGAATGCCAGAAGAAGTGGCAGGAGAGGTTGATGTCATGTATGAAGAATCCGATGCAGACGCTGCAACCGGTCATGTTTCCAGAAAAAAGCAAAAGCTAAGTGAACCTAAATGGACGAAGAGTCATATTTCTGCACAAGTGGACTTTAAAAAATATGAGAAAACGAATGCAAAAAAATTGCTCCTGAAAATCTCGCCAGATATTATTGAGGCTTCTGAGTGGACTGTGTTTCAAAAAGTATTTGAAGAGATTCTTCAACATCTTGTCTGTGAAACCAATAGATACGCAGCCAGAGATAAGAATATGCCAGATTTCCAAATTACAGCTGAGGAAATGTATAACTTTTTAGGCTTGCTGATACTTTCTGGTTATAACATGCGCACGAGTGAGAGAGACTACTGGAGCAAAGCATCTGATCTTTGTTGCCCTGGTTTCGCTGAAACTATGAGTCGCAGTCGGTTTCAAAAAATTAAAAGTGTATTGCACGCAGCTGACAACCAATCACTTCATTCAAGCAAAATGGCAAAAAGTAAGCCATTATATGATCTACTAAATCAATCATTGCGCATGTTTGGTATTCTGCATGAAAATCTAAGCATCGATGAGTCTATGGTGCCCTATTTTGGAAGACATTCTTGTAAACAATTCATACGAGGCAAGCCGATTCGTTTCGGGTATAAATGTTGGATGATGAGTAGTTCATGTGGTCTTCCTTACCAAGTAACAGTATATGAAGGGAGGACTGAAAAATCATGCAACACTCCTCTAGGAACTCGTGTTGTAATGGAATGTTTGAAGATATGTGATAAGCCAAGTTCTCACTACATATTTTTCGATAATTTTTTCACATCCTATGATCTCATGAAACAGTTGAAAACTCTTGGTTTCAAAGCTACTGGCACTGTGAGGAAAAACAGAATGAAAGGATGCCCACTCAAGACCGATGCAGCTATGAAAAAGAGTGAAAGAGGCTTCTACGACTACCGTTCAGATGGTGATATAGAGATGGTCATGTGGAATGACAATTCAGTCGTGACCTTGTGCAGCAATGCTATTGGACTAGAGCCAATTCGGCAAGTGAATAGAAGAGTAAAAAACAAGGGTGTCGTGAGTGTTCCCCAGCCAAATGTGGTCGCTTGCTATAATGCAGGTATGGGAGGAGTAGACTTGATGGACAGATCGCTGGCAGACTTCAGGCCTACTATTCTCGGGAAAAAATGGTATTGGACTTTGATAATCAACGCAATAAATATCGCAGTTGTGTACAGCTGGAGAATTTACGATCTGGGCCTTCATTTTCTGTTCTTGAAGATGTGAGGACTGACAACAGAAATCATTACCCACAAAGCTGCCTAATTAGACGCTGCGCAGTTTGCAAAAAGAATTGCAGAATACAGTGTGCAAAGTGCAACAAGTCCCTCCACTTGAAAGAGTGTTTCCAGAAGTTTCATGAAAAATAGAGGTGCAGTTTCATATGAATATATTCCATTTATCGTTTAATTGCTATGATTATGTTGTTATGATGAAGTGTTGAATATAAAATGTTTTAAAAGGTGTTTATTTGCTCAGAAAATGTTATCTTGTTGGTTTACCTAAGAACTTGAAAAAATAGCAACCACCTACGAAGAAGAATATCTGTGATGGTAATATATCAGGTTACCTGCCCAATGACTACATATGTAGTCATGCTTATTTTAAGCAAACAACATGTCTTAGATTAAAATTCAACCAAATTTATTCTTAATTGTGGTGTTTTGAGTTAACATTCAAAATTTGATCAACTTTGAAAAATATTTAGACATGTTGGGTTTATTTGGGTTAATATCTGTGCTACTCGATAGTTATACGTTTTGGATACGCAGGATAGTATGTATGTATGTATGTATTGGCCACTTTCAACAAAGTTTCGGCGGGTTTAACAGGGTAAATGCAAGTACAAAAGAGCAAAATAATGAAGTAAGTTGTCATGAGGCACATAGGCCGGCACACAAACATTGACGCAAACTAAAGTATCGGTAGTTAGACAAGCATAACATAAGTTGCGGGCGAAGAGAGGGTATACACAGCTAGGATGGTCGGTCAAGACGGTGTTTGGAAATGCCACAACAGGTGAGGAAACCGCTACAGATGGGAACTACATGTGTCGTAGGGAGCCGAAAAGGTCAGTGGAGAGAAGGATAGCATGATGAAAAACAAGCAAAGGTAGCCCGATAGGATTCCAGAAGATGTTTATGAAGCTTAAGACTTAAAGATTTATTGGACGTGGCAGAGGTTATATGAGAAGGCAGCTATGGATCTCTGGAGCTCTGGATAGTCGAGGATCTACGAACTGAAAAGATCGCGAAGACCAGGAAGATTCAGACGTGGCGCGAATTTTAAGGAGAGAGATAGAGTTCCGGGTATTATGGGTATGGGTCGTAGGGTGGAGCAGTTCCTTGGGATAGGGTGGAGGAGTAGGTGAATGTAGCATTTTGAAAATAAAGCAACATATTTTTGGTTGGACCAAAAGTTTAAAGGGAAGCCAGCCTAGTTTCTTAAGCAGAGTAGATGTAGGATGGCTAGCAGAGAGTCCAAAAACAAAACTAAACGATTGATTGAGTATAGACGGCAAGGAGGAAAAGTGTTTCGCTGATAATGAATCGAATAAGGAAGAACAATAGTTAAGATGAGGAAAAATAAATGAATGTATGAGTGTGATTGAAGTACGTTGGTTAATATATTTTCTAATGATATAAAGGCTGCGAAGGATGAATCTACATTTGCGTACAGTTTGAGCAATATGGTAAGAAAAACTAAGACTGGAGTCAAATGTGACACCAAGATTTCGTGTGTGGAATTCGTGGGTTTGAGTTGGCATGATTGGGCGTCCAAAAAAGGTGGTTGGAATACAACAGTTTGTATTTTGGAGGGATTGACTGATGAAGAGCATGAAACAGCCCAAGAGGAAATGGAATTAAGTATGAGAGGAAGGTCATTTTGTCGAGATAGAGGAAGGTAGATCTGGATGTCGTCGATGAAAATGTGGTACTGCAAAGACAGGGGGCGAAAAATGGAGCAGAGAGAGAACATGTAAATATTGAAAAGCACAGGACCGAGGACAGATCCTTGAGGGACACCAGATGAGAGTGGTTTCGAAAGAGACTCTTCGCAATTCAACAGCACGGAGAATGTGCTGTCAGACAGATATGAATCAAGAAGAGCAAGAGCAGAATTAGAAACGCCAAGTCCGTGGAGGTCATTTGAAATAATACGATGATCCTGCAATTCAAACGCGGATGAGAGGTCAATGAGGGTCAATATGACAGGAGATTTCGTGAAAAATTGTTGCAGAATATCGTTTTTTACTATTGGCAAGGCCGTTTCAGTGGATCTATTAGCAATAAATCCCGAAGCAATGAAAGCAATGACATCACCATGAAGGAAAGAGGCATTAACGAGATGGGTGTAAAAAGGAGCAAAAAGGTGAATGCTAGAAGATATTGTCTTGAAACAAATCGGGTTGAGCGGACAGGAGCAATGTTTAGTCTTTCGTAAGAACCGAATAGTATTGAGAAGTGAGATTTTTGCAAAAGAATTGAAGGGAGAAACAGAATGAGAAATACGCGAGGGAAGGGAGCCAGAAGATTTGACAATAGAGCTGAGTAGGAATTCGATCTTGGATGAAAGGAAATCAAATAATACCGAAGCTGAAAAAGAGTGGGGTTCAAAATGGATTTGCCCAATTTTGAACCATAATGCCATTCCATTTTAGGAAATGCCCACGAACCGGAAGGTGTCGTGAGATGTTTGGAGTACGCATACAGTACGTAGACAGTACGCATTTACTAGGACAGGAAGGCATTGACGAGATGGGTGTAAAAAGATTGGTGTAGCACGTGAGTTTCAGGCCGTGAGATAGCGGCACTTTCCCACGTTTGAGCTCAAGCGACGAAACAGTGCCTCCTTATAAGACTGTAATGGCAGGTTGCATACGTAAGGACGGGAGCATTCACACATGCAGTGTGATTACATTTTGATGAATATGCTCCTTTTGGCGATTTTAGCCAAATGATGTTAAGTCACTTTTGATGGTTTGTTATAAAAAGGGTACAAGATCGGAGAGAGGGTGGAAACATAGTACCAAATCAGAAAGAGGATATAAAAGAAGGACTGGTGTATTTTCTTCCTTCATAACTACAAAACGAAATTGACTTTTTTTGGGGGATATTTTTATGCAGGTTAGGTTATTTTTATGTTAATTTTTACGGTTATCACAGGTTATTTTAGGTTACTTTTTATCGAAAATAAAGTTACTTTTTTCTGATTATTAGATTACTTTTTGACAGCCCTAGTAATTACCCTAACATATAATGCAAACTATTTCCCATTCGAAGTATGTCTTCATATATTATTATTATTATCAACATCAATAATATCACTCATATTCACTGTTCATAATTGTTTATGTAAAAATCCCATTCGTATTGGTAGCTTGATATCGTTGAATATTGTTTCACATTCATTGGACTATTCCGGGTAGATTGCATTTATACGTTTCGATCACTTCAATCGACCTATTTCACTGAACAATAATGACAAAGTTCCATTATAAACATACTTCCGGCAAGAGCGAGCTAATAAATGTACATTCAAGAAGTGGCACGTGTTTCTGGACTGTATTAACAGTGAAGGATAATTCTTCTACATGATCATGACAATGATCGTGATCCTGTTGAAGAAAAACTCCGTATATGAGGAAGAACTCCATCTAAGCTGCATTACGTTAACAAGGCATTGACGACCTTTCCCGCAAGCATGTCAACTGAGGCAAATCACATCCAGTGATGTGATCACCTCATGAGGTGGTGGCCACACCTGGGCGCACCTCACTCACCTCTCGATGACTCGCATCACCATGGCAACGCTCACGGCCGACGACGACACATCCAGCCAGCGCAGAGGTGAGCGGGGCACATCCAGTGAGGTGAGCGCCGACACCACATCAGCCAGCACGTGCGGATCATGTACACATCCGGCCACATCCAGATGTGACAAAGAACAGCTCCACGCGGCCACCAAACGCGGCCAGTCGGAATCACGCAACAGTCTCTCACATCCGGACACAAACAGCTGTTGGATGCCAGTCGGGCAGCTGGTGGCCAGATCGGCCGCCGACAGCTGGCGACAGCCGCGAATGTCGAGCAGCTGCAGCCGACAGCTGGCGTGCAGCAGCTGGCGCAAGCTGTTGCCGACCACACTGTAGCTGCCGGCAGCGGCTGTTGTGTCAGACTGTGCCAAACTCAGCTCGCGAAGCTCAGCGAATCCAGGCTTCCCATCACGCACACACACACACACGAACATACACACACAATTTAGGTAAATCAACACGCACGAGTTGGGTTACCTACATTAGCGATGAGAAGATGAAGGGGTGACTTAATTAACGTTTTTAAACATAGCATTGGCAAACACAAACTGGATAGAAGCGCAGAAAGAAAGATCAGTGAACGAGTGTACGTACTGTTGGAAGAGCAGAGGAGCACGGACGGACGGAGAGAGCGGCGTTGGCGAGGCGCAGCACGCGCAGTCGCCGACAACCTCGCTGAAGAGCGGTAAAGTCCAGTGAGACGGGACATCCGGCCCGCACGCGCACATTGGACAAGTCCAACAGCTGTAGGTTGACACAGTGCTCCTGTTCAGCCAACACACACACACACATAAATAAATAAACACGTATATACACACGCATAAATATATACATACACACATACGTACACGCGCGAAGGCATAAACACACACACACACATGCATAAATGCATGCAAACACACACACACACACAAATACATACATGCACACAGACATACACACAAGCACAAGTACATACATGAACACAGACATACACACAAGCACAAGTACATACATGAACACAGACATACACACACACACATATACACAAACAAATACATGTATACATTCACACACACACAAACACATACATATATTGCACACAGACATACAAACAAATAAATACACACATGCACAGAGACATACACACACAAATATGTCAAAATGTGTGTCAAAATACACACACAAATAGATACACACATGCATACACACAGATATACACAAAGGTGATGCACTGACGGCTATGATGTTGAACAGCGAGCGCAGCGATACAATCACATTGACCGCCAGCGAAATGCCAGTCAATCGTGGCGCCATCTGACGGCAAAAATCGGCAACACCGCTGATCAGCTCGGCTCTGGCTGTGCGCTCAGCCAGCCGATCAACACACAGCTGCTGCAGCTGACTGCAAGCCGACGGCAGCTGGCGCAGCTGTTGGCCACTCAGCTTGTGACAGCCGGCCAGACTGAGTGAGCGCAGTTGACGACAGCTGCGACATAGCTGGCCGAGCAGCCGGTCGGTGATAACACCACCCCAGCCGTCTAATACGACACCAACACACACACATACATTAGCATACACACGCATTGTCTAACAAAAGACGATATCATCCCGGCTCAAATAGGTAAAATATATACATAACAATTTGTGAGGCAGGATATTACGCCTACGGACCATTACGCCTACGCTTAAGTTCCGGTTGTCTTTCTCCTTCTTGTTAGGTTAGGTACGGTTATCATGTCGGATATCGGTTATGTGTGCGGTGTATGTTGGTGTTTGTGCGAGTGAGAGTGTTGCTGAGGTGTTGAGTTGTTGATGGAGGTGGTGGTGAATGTGTTGATGAGTGTGGTGATGATGGGAGAACTGATGGTGATGATAGTGAGGAAGGAGTTGATGGTGATGGTGATGATTGTGAGGATGAAGTTGTTGGTGATTGTGAGGATGAACGAGTTGTATGTGAAGATGGGAATGATGGTGATGTCGGTGGTGCTGACCGCGATGGTGATGTTGATGGTGATGAAACAGAGGAGACTGATGCTCTTGGTGAATGTGCCAGTGTCGGTGTACGTGCAGGTGTTGTTGAGTTTGGTGCGCATAATGAGCAGATGAATGAGCGCGTGTATTGTGTGATGTTGTGAAGTGATGTGCATGTAGTGTGGCACCAGTTCAGGCAGGAGTTGCACTGAACTGAGCCTTTTGTGTGTCGGCGTGTAGTGAGTGGCTGTGTACATATGTGGCAGGTGTATGTGTGTCTCGGGCCTGGATTTGGTTCTACGTCTCCTGCGAGTATGAGCATACGAGAAATGATCGCGAGCGGATCATATCTCGACGCCCCCGCAGGAGACGGTGACATGCGTGGAAATAAAAGTGTGAGGCGAGCGGTGTTGGTGCAGTGTCTGTTGTTTGTGTATGTGTAGCGTGGCGTCACGATTTGTGCCAGTTGCACTGAGCTGAAAAAAACCTGTGGAACCCGGGTGACAGAAGCCGATCCCAGGAGCTCGACAGCCCCGTCGTTCTGACGAGGCTGAAAGCGTTGTTGCTGCGGTTTGGCCTCCAGATTGGAGGGTGGTCCCACGAAGTAGACGTCGCAGCTCCAGGACCCAGGATTAGTGTTGTTGATGTTGTTGTTCCTCAGGTTGTCTGGCCGAGCAACCTCGAGCTCCTGAGGAAAGACACGGCTGCGACCGGGTTGTTCCACAGGTCCCTGATGGAATTGATTTTGTGTTGACGTCTGAGTTGTGTGTGTGATGTGCAGTGTTCCATGATGTGTGTGATGGTGTGTGGTGCTGAATTGCAATCTGGACAGGTGTCATCGATTGAGTCATTCAACCTTTTCTGATATGACAGAAGGGCAGGATGATGACCGCATCTCAACCTGGCCAGATGCACCTTGTATTCCCTTGTGAGTGTGTTTTCTGATTTGTGTATGTCCGGTGGGTGTCTTTGTAGGAGTGTATTGTGTTGTAGTGAGTGTATGGCTTTCCGTGCGATCTATGTGTGTATGTGTTTCTTGATTGATGTGCGTGGGGGAGCTGGTGGAAGTGATGTGAAAATTTGTCTGTGGTAAAGTGTGCTTGGTGTTGTTTTTGTTTCTCTCTGTGTTGTCTTGTGTTGTGAGGTGATGTAGTGGATGTGCTGTGTTGGTGACTGCTGCTGCGAGTGTTTGTGTGCCTCTCATGTCTAGGTGGTGTGTCAGTTTGAGTATTTTGGTTTCGTGATGAAGGTGGTCTGCTGGTGTGGTAGCTGTGCATCCTGTGATAGTTCTGAGTGCGGTGTTTTGAAGTGTTTGAAGTGTGTTTGTGTGGCGTGTTGCGAGATTGCTAGCCCATGCGGGGCTAGCATATTCTATCACGGGTCGGATGTACTGTTTGTATATGGTGGTTGTGGTGTCTTTGTTGTGTCCGAAAGTTGTGTGTGTGAGAGTGCTTTCAGTGTGTTGAGGCGTGGAGTGACTTTAGTTTTAATGTTGGTGATGTGTTGTTTGAATGAGAGTTGTGTGTCGTATGTGACGCCTAGTATTTTTGGTGTGTGCTTGTGTGGGATGATCGTGTTGTTGATGGTGATTTGTGGTGTGTAGTTGTGTTCGGATGTCCAGTTGGTGATGAGTGTGGCTGTAGATTTGGCAGGTGCAATGTTCAGTTGGTTTGTGCTGAACCATTGTTGTAGTGTGTTGATGTAAGGTTGTAGTGTGTACACTGCTGTGTCGGCGTGTCTGTGTGTGCTTGTGATTGTGATGTCGTCTGCATATGATGATATCTGTATGGATGGAGTGTTGGGTGCTGGCATGTCATGTAGGTATAGATTGAATAGTGTTGGTGCTAAAACGGAGCCCTGAGGGACTCCGTTTGATTAGTGTTGTTGTTGTTGTTGTTGCTCCTCAGGTTGTCTGGCCGAGCAACCTCGAGCTCCTGAGGAAAGACACAGCACCGACCGGGTTGTTCCACAGGTCTCTGATAGATGTAATTTTGTGTTGGCGTCTGAGTTGTGTGTGTGCTGTGCAGTGTTGCATGATGTGTGTGATGGTGTGTGGTGCTGAATTGCAATCTGGACAGGTGTCGTCGATTGAGTCATTCAACCTTTTCTGATATGACAGAAGGGCAGGATGATGACCGCATCTCAACCTGGCCAGATGCACTTTGTATTCCCTTGTGAGTGTGTTTTCTGATTTGTGTATGTGCGGTGGGTGTCTTTGTAGGAGTGTATTGTGTTGTAGTGAGTGTATGGCTTTCCGTGCGATCTCTGTGTGTATGTGTTTCTTGATTGATGTGCGTGGGGGAGCTGGTGGAAGTGATGTGAAAATTTGTCTGTGGTAAAGTGTGCTTGGTGTTGTTTTTATGTTTCTGTCTGTGTTGTCTTGTGTTGTGAGGTGATGTAGTGGATGTGCTGTGTTGGTGACTGCTGCTGCGAGTGTTTGTGTGCCTCTCATGTCTAGGTGGTGTGTCAGTTTGAGTATTTTGGTTTCGTGATGAAGGTGGTCTGCTGGTGTGGTAGCTGTGCATCCTGTGATAGTTCTGAGTGCGGTGTTTTGAAGTGTTTGAAGTGTGTTTGTGTGGCGTGTTGCGAGATTGCTAGCCCATGCGGGGCTAGCATATTCTATCACGGGTCGGATGTACTGTTTGTATATGGTGGTTGTGGTGTCTTTGTTGTGTCCGAAAGTTGTGTGTGAGAGTGCTTTCAGTGTGTTGAGGCGTGGAGTGACCTTGGTTTTAATGTTGGTGATGTGCTGTTTGAATGAGAGTTGTGTGTCGTATGTGACGCCTAGTATTTTTGGTGTGTGCGTGTGTGGGATGATCGTGTTGTTGATGGTGATTTGTGGTGTGTAGTTGTGTTCGGATGTCCAGTTGGTGATGAGTGTGGCTGTGGATTTGGCAGGTGCAATGTTCAGTTGGTTTGTGCTGAACCATTGTTGTAGTGTGTTGATGTAAGGTTGTAGTGTGTGCACTGCTGTGTCGGCGTGTCTGTGTGTGCTTGTGATTGTGATGTCGTCTGCATATGATGATATCTGTATGGATGGAGTGTTGGGTGCTGGCATGTCATGTAGGTATAGGTTGAATAGTGTTGGTGCTAAAACGGAGCCCTGAGGGACTCCGTTTGTTATGTTGCGTGTGTGAGATGATTGTCCATTGTACCTCACATGAGCGCATCTGCCAGCGAGGTAGTTGGCCAACCATCTCTTAGTGTTATTGTGAAGTGTGGTGTCTAGTATTTTGTTTGTGAGATTGTGTCGTGGAACTCTGTCGAAGGCTTTGCTGATGTCGAGTGTTATGAGTAGTGTTCTGTGTGGTGGTTTTGTTGTGTTTATGTTACCCATCATGGTCTGTGTGAGTTTTGTGAGCAGAGTGGTTGTGGAGTGCAGTGATCTGAAGCCGTGTTGTGATTGTGATAGTGGGATTTGTGGTGTGATGAGTTTGAGTATGAGGCGTTCTGTGATTTTTGATGGTGTGCAGAGCAGTGTGATTGGACGATGTGAAGAAGGAAGCGTGGGGTCTGTGCCTTGTTTGTGTAGTGTGATGATGATGCCCGTTTTCCAGATGTGAGGTATTGTGTTGTGTGAGAAGCTGTAGTTGTTGTTGTTGTTGTTCCTCAGGTTGTCTGGCCGAGCAACCTCGAGCTCCTGAGGAAAGACACGGCACCGACCGGGTTGTTCCACAGGTCACTGATAGATGTAATTTTGTGTTGGCGTCTGAGTTGTGTGTGTGCTTTGCAGTGTTGCATGATGTGTGTGATGGTGTGTGGTGCTGAATTGCAATCTGGACAGGTGTCATCGATTGAGTCATTCAACCTTTTCTGATATGACAGAAGGGCAGGATGATGACCGCATCTCAACCTGGCCAGATGCACCTTGTTTTCGCGTGTGAGTGTGTTTTCTGATTTGTGTATGTCAGGTGGGTGTCTTTGTAGGAGTGTATTGTGTTGTAGTGAGTGTATGGCTTTCCGTGCGATCTCTGTGTGTATGTGTTTCTTGATTGATGTGCGTGGGGGAGCTGGTGGAAGTGATGTGAAAATTTGTCTGTGGTAAAGTGTGCTTGGTGTTGTTTTTATGTTTCTGTCTGTGTTGTCTTGTGTTGTGAGGTGATGTAGTGGATGTGCTGTGTTGGTGACTGCTGCTGCGAGTGTTTGTGTGCCTCTCATGTCTAGGTGGTGTGTCAGTTTGAGTATTTTGGTTTCGTGATGAAGGTGGTCTGCTGGTGTGGTAGCTGTGCATCCTGTTATTGTTCTGAGTGCGGTGTTTTGAAGTGTTTGAAGTGTGTTTGTGTGGCGTGTTGCGAGATTGCTAGCCCATGCGGGGCTAGCATATTCTATGACGGGTCGGATGTACTGTTTGTATATGGTGGTTGTGGTGTCTTTGTTGTGTCCGAAAGTTGTGTGAGAGAGTGCTTTCAGTGTGTTGAGGCGTGGAGTGACCTTGGTTTTAATGTTGGTGATGTGCTGTTTGAATGAGAGTTGTGTGTCGTATGTGACGCCTAGTATTTTTGGTGTGTGCGTGTGTGGGATGATCGTGTTGTTGATGGTGATTTGTGGTGTGTAGTTGTGTTTGGATGTCCAGTTGGTGATGAGTGTGGCTGTGGATTTGGCAGGTGCAATGTTCAGTTGGTTTGTGCTGAACCATTGTTGTAGTGTGTTGATGTAAGGTTGTAGTGTGTGCACTGCTGTGTCGGCGTGTCTGTGTGTGCTTGTGATTGTGATGTCGTCTGCATATGATGATATCTGTATGGATGGAGTGTTGGGTGCTAGCATGTCATGTAGGTATAGGTTGAATAGTGTTGGTGCTAAAACGGAGCCCTGAGGGACTCCGTTTGTTATGTTGCGTGTGTGAGATGATTGTCCATTGTACCTCACATGGGCGCATCTGCCAGCGAGGTAGTTGGCCAACCATCTCTTAGTGTTATTGTGAAGTGTGGTGTCTAGTATTTTGTTTGTGAGATTGTGTCGTGGAACTCTGTCGAATGCTTTGCTGATGTCTAGTGTTATGAGTAGTGTTCTGTGTGGTGGTTTTGTTGTGTTTATGTTACCCATCATGGTCTGTGTGAGTTTTGTGAGCAGTGTGGTTGTGGAGTGCAGTGATCTGAAGCCGTGCTGTGATTGTGATAGTGGGATTTGTGGTGTGATGAGTTTGAGTATGAGGCGTTCTGTGATTTTTGATGGTGTGCAGAGCAGTGTGATTGGACGATGTGAAGAAGGAAGCGTGGGGTCTGTGCCTTGTTTGTGTAGTGTGATGATGATGCCCGTTTTCCAGATGTGAGGTATTGTGTTGTGTGAGAAGCTGTAGTTGGATATGTTGGTGAGTGTCTGTATGCCTTGTGGACCAAGATGTTTTAGATGGATGTTACTTATTCCATCTGGACCACAGGCTGATGATTGTTTGATGTTGTGTATGATGTGTCGTGTCTGCGCATGTGTGAATGGTGTGTATAGTGGATCTGTGCTGAATGTGTGTTTACGTCTGATGATTGTCCTGTCTTTTTGTGTAGGAGTGATGTGGCTGATGTGTGAGTAGTGGTTAATGAGTGTGTTTGCTTGTTGTTTATTTGATGGTACAGATGATGTGTCGGTCGTGATGGCTGCGTGTGTGCGTGTTATATTGCTGTTTGAGAGTGTGATGCTTTTCAGTGTGTTGTATAGTTTTGTGGTGTTTGATCTGTGATCTAGTGTTTTATGTAGTTGTGCCAGTTCAGTGATTTTTGTTCATGTATCTTGGTGTTGATTGTGGTGTTGAGTGCGTGTATTTGTTCGGATGTATTGTGTGAGTGTGGTGTCGGAGAGTGTTTCAGTGTGTCGCGTTGTTTGATGAGTGTGTGTATTTCTTGTGTAAAGTTTGGGTTGTGGTGTTTTCTGTGTCCTTTTGGGATGTGTTGTTTGTCTGCCTTGTGTATGATGCTGTTAAATGTTTGGACTGTTTTGTTTATGTCTGTGATGTCTGTTGTGTTCAGTTGCGTAAATGCTAGTTCCGTGTCGTGTGTGAATTGTGACCAATTGGCTTTTGTGTAGTTTGTGTAAGTGCGTCTGGGTGTGTTTGGTGCAGTTCTGATTTTGGTGGTGATGACGATTGGAAGGTGGTCTGAGCCAAGCTCTTTGACCACCTTCCAAGTGGTTGTGTGAGTGAGATCCGGTGTGCAAAATGTGATGTCAGGTGATGTCGAATGATAGTGTGCCTGATGTGTGGTGTGAGTGTGTTGGTGAGTGTTGTTGAGAATGTAGAGGTGTTCTGTTTGTTGTAGTATGTCTGTGCCTCTGTTGGTGAGTGGATTGTGTGTGTACCAGGCAGGATCTTTGGCGTTGAAGTCACCGCCCAGTATTGTGTTAGGTGTGTTTGTGAGGTTGCGTATATCTGGTGTGTAGTTGCGAGGTACTGTTGGTGAAGTTTGTGGTGGAATGTATACGTTGATGATTGAAATGTGTGAGTGTGAGCCAGTGCGTATTTGTATCGATTGTTGTTCTGTTGTGGTGTCGTTGAGATGTCGTTGGTGAGATGTTGAGTTGTTGCTGGAGGTGGTGGTGGTGGTGAGTGTGATGATGATGGCAGAACTGATGGTGATGATAGTGAGGATGGTGCTGATGGTGATAGTGATGCTTGTGAGGAGGACGAAGTTGTTGGTGAGTGTGAGGATGAACGAGTTGCATGTGAAGATGGGAATGATGGTGATGTCGGTGGTGCTGATGACCGCGATGATGTTGATGGTGATGAGACAGAGGTGACTGATGTTGATGGTGAATGTGCCAGTGTCGGTGTACGTGCAGGTGTTGTTGAGTTTGGTGTGCATGATGAGCAGACGAATGAGCTCGTGTATTGTGTGATGTTGTGGAGTGATGTGCATGTGGTGTGGCACCAGTTCAGGCAGGAGTTGCACTGAACTGAGCCTTTTGTGTGTCGGCGTGTAGTGAGTGGCTGTGTACATATGTGGCAGGTGTATGTGTGTCTCGGGCCTGGATGTGGTTCTACGTCTCCTGCGAGTGTGAGCATACGAGAAATGATCGCGAGCGGATCATATCTCGACGCCCCCGCAGGAGACGGTGACATGCGTGGAAATGAAAGTGTGAGGCGAGCGGTGTTGGTACTGTGTCTGTTGTTTGTGTATGTGTAGCGTGGTGTCACGATTTGTGCCAGTTGCACTTAGCTGAGAGAAAAAAAAAAAAAAGACCTGTGGAACCCGGGTGACCGAAGCCGATCCCAGGAGCTCGACAGCCCCGCCGTTCTGGCGAGGCTGGAAGGGTTGTTGCTGCGGTTTGGCCTCCAGATTGGAGGGTGGTCCCACGACGTAGACGTCGCAGCTCCAGGACCTGAAGACCAGCTCCAGGACCAGAAGCTGTAGTTGGATATGTTGGTGAGTGTCTATATGCCTTGTGGACCAAGATGTTTTAGATGGATGTTACTTATTCCATCTGGACCACAGGCTGATGATTGTTTGATGTTGTGTATGATGTGTCGTGTCTGCGCATGTGTGAATGGTGTGTATAGTGGATCTGTGCTGAATGTGTGTTTACGTCTGATGATTGTCCTGTCTTTTTGTGTAGGAGTGATGTGGCTGATGTGTGAGTAGTGGTTAATGAGTGTGTTTGCTTGTTGTTTATTTGATGGTACAGATGATGTGTCGGTCGCGATGGCTGCGTGTGTGCGTGTTATATTGCTGTTTGAGAGTGTGATGCTTTTCAGTGTGTTGTATAGTTTTGTGGTGTTTGATCTGTGATCTAGTGTTTTTATGTAGTTGTGCCATTTCAGTGATTTTTGTTCATGTATCTTGGTGTTGATTGTGGTGTTGAGTGCGTGTATTTGTTCGGATGTATTGTGTGAGTGTGGTGTCGGAGAGTGTTTCAGTGTGTCGCGTTGTTTGATGAGTGTGTGTATTTCTTGTGTAAAGTTTGGGTTGTGGTGTTTTCTGTGTCCTTTTGGGATGTGTTGTTTGTCTGCCTTGTGTATGATGCTGTTAAATGTTTGGACTGTTTTGTTTATGTCTGTGATGTCTGTTGTGTTCAGTTGCGTAAATGCTAGTTCCGTGTCGTGTGTGAATTGTGACCAATTGGCTTTTGTGTAGTTTGTGTAAGTGCGTCTGGGTGTGTTTGGTGCAGTTCTGATTTTGGTGGTGATGACGATTGGAAGGTGGTCTGAGCCAAGCTCTTTGACCACCTTCCAAGTGGTTGTGTGAGTGAGATCCGGTGTGCAAAATGTGATGTCAGGTGATGTCGAATGATAGTGTGCCTGATGTGTGGTGTGAGTGTGTTGGTGAGTGTTGTTGAGAATGTAGAGGTGTTCTGTTTGTTGTAGTATGTCTGTGCCTCTGTTGGTGAGTGGATTGTGTGTGTACCAGGCAGGATCTTTGGCGTTGAAGTCACCGCCCAGTATTGTGTTAGGTGTGTTTGTGAGGTTGCGTATATCTGGTGTGTAGTTGCGAGGTACTGTTGGTGAAGTTTGTGGTGGAATGTATACGTTGATGATTGAAATGTGTGAGTGTGAGCCAGTGCGTATTTGTATCGATTGTTGTTCTGTTGTGGTGTCGTTTGGTGATAGTAGTGCTTGTGTCTGTGTGCTGGTGTTTGTGTAGTTGATAGTACTGTGTATGAGTGTGGTGAGGCCACCGCCTCGACCGCTAGTGCGGTCTTGGCGGATGGTGGTATAGTTGTGAAAGGTGGGTGTTCTGTGGTGCTGTTGCAATTTTGTTTCCTGTATGAGTGCTATGTTAATGGAGTGTCGTGTGAGGAAGTGTGTTAATTCGTGTTTTTTTGTGTTGATGCCGTCGATGTTGAGCTGTAGAATGTTGACGTTGTGTGTGCGGTGTAAGTTGGTGTTTGTGCGAGTGAGAGTGTTGTTGAGATGTTGAGTTGTTGATGGAGGTGGTGGTGGTGGTGAGTGTGATGATGATGGGAGAACTGATGGTGATGATAGTGAGGATGGTGCTGATGGTGATAGTGATGCTTGTGAGGAGGACGAAGTTGTTGGTGAGTGTGAGGATGAACGAGTTGCATGTGAAGATGGGAATGGTGGTGATGTCGGTGGTGCTGATGACCGCGATGATGTCGATGGTGATGAGACAGAGGTGACTGATGTTGATGGTGAATGTGCCAGTGTCGGTGTACGTGCAGGTGTTGTTGAGTTTGGTGTGCATAATGAGCAGATGAATGAGCTCGTGTATTGTGTGATGTTGTGAAGTGATGTACATGTGGTGTGGCACCAGTTCAGGCAGGAGTTGCACTGAACTGAGCCTTTTGTGTGTCGGCGTGTAGTGAGTGGCTGTGTACATATGTGGCAGGTGTATGTGTGTCTCGGGCCTGGATGTGGTTCTACGTCTCCTGCGAGTATGAGCATACGAGAAATGATCGCGAGCGGATCATATCTCGACGCCCCCGCAGGAGACGGTGACATGCGTGGAAATGAGGCGAGCGGTGTTGGTACTGTGTCTGTTGTTTGTGTATGTGTAGCGTGGTGTCACGATTTGTGCCAGTTGCACTGAGCTGAAAAAAAAGACCTGTGGAACCCGGGTGATCGAAGCCGATCCCAGGAGCTCGACAGCCCCGCCGTTCTGGCGAGGCTGGAAGGGTTGTTGCTGCGGTTTGGCCTCCAGATTGGAGGGTGGTCCCACGACGTAGACGTCGCAGCTCCAGGACCGATTAGTGTTGTTGTTGTTATTGGTGTTTTAAGCGCGCACCAGCCATTTTAGACTATATGGCGCGCCCAACTGTGCGCCCATCTACAGTGGTAACTCCCGGTAGACTCAAGCGGAGGTGTTGATGAACGATCCCGGGCCAGGATTCGAAACGCGAACCTCTGACACGAGAGTTCAGCGCCTGACCACTGAGCTGCTCGGGAGCTGAGAGATTAGTGTCAACGCTATGTTGATGAGCCGTCGAAGGTATTTGCCGATGAGCGCGTGTACGTGTGTGTGTGTGTGTGTGGGTCCATATTGTATTGTGTTTGTCAATGCCAAACATATAGTTGAATATGCATGTGATTGCATGTGATTAGTACGTGAATGATTGTATATAGTGTACAATGTTTATATCAACGTAATGGAGAAGTTATGTGTAAATTGCGCTTGACAAATGACTTAGTAAATGGAATGAAATGAAAATGTATGTGTGTATGTGTGTATGTGTGTGTATGTTACCCAGGTTCAAATGTTGCACGTGTTGCAAGCGTTCGGCGACCAGCAGCCGTTGCAGTTTGGCGCCGGTGCGAGATGCCACGTGCACTCGCGACAGATCCACGTGTGTCCACAGCTCGCCACGTGCTGCCACGTGGCGCCACTGCCGACACACGCGGCTGACACGTGTCAGCGCCGGCACAGCACCGCCGCACGTGCTCGCCACGTGGGCGAAAATGGCGCTCAAAAGTTCGACGGGCAGACGGCACACCCAAGCAGTTTGCTCATCGCCATGTGAATTGTGCTCGTCGAGAAGCGTGTCTTTGATTTCTGAAATTTTGACGCCAGCGCCATCTATAATTTCACTAGTCGAATCATCACAGGTGTCTGTTTGTGCCAAGCTTGTATTGTCGCCAGTCCGTGACGTTTGGCCAACGCTCAAACGCACTCGTTTCTTGTGAGATCTCAGCGGTGACGTCGGGGATGAGGAAGATGCCGAGGAAGAAGACGAACTGCTGCTGGTGCTGATATTGCGATTTTTCCGATTTCTTTTGCGCGGACGACGGTCTCCGAATGACATTCTAGAAATAACGTGATCGGCGAGGGCTGAGAAATAAGAAGACCTCTCATCGCGCAAAATGCCGCCTCGACCGCGAGAACAGCGTCTTTTTGAAGGCCTCATTATCAAGAAACCATCGCTTGAGCACTGTCATCGAAACTTATACAATGAGAATATGCCCCTGAAAAACATGAGAGCAAAAAATTGCACTTTACTATCACAAATACGTTGCCGCATGAAAACAAGGCAAATGCAATGCAGATGCAAACATGATATTTCAACCTGACACCATAAGTATGCGTTGGTGGGCTTATTGGGGCAACCAAAGTTCGAATACGTTTTGTTCTTGCTTAAGATATAAAACAATTCCAGTTATACACTATTCGGTTTGGCGAAAAGTTTACTCCATTTCGGCCACTCAAACAAATATGCAGCAACTATTCAACTTATCAGGGAGAAGTCACTTGTTAAAACAACCAAACTAAGCGAAGTACAACAAACACATCTTTCAAAAATGATTTGCATGTAATTGAGTCATAGTTTGCAGCAATGTTAAATCTTACTACGTTGACAAATGCTATTTAAACTTTTACCGTTAACATGAGGTGGCAATACTTGACGACTCACAAATACCCGATGGATTTTTACTCCCCATAACGATATACACCATTGTGAGTATAATTTTTTAGGTTTTCCAACAAGGACAAAATTAATCCAGTTCAATTAAACCCCACCTCCAGTCAGACAATGCAATATTTAAATGTTGGTAATGTCATCGAAATGCTTGCGCCACTTAAGAAAAAACTGGAAGATATAGTATTATAATGATGAATTGTAGCAAGCCTATATTTCAATTGTTATTGCTGCTAATACGATTTTCAATTGTCTCAATTCAATTTCCAACATTTTAGTGATCGAGATTTTGATCGTAATCAACAACAAATCAGCATGCAAAAAAGAACATGTGCAAAAATGTAACTAAAATATAACTGTAATATAACTAGAATAATTATGAAGTAATAAAATAAGAATTGAGGACTTGAAAAGCATAAAAAGCCTACACCGACCATATTTCACAGCTGAGAACCACATGTCTAAAGGCACTGAATGTGCTGAAGACTGTTTCCCGCATGCGGTATGGAGCTGATCGACAGTCCCTTCTCCTTCTGTACCGCTCGTTAGTCAGGTCGCGTCTCTATTACGCAATCATCGTATATGATCCGGCTTCGGAGTCAGCAAAAAGCCGGTTGAATGTCGTACACCACGCAGGGATACACATTGCCACCGGCGCGTTTCGCACGTCGCCAATCGTCAGCCTCCTTGTTGAGGCTGATGAGGCTCCGCTGGCGCTCCGTCGTCAAGAGCTGGGCATGCGTTATTCTTGCAAGCTGGCAAGCACCCATGAAAACCCCGCGTATGACGTGGTATTTTCCCAGCATGTGCCTGAGCAACAGCACCTTCCAGGGCCTCAGTGTTCTGTGCTGTTTTGCAGCAAAATGAAGGCACTGCTGAAGTCGTGCGGGATGGGTGCTAATGACGTCCTCAGACAAAAATACACGGCGGATTCACCCTGGGAATTGGCCACACCCGAGGTTGGCGTCTCGCTAGCAGCTCTGCCGAAACACCGTACAGTGCCCAGTGTGCTTCGCTCAAACACACTGGAGCGAATTCATTCTTACGGACGGTATACTGTCGTGTACACTGATGGGTCTAAGTCGGCCAGTGGTGTGGGTTGTGCGTTTGTAAGTGATGTAAGATGTAAGTGTGCCGCTCGAGCACGCTGCCACCGAGCGCTTCCATTTACACGGCTGAACTTCACGCTATCCTGCTGGCCCTGGTTTTTATTCGCTCATCTTCATTTTCTTTATTTTTAGTTCTATCCGACTCCCTTAGTGCTTTAACTTCATTATCGTCTTTCTCCTTACATCCTCTTATACAGAGGATTTTTATCTCTCTTGACATCATCCACCACCAGGGCAAGCGTGTAAAGTTCTGCTGGATTCCGGCCCATATTGGTATTTTGGGCAACGAGCGAGCTGACAGAGCCGCAAAAAGAGCTGCTGAACGAGACTTTTATTCATTTTATTTTAAGTTTCCCATTCCGTATTCGGACTTTTATCCTATTATTAATCGTTTTATCCGTTCTCGCTGGCAGCTCTCATGGGACGAATGTGGTTCTAACAAATTAAAAGCAGTGAAGCCCGAAATCGGACATTGGATGTGCTCTTATCGCCGGAAGAGGTCCGAGGAGTTGGCGCTCTGTCGTCTGCGTGTGGGTCACACGTACGACACCCATCGACATCTTCTACTCGGACAACCTGAACCCACGTGCAGCGCATGTAATGCACTTCTCTCCGTGCAACACATCCTGGTGGAATGTCCATCGTTCTCAGAGGCGCGTCAACGTTGTCTTGGATCCGTTCGGACTATGGACGAGATTTTGGGACATGAGCAATCGGCGGTCATTGAGAGCCGCATTTTTGAATTTTTACGGCTTTTGCCTTTTAAAACTATTTATTGATTTTTATTCTTCTGACTTTCATTTTCATATCATTCACCCTCACGCTTATTTATTTCATCGCTCCATTACGTTCATATGCATAGTTTTAGTTTAATTTAGTTAACAACAGACTGGGGGGTGCCATATGGTCCTAGAGGCCGGTGCACCCCAAAAACGAAATAATCAATTAATCAATCAATCAAAAGCATAAAAAGAAAAAAAACAGGATTTTAGAAATAGATAACTATGGATGAAAATATTAATTTTTATACATAAAATTGGCATAATTAATGCCAAATTTTTACTGTTGAATAATGTACTGTTTGTGTATATAGTAATAATATACTACTACGTGTACAAACATTTTCGCGCCCACTGTCTAGCAAAGTTCACCTTGATACATGCACCTACACAGGACAATCTTTACCATTTGCATTTTGATTTAATCTATTCAGCTCTTAATCTATAAATCTAATCTACATTAATCTAAATTAATCTACATTAATCTATACATTAATCGATAAATCATTAAAATAATTCATACAATTATTATATTATGGAATCAATAAGTATTATGCATTGTATTTATTGAATTATGTTTGGTATTTTGGGCTGTAGTCTGTAAATATCCGTAATGATAAATGTTTTATAGCAATTTGCAAAAACTCTTCTATAATGAAGTATATGGAAAATGTATATAGTTTAAATATAAGTACAAATATTAGCAGAATACTGTACAATATAAAGACTGTTTATTGAATTTATGTCAATTAAGTATGAATCATCATCATCATCATATGTATTTGGTCACACACCTAACAAAAAACACCTTATAACAATCCACTAAGTGCAATGTGTGACCGGGCACAAAGAAACCATGACGCATAGCATAGATATTCTAATATTCATAAAAATGATTCCAATCACTGAAAAATTGATCGATTATATAGAAAATATGCCACATATTTTGAATATTGATATTTATGTAAGAATCACTCACTTGGATTTAATCAAAATACAAATGGATCCAATTATAATGCAAATGGTATAGCAGCTGAATTCGAGCGCTCATTGGTCGAACGCATGTGACGTCATTGGTCACAAGTCATTTCAAAGTGAGCTTTGTTTAGAGTGCAGGTATAAACTCCAGCCGGTTTTCATGGCTCGGAATTAGAATTGATTATCATACCTTGTGTGTGAATACCTGAATGATACGTTATATTAATACCTAACTACGGAAAGGTTGTTTGAGAATTGTCTCATTGGCGTCTTTACGCACAGGCATACACAATCGTCGTATCAAATATGTTTTCCTATTGCAGGGCCGACCTTAGAAAATTATCTAAGGCGAGCCCTTCAGCAAATCTCATAATCTTTGCTGCATAGTGCACCTCCAAATACTGGAAACTTCCAAATAGCGGAATTTTGCTCGGTCTCTTCGAGTCCGCTATTCAGAGGGCCCACAGTAAATGTAATTGTCAATGTTATACGAGGGCTATATTATCGTAGGAACGGTTATATCCCTGTGTAACTGTCGCCTATCGGCAGTTAACGCGGCCACCCTATGCGGCTCAGTGCCTCGTGCCACGTTGGATTTCAACTGATTCCGACCACCCCGAACACACCGAATTTCTAAGGAAACATGTATTGTGACGATCGAAACCGTACATCTGTACAAGCAATATTCAAATAACCCAATTCCACTCAGATTACGCAAATAACATACATAATATTCACAATAAAAGTACCAAATCTCGTAGTATGTTGTGGTTTGTGGACTCCATGGTGTAGTCGTTAGCACATCCGCCTCACAAGCGGAAGGTCCGTGGTTCGTAACCCAGCGGAGCAGAATTTCATTGGGCGAATTCCATAATCCCACACCCCTGTCCACCCAGCAGAAAATGATGGTACCAGATATCAGTCATGAGTTGTGCCATGCTCTCTCTAATACGGCTTTCGTCCTTGTGGCGTCATAGCGTGGGGAGGGTTCGTTCTGCGGTGACATCGAGCTGCACGGGGCACGCCTGTGTGTAAATAAACTTCGGTTTCTTCCAGTTCAGCAGATACCACTTAGACCTATAACCTTTAACCTTTAGTATTCAAACATGAAGTTCACATAATAATTATCTCAATATACATCAAATATGTGCTCACCTATTGTGTCTGTCGCACGGGCACAACACGAATAAATCCAACCACGACACGCTCAAGCCACTAACCAAATCATGTGCCCATTGCAAATGTCCACAACGCTGAACTGTTCAGCCAAATGCTGTCACTTGATGACACCCCAATGCTGATCACCAAGGCTGTCAAAAAGTAACCTAAAATGAGAAAAAAATAACTTTATTTTCTAGAAAAAGTAACTTTAAAAGGCAACCTAAAAATGTCCTATGAGTTTTAATGTTATTATCACTTTTGTATCGCTTTATCACATGTTTATCACCCCTTTGGTGATAAGTGCGCTATATGAAATACACTGTTTTTTTTGTTGTTAGCTTGTGAACATAAAAATAACCTAATAACATAAAAATTAACCTAAAAATAACCTAACCTTCGTAATATAAACCTTTAAAAAAGGTCAATTTCTGTTTGCACTTCTGAAGGACGAAAATATACCAGTCCTTCTTTTCTATCCTCTTTCCGGGTTGGTACTATTTTTCCACCCTCTCTTCGATCTGGTACCATTTTCACAACAAACCACCAAGAGTGACTTACTATTATGTGGCTAACATCGCAAAAAGTAGCATAACCATCAAAATGCAATTATAGTGGAAAGCTAATACAAAAGTGAAATCCACTAATTGCAAATGTAAATATTTTTCATTAATGGTAGCAATAATGTTCTTTATATTGTTTCAATGAAACTTTTCATCAAATAGCGCGTACATTATATTAGTATTTAGTAAATCGAGCTTGTATATTAGTGTGAGCATAAACACTGCATGTGTGAATGCCCCCCGTCCTCCCATATGTAGCACCAGTGGCGGCGCCAATGGGGGGCTTGGGGGGGCTGAAGCTCCCTCAAACATATGCCAAGCCCCCTAAGCCATATCCGCGAGTCATAATCATTGACATTAAAAAAATAAACAATGTAAATGAAATCCTGTAATTCTGCTTCAAATTAGAGGAATGAATCAGTGTGCCCCAGTCCCTTATTATAATATTATGTACTCATCGTTTGAGTGTAGCTCTTTATGCTTAGCCAATCCCCCTAAACTTTTCCCTTAGCCCCTACTACTTTTTCCTTAGCCCCCCCTCAGCGCCCCCCCCCCCCCCATGGGAAAATTTTCCTGGCTCCGACACTGTGTAGCACCCTGTGATCATAGTCATTTAAATGTCAAACGTAGGAAAATGGCGCTATATCACGCCCTGAAAAACACGTGCTAATTCCTGTTCAAGTAAATGCGTACTGTCAAGTGCTACAGTGCAGTATCTGGTATAGAGAGCTCACACATCGTACTATACCACGCTCCAAACATCTCCCGACACCCTCCGGTTCATGGACACTTCATAAAATGGAATGACGCTATCCTGCGTAGCAAAAAACGTATAAATATCGAGTAGCACAGATATTAAGGTGAAGATCAATTGCTTAATCCTAACAGCAGAAATTTGGACATTTCTTGATCTTCAGACCTAATATTCCATCTGTTTTCATATTATATCATGATTTATACCATTTTTGTGCTTCTTATATGCAAAAGTCACCAAACTTTGTGGTAAACCTACCTAATAGAAATAAAAATAGCAAAAGGTCACCTGACAATAAAAAGTAACCTAAAAGCAAAAAACGTAACCTAACGATGAAAAAGTAACTTTTGGTAACCCAATAACTTTTTAAATAATTATCGTAGACAACTTTTTCATGCAGTTTTAGCTAGCTTTTGAAAAAGTGACCTTTAGGTGAAAAAGTAACTTTATTAACTTTTGGCAGCCCTAGTGATCACCAATCAGCACATTTGCCCACAGCAAATATATTCAGCCCAACGCTGAGTATTTGTTGGCATCCCAATATTAGCCACCAATATAAACACGATGAGTACTTGCTGGCACCCCAATGGTCACCACAAGTCTGACCCGCGATACACCAGTCAGCGCATCGCCGACCATTTTCCGGCACATATGGCCACCACCCGACTCTGTTTACTGCCGCCCCTAGTAATTTACACAGCAGCAAACCACACATGTGGACAATCTGAAGCGCGGCAGCCACACCTTGTGTGAATGTTTTGCGGGACCCTAACAAGTTGCAGGTCATAGACGGTCGTCTAGTTTGCTTATGCCTATCCCCTCTTTCGCCTGTGGTAGGCAGAGCCGTTGCGAGGACTTATGAGGCCCCCCGTAGGCAACACTTGGGGCCCCCATTATAAATAAACCATCAAATAATGAATTTATTTATTGTACATAATCACATAATACAAGCTCAAGTGGAAACATCTGAGCAAAAAGGTAAAGGCTATACATAATATGATAAATTTTAATGTCATACGTGAAGCAACGGGGCCCCTGAACTAGTGATGCAAAAAATCCGTTTTTTTGTTGCGTTTTTGTGTGCAAAAAAACATGTTTTTTATTTTTTATGTTTTTTGTTTTTTTAGAATTAGCCCCAATTGTCATCGGATGTTGGATTTTAGTACACAGAAACGAGTTTAATTGACGTTTTGTACATCTTTACGTGTCTTATTTCAAAGATAATTTGATAATAGTATAAAAACACAAATATTTATCAATAAATACCTCAAGAGACTGTTTGAAAGTGCATCCGGATCCGGTGGTTTGGGTTTTTTCATTGAGAAAACCCATGTTTCTAAAGATGGTTATAATTATGTGGATATTTGAAATAGTTTGTCAGCAGAACAAAACAAATTCAATTAGTAATCATGTGTTTTTTTAAAAGAAACCATGTTTTGTATGAAAAGATGCAATGCTGTTTTTCAAATTGGTATTAAATTCGTTTTATTAATGTAGAGATTCAGAAAATGTTAACAGCAGAACAAGACAAGTTAATTGGTTGGTCAAGTGTTTTATTGACATACGTATATTTAACGTTTATTTAATGAAGCAATATTTTCTAAAACAGTATCTATGTAAGATAGATTTGATTGATGTACGTACCTTCAAATACCTTCTGTATAACAAGTAGCCTGCTGGTACGTATAAGCGGCAAGTTAAACCACTTGATTTAAACTGTTTTTTATACCATGGTTTTTTTTAAAAATATTTTTTTTGAAAAACGGTTTTCGTAGATGTAGAGATTTAGAAAAAAATTGGCAGCATATCAAGGAAAGTTGAACCAAATTAATTGGTTTTTTATTAGTAACCTGTTTTTAGAACTGGTTTTATGGATGGTGGTTTCTTTGATGTAGTAATTTGTGTTCAAATACTTTTTTGTACATTAACTATATTTCCTCAGTCGTTGTTTTCCTACACGAAAATATTGCCCGTTTTTCTGGTCACGATTGTCACTCTGATTAATGCGACCCGCTATTATTCGTAGTATCATTAGGGACACTAAGTTTGTGTGTATATTTGTAGTATTTGTGTAAGTATTTGCAGTGTTTGTACTTTTATTTTTGCAAATAATTAATCTGCTGAATGAAATGATGAAATTTATTATAATCAACGTAGTTCATTTCTGGTAGGGAAAAAGTAATATGTAAAAAATAAAAAAAATATGCCACCTGTTGTTTTTTTAAAACAATTTCAGATTTTAGCATAAAAAACGGTTCTCAAACCCTGCTTTCTTACACAATGATTAACTCAATAATTGAATGCAAAAATGTACTGTACATTTATCAACAATTATATTGTGCATATTTAATGATAACTCAGTTTGATAGCGTCACTAATAGAGTGAATAACCCATGTGTTGATACAAAATAATTCATTCAACATCCCAAATATATCATTTCCATAATTTGAATTATTTGCATGACTCTTCAAAAAACCCAAAAAGAACGTGTTTTTTTTGGTCGAGGTTTTTTTTGCCAAAAAACCGTCGGTTTTTTTTAGGTCGCATCTCTACCCTCAACACTCGGTAGCCCCCGGCCGGGGGGTACGGGGGGTGGTCGCTACGCCTTTGGTGGTAGGGGTAGAAATATAATACTGAATGTATTGGTCCTTATCAGCCGCGGGTCGTTATAGGTGTTAAAACGGATTACTGTCCTCTTCCAAATTTGTTCCGTCCTCTATGAATGCTGTGCCACCGTTGAAGCCGCTAAACGTTTTCATTCATAAAACCCAAATATATTTGGAATGACACTGCTAGAAAGCTGTTTTTATTGTGAATTCAGTTTTGATAGCTCAATTAATCTCATCACCAATAGATGTATGAATAGATGACATTGTATCAATAGATGACACTGTATCAATAGATGACACTGTATCAATAGATGACACTGTATCAATAGATGACACTGTATCAGTAGATGATACTGTATCAATAGATGATACTGTATCAATAGATGATACTGTATCAATAGATGATACTGTATCAATAGGATGAACGTCGTTCTTGTGCGCCCTCGGCCAGTCTGGCAGTGATCCAGTGTCTAAGCTCGATGACGTCAGAGTATACTCCCGGCAGACCCGGTTGTCCGCAGCCAATACCCCAGGCGACAACGCCCACTTGGACATAGGTTGTCAATCCATCGCTGTTGTTCAAGCTGCACACGAGAGGTGATCCTCCGTCCCCTGAAACAAATGGAAATTATGAGTCATTCCATTTTGTCATCAAAAATATAGTCATCAAAGAGTTCCAAATATATTTTAATTATTGAAATTAGCTCAATATATCATCTTTGATTGAATAATGAAATCCAAAGACGGACCATAATTTTTAATCGCGGAATGGTCAAGGTGTATCAAAATTATACAGGTATATATACATATATATGTACATGTATGTATATATACCTGTACATGTACATGCATATATATATTATATATTTATATGCATGTACATGTACATGCATATATATATATATATATATATATATATATATATATATATATATATATATATATATATATATATATATATATATTAAAGTTGACAACACATCCTACTTGCTGACTACGCAAAAATACTTGACAAACGCCCACTACACAGAAGAACACGCACAACGCAAAAACACCACGGACTGGCACGAATCAACCACCCGGAACCACTTTATCACCTATATATCAGCTTGTCAGTGATGACACCAGCCAATCAGCCGACAGCTAACAGATCGCGCCACTATCATTCGATCCAGTCGAAAACACAAAGACAATCACTCAAGAACATACACACAATCACACACTCTGACACACGCTCATACACACTTACTTATGCCACAGATTCAAGCACACACACTGGCTACAAGAGTATATTCAGATTGATACATCATATACAATCACACAAGGCCACCTATTTCTGAATTGTATCTCACCTACATGCAGCAGCCAAAAATAATTTTCTCAGACAAGAACATTATGTGCAAATGTGCTAGCATGCAGTTAATACAGTTCACGATGATTTATTAATTCATTCACCTATGTTTTCTGACGCAACACGTGAACATGCACCATAAAAACGGACTAAGAGTTCTCATGTGTTGGGTAAGCCTTCTCCGATGATGCTTGTGTTGTCAGTATATCCTACTAAATGCTGCCGTTGTAACTGACCGGTGCACGTGTCGTAACCCGTATCTCCGACGGCGCACGTGAAGGAACTATGCAAACGGAACCAGCGACCAAGACGTGTCGTTCTCAGTCGGTCTTGACAATCTCGCCTTTCTACCACGTGCAGCGGCACCTTTTTCATTATGTTTGAATAATGCGAAGCACCTGTACACGGGTATACAAATACGATATGAAATAAATTTTCCGATAAAAATGATGGACGTACTTACTACAAAGAAACAGTGGCGGCGTCAAGGGGGCGCTTGCATGGACTGAATCCCCTCTAAATATGCCCAGCTGAATCCCTCCTGAACCTCCTATCCTATTCATGAACATTTCGAATATAATTCTTCATGCCTCATTTCGCCAAGCTCCCGCATCTCTTGCCGCATCTCTCCTCAGCTCCCAATGGGAATATCCTGGCGCCGCCACTGTAAGGAAATACAAATATATTTGGACTAACTAATGACTAACTAATGAGTGGCAATATTGTGTGGTCAACTATCGGTTTAGCTTGCACATGACGTGTCCCGATACCTTTCTTAGGCCTGCTCAGATTATTTTTTCTTCTAATTAACTGCACCTGCAAACTTTAAGCGATATATCAGAGAAATGACATTACCGAAAGATTCCTTTCCCCATCCGCTGGCTATGCAGTCGGTGAAATTGATCCAGTTGATGAGTTCTTCGTCGGGCAGACAGATGATGTTGACGTGCTGTGCCAGCTGAACTCTTCTCTCTAGCAGGAGAAGGGCAACGTCGTTGAACAGAGTTTGCTTGTGGAAACGCTCGTGGCTAATAACTTGGCGCACAGCAATATCCTCTGATGGATACACCTCATCGGGAAAGTTTGTGTCCCATACTCCAGCTCGAATGATCAGTCTACCACTGGCTTCACGTGCTCTGAAAACGGAGAACATTGAATTTGGAGAACTTGAAATTCTGTTTCATAATAAGGAGTGTGATAAAACAAAACATGTGAGCAAGCCCAGCAACGTAGAAATACTGCCTATAATCAGTAAGTGTGGTGGATGTGTTTGGATCATCATTACTCTCCGGCGCTCATATAGGAGTGAATTATACACTAAAGGGCTGCGTTCTTATTTCTTTTTCTTGAGCGACTATTTCTTGTTGGATTCCTTTGCTATTGGGCATGCCCTGGTATTGAATCGCAACTTGATCGCCGAGTTTGAATCACCTTTGAACGCAGTGTGCCGCTGTTAATACAACGTCCTCCTCTATCAAAGACCCTCCACATGTATAGTTTCTGGAGTCGCCCAATTCGGTGAGTACAGCTACTTGCCAAGGCGCTTCGCCAAGTCGTGCCACCTGCAAAAAGTAATATCCACATATTTGTTGATATTAGGGTTGACACCATTCAACTGTGATTATGTGAAAATTTTGTATTGTTGTATAAATATTAAATTCTACTGTTTGTACTATTGGATAAGCTTAAAAATGGACTGTTTTTGTTAAGTATAACTGAATTGAATGAATGTATATCTATATTTAAACATTTAATTTTGCACAAAGCTGCATTTAAGGAATCACGTGATGCCAGAATTAATGAGAGAATTTATGTGAAAAATTGAACAGTTGATTTCTCAGTGTATGCAATGGCGAGCACAAACTCCAGGGTTCAAAATTATTCCACTCACATTCCCACCGACCACCCTCGAGTCAAGACGCGCTGGAGATATCACTCCACATGTGTCCGGGTACCAGCCGATGGCTGCTCTTTTGTCCGGGCGATGACGGCAGCATTTTTGTCCCGGTCCACACCGGTCTGTTATCGCTGGTTGGTCCTCGTCAGCGTTGAAACGAATGTCGATCAAGCCCTCGCCGTAAGTCAATATATAGCCCGAGTCGTCGCACAAATAACTGGGCACACATTCGCATTCACTCAGGGCAGACAATTTTTCCAAGTAGTCTGATTCGAAATCACGGCTGATGTTTGCAACTAGCTCAAATTGATGCACACTGTCATCAACACCCGTACCTTCCAAGTCTTCAATTGCACTGGCTATTTCACTGTGTTGTTCGTTGTAGATGTGTGTTTGACTGATTGTTGCTGATTGTCCTTCCAATTGTGTGGCGCCCGATTCTTGATGAGTGAGACTTCCGGAAAGCCGCTCTTCTTTTGAAACGATATAAGAGTTACGCTCCTCGTCCATGTTATTTTGAGATACGCAGGCTGTGATTCCTTCTCCTTGTCCGATCACTGCTTTGACGTGTTTTCCGGATGCGACCACTGATGCACCGCCCGCACCGTCTAACGCTTCGGCGGCAGCAGATTCACCAGTGGCGGCAACTGCAGAACCGCCGTTTCCTGTGCCTCCTGTAGATCCAGCACTGTCCGACAACGATAAGGTGGCATCTGCGGGCGATGGTGTTGCTGCAGTGTTGTCGTCATGCAGTGAAGAATCTAACAATCCACCCTGCTCCTCTTGTTCTACTTCTGTGGCATCTCCGACGTCGCCTGAAATATCTGCGCCGGAAGTGAAAGCACTCAGTCGGCTGTTAAAGTCACCTAGCGCGTGCAAGGGCAGGCAGACCAGACCTCGGGTAGCGGCATCTTTAACTATTATTCGCGGGTATGGCTGATTTTCTCTCCTGCCACTGCCGAGTGAGTGACGTTCAGTCGACTTTTCAATGACAATCTGGGTTTGCTTGCGCATGAATGTTGTGGATACGGCCGCGGCGGCTTCCGACGCAAAAATGGCATTATCGCCGGCTGCTTTCTGAGCCAAATAAGACGACTGAGTGGTATCGGCAAGTGAAGGTGCTGTGTCGAATATGCCAACCACTATGAACATCACAATCACATACAACATGGCTGCTCCTGTGGATAGAGAATAAACTTGAACAGCCATTAACAATGGATACGCTAGAAATGACTTGAAAATATAAGAAAATGGTGCTTTTTGTTATAGCATGCTTATTCCGGAGCAAAAGGAAACAGTATCTCGGATAATATATCGATACGTTGCAAATTGTTAATATATTAAAGCTCCAACTTCACTTACGGTATGAGCTTTTGAGACAAAGTCTTGAGCGATCCACGATGAAAACTAACTACTCATGGCTCACTCGAGAATATATACTTGCATCATAAGCGGATCTAGCAGGAAAATCGTTCTTCCTTGCCATACCTATGCTCTATTAACTCTATTTAATGCGAATATATATCTTCATTATTATTACGCCTTTAGTATAAGCATTTGATAATAAACTTCAATTGCACGTTCAAATATGCTATATACCTGGTGAAATTAATGGGATTACTTTACATACACTTCTTCTTGCTGCTTGGCAAAAGCCTGTCGTCGCCAATTATTTGTTTGGATTTTGTATGTTTACTGAGGAAAACCCGTGACGTGTCTGTAAGCTAGGTCAGTCAAGTTCAGTGTGCAATATCACGCTCAGCTACCATCATATAAACTGACTTGCACGCACGTAGGAACATACACACTCATACACATGCAAGCAGATAGGCATTCAGAGCAGCACAGTGAAAACTTGAGTCTGTTAGGCTGTTAAAATGTATGCTTTAGTGTTTTGCTTGAAACATAATTGTAAAGAAATTAATAATATCATCAATTTGGTGAAATATAATGATACTAAAAGCTAGGTCCGCTGCAAAGCAATTTGTGATTGAAATGCTTGCAATCGTAGTACTTAAGTCTACTCACCGAGTTTCTCTTGAACTTCAAGAACGCAGTTGCAGCCAGAACAAAGTCACTGTAGAAATATCACTGACAACGCTAATGAGTACAAACGACACGAAATACCTCACAATCACAAAAACTAGAAGATATATCAAAACTCAATTGGCTTAACTCAAATTAACAATCCAGATTTTTTATTACAGTCAAATGTCGCTACTATGCCAACCGTCCGGACCGAGCAAAAGTGGTATGGTAGCGAGCGTTTGTAAAACGGCCGTATTTTCTCAAAGAAAACGTATTTATTATATAACAGCTGCATTTTCCAAATGTATCTATCAGTTTCAGTCCGAAACTCTGAAAAATTGTCGGCTGGCGCATCTTTTTTCGGTGACTTTCGAGCATCTCTTTGTGTAAACGATCACATGCTTGCATCACACCGGGTTTTCCGCTACACTCTGCTGCATAAAGTTTTGATGTTGGTCAATGCGCGCTGGGCTTCTTCAGATGAAATAGTTTCCTTCTCGATATTTATACCTTTGACTTTGCTTTTCACCGGCTCCACATGGTTCAGCATTTCCTCTGCATCCCATTCCAGCATAATGATCCACCAGTCGCAAGGTGATCGTCGGCTTCAAAAAAGTCAGAAAGCAGGACTTCAACGTTCCCGTGAATCTTTCCTTCGGAAAGCAGAGCTTCCCAGGTTTCGAGGGATCTAGTACAATATTGCCCTATGAACATATTGGCCAAAAACGCCCGCATACTCCCATACTCTGCAATAGGGTAATATGTTCACCTCGGCCAGCGTAGTGTCAAAGGCGTATCAAGTGCGGTGAGTGCGACTGCGGCTTGTGGCCAATAGGTTCACTTTTCACCACGGCGAAATTTCAGTGGTTTTCAACACAAGACAAGAGTTTATACACAAGTAGCTAGCACCTCACATACGGTGGGGTTATTGGCTAGGCTCAGTAATCTAAATTGACTTAACCTGACCTGACCTCACCTAACCTAGCCAAGACTAAACCTAGCCGCACAGTATGTTAGGTGCTAGCTACTTGTTGTATAGAAACTCGTGCGTTGTGTTGAAAACCACTGAAATTATGCTATGGTGAAAAGTGAACATATTGGCCACACGCCACAGTCGCACTCACCGCACTTAGTACGCCTTTGACACTACGCTGGCCGAGGTGAACATATTGCCCTATCGCAGAGTATGGGAGCATGCGGGCGTTTTTGGCCAATATGTTCATAGGACAATATTGTAGTACTCCCGTTTCGAGCAGTTCAGAATCATCCGGTTCAAGCTGGAGCGCTTCTTTGATAAACTTGGCCTTCGCAAAACAGTTCCTTATCGTCGACTAAAGTGGAATAGTAGCGAGATTAGGGGTGGCATAGCAAATTGACTTTATAGATTGGATATATCATATATATATATATATATATATATATATATATTCGTATGTTTATGTATATAAAAATTTGTCGGGATTGAGAAAAGGTGTTATAGTACTGAGATTGATAAAATAGCGAAATCTGACTGCATTGTCGAAATATTTTGTATAATTATTGTTGTTATTTCTGTTCTTTCTTTTCAATCATTATTTGGTATTTCTATAGTACACAATATTATTTGTATAATACAGTAACGTTTTAGCTTGGATAAAGGTAAAATAGGTTTCCAATAAATGAATCAATATTAAATTATTTAAACTTTTCACGCGGTGTTGTTTGGTAATGCGTATTGGAGTTCATGTGTGTGTGTGTGTATGTGTGTGTATGTGTGTTGAAGTGCTTGGGACGCTTTCACCATTGCGTTGGTGTACACACACACACACACACACACACACACACACACACACACACACACACACACACATACATACATACACACACACACACACACATACACTCAGGTGTGGTCCGCGTTATTGTTGGACCATGAACCAGCAACGAAACGAGAGAAATTCTGGTGTGTCACATAATGGCGCCCACAGACACATGAACACGCTAACCACACTCAAAATGCAATGAAGAGCGTGTGTGTGTGTGGGGGGGGGCAAGTTATGTTCGGTGCCTTATCAGTGATAGTGTAGACAGCCCCAATACACTATGCCCGAAATTATTGGTTTAATTGATAAATTGTAATTGTTTTCTGCAGAACTTTGAAGCGTGCGCAAAGTTATAAAAGCTCAATATTTAAAAATGAAATACATTTAAAAGGGCGCGCAAAAGAGATGCTTGATGCAAGGACAGCAAAACAAAACAAGCAAATAGCGATATGAGCGATTACGTTAATAATTACAATCAATAATCATGGGTATTTGTTACAATAAATAATTTTGATACTGATTACATTCGATCATTGTGATTACTTAGGTCAATTGATCACTAAGCTTATTGATTACAGTCACTTGATCTAAGAAATCTGTCGTTAGAATGATTATAAAAGTGAAAATTAAGACCAATCATTACTATAAGCCTCGTCAGGTCGACTTACACCGCACGATTAAGATTTGGCACAGTAAAATAAGCTAAATATTTATCTAAAATATTTATTTGAAAGCGCCTATTTCTGATCGCTCGACTTTGCAATACACCCGCCACAGTTGTATGGTTGCACCTACGCTGCTATTGTTGAGGCATCTGTGTTCGCCACCAGTATTTTCCCTCGCTTCTAAACCACCATTACATCACTGTGTGTGTGTGTATGTAAGTGTGTGTGTGTGTGCGTGTGTGTGCGTGTGTGTGCGTGTGTGTGTGTGTGTGCGTGTGTGTGTGTGTGTCAACAGAGGAGTGACAGAGTGTGAACAAACGTGAAAGTGTGGCTGGAATAAAGCGTGTATATAAGCCATGCGCTTTGCGCGAGTTTTTCAGTGTAAGACACCTTCAGCCAGTGACAATGAACGCTACCAAATTGGTGAGTAATTTTTCGATATTTTTCCTATCTAGATTCTTCTTCAATTTTTCTCTAGTTCCGTGGTTCGCAGCCTGTAGGAAATTCTCCCCTAGTGGGGAATGGAGGAGGTCTTGCCGAGTGGTTATTTCAAGGTCGGACAAATGTGTATTTCATCAATACGAATTCGTTTATTTTCTTTTCAATTGACATTTAATTTGATGGAACAATTGAATTGATTGCATTTATAAGCGCTGTTGTGGAAAATGAAGAGTTGGCTCATTAAAAAATGGGGAATCCGAGAAAAAAAGCTACGGACCACTAATCTAGTTCAAGAGCAGTGTTGCCTACTGTATACAACAGTCTAATCTACGACCGTTTGTGAACAGTATGTGCGTTCTGAGCGTATAGCATAGCGAAAGTCGACATGCTACTGTGTACACAATATTGATATATATTCTGTGTTTTATATACAAAAGTAATTGCACACCAGCCTGTTGAGACTATATGGCACTCCTCACTGTGGCCTTTCTACAGCGATGACTCCCGTTGGACTCAAGGGGAACAATGATGTTACGCCCATTGATGTTGGACTCAAGGGGAGCAAGGACGGTATGCCCCAGTAACGTTTAGTCCCGCTTCAGTCCCGGCTATCTTTCTCTTTCTAGTTTAGGTTAGGTCAGTTAGGAAAGAGGAAGAGAGCTGGGACTAAAGCGGGACCAAACGTACCTGCGGGGCAATGTCCTTAGCTCCCCCGGCTTGAGTCAGATGAACGAAATCGAACCAGAACTCAAACCTCTGATACGAGAGTTCAGTGTCTTGGTTCAGCCAGTGAGCTACTCGGGAAGCTAATCTGAGCTAGGGCAGACATTAATAAGTGTACTCTTGCAGATGTTGGCGGTGGTCATGGCCGTGCTCGGCTTTCTGGCCTGTTGTCGCGCCATGCCACAGGGCTACAACCCACCCAAGTACGGCGGACCAAAAGGACACGTAAAAATTCAGGTGAGAAAAATCAGGAGCCAATTCAACATTTGTCCGGCACAATACATTGCGTTATGACGTTTATGTGAAAATGAATTACTATTGTGTATTCTGTTGACAAAATATGTAAATATCCCTGAAATCAGCCTAATATATTGATATCAAGTGGTAGGAACTGAATATTTCAACTGAATCTGTTGTACTTTTTGTATGTCTGTCTGCATACATTTTACACACTACATTAAATTATGCATTTGCATTTATTGCATTTGCATTTGCATTATGCATTTATTACTTCGTATTCTTGCATTGCATTATACATACATTGCGACATTTTGCTGGCGCAGGCCTATCGAGGACCCAATAAGGAGAAGATTGGCTACGAGTATTTTGCGCCGTGGGGCTTCTATGTCACGCAACCAGAAGACGACAAGGCATACTACCATTGAAACAACTGCGCCAAATATTGTCGCAACTGAGTCCAGGTTAGATTAAGGTAAAAATAAATATAAATAGTCAATAATGCATTAGTGTTCACAATGAAAAGTTGAGTTTTTGTTGTGTTAAATAATAGTGAAAATTGACGGAAA
This sequence comes from Sacculina carcini, assembly GCA_916048095.2. NCBI lineage: Eukaryota > Metazoa > Arthropoda > Thecostraca > Sacculinidae > Sacculina > Sacculina carcini. The sequence goes on from OU696583.1 coordinate 7,074,971, forward strand.
AACTTACCTGATTTCATAAGTTCGAAAGTGTGCAATTTCGTGTGCGCTTTCATCCGTAAATATCTGTTAGATGTAATTATCTCTTCAAATTCAATCAACAACCGACAAAAACAGTATATATTTTTATAATTTTAGATATAGTAGATTTTGTCCAGAGAGCCTACTTGAGCTATTTTTATATAAAATTGAGTAAAACGTTATATACTGCGTTAGAAATGCTTGAACATTTTAAAATGTTATTTGCCTTATTATGTTGTATGTGATTGCAGAATGAACCAACTAGTCTTTGAACACCTATGCCTGACGCTGACAATGCTATACGAACGAAAATCGGCCTCGCCTGGACTGATGGCAGAGGAAACACTGCCGCTTTGTTCAATTTACCAATGATAAGCAGGCGATTTCTGCTCACCAAGTGCTTTCAATAATATCTGACAGCAATTGTTTTTTTTGTTATAATACTTGTAGTTTTTTAACACCACTCAATAAATTGGTGCCGCATGATTTTTGAGAAAAAAATATAGTTGACAATTTATGATGAGCTTGTATTTTTATAGAGAATAAAAATTAAAAATTCCGCTTTTAACATGGTATCAAAAAAACTACTTGAATATTTTCAAATTTCAAGACAAAAATTGCCGTTTTGTGGCAAACGCAGCAAAAAACATCACATCTATATATATAAAAGAGATCCTCTGTCTGTGTGTCTGTCTGTCTGTCTGTCTGTTTGTGTGTCCCACTCTCCTTTGTCCATTTTCTATCAGCTAATACTCGGCCACCACTTGGCGCACCCGCTAACAATATATACCATCACGTTTGAAATTTTATTGTCTACACTTAACACTAAATTTTAAATTTTAAAAATAAAACCAAAAAAAAGTTATAGCGGTGAAAAGACAAAATGAACCCTTAAAAATGCGAAAATTTTGGTCAATTTTCTGAAGACTACTCCTCCTAAGCCAGCAATGGTACAACTACACACATTATACCACTGTGTAGAAAATTATATGTTCTACTCAACGCATTATAATATATACCCAAAAATTAAATATAAAACATGTAAAATGGAAAAAATTTCAATCTACATTCAAAATTTTATTTAAACTCCACGCGTCAAATTTTTAATTTCAAAAATGAAATCAAAAAAAGCTATAGCGGCGAAAAGACAAAATGAACCCTGAAAAATGCGAAAATTTTGGTCAATTTTCTGAAGACTACTCCTCCTAAACGAGCAATGGTACAACTATAAAAATTATACCACTGTGTAGACAATTTTCTGTTCTACTCAACGAATTAAAATGTTTACCCAAAAATTAAATATAAAAAATGTAAAATGGAAGACAAATCAATCTACATTCAAAATTTTATTTAAACTCCACGCGTCCGATTTTCTATACTTTTTTCTCTATTTCTCAAAAACTAATGATCACACATCTAAATAAATAATACCATCATGCTGGGAATTTTGTTTGCTACAGCACGGTATAAATTTTAATTTTCAAAGTGTATTGAAAAAAAGTTACGGCGGTATGAAGTGTAAATGACAAAAAAGCAAAAAGGCAAAATTAGCACAAAAAACGTGAATATTTTGGTCAATATTCCGCTATTTATTCCTCATAAACCAGCAATGGTACATCTATAAAAAAAATACTATTGTGTAGATAATTTTGTGTCCTACAAGAAAAGTTATAATTTATACCCACAAATGATACAAAAAACGTGTACAATTGGCAAAATTCTCAAATACATCCAAAATTACACTTGAACACCGGGTGATTGAAGTTAATTCATTTTTCTACCCATTTCTCAAGAACTATTTGTCACACATTACAATAAATTATACCATCGTGCTAGAAATTTTGTTTTCTACAATACGGTATAATTGTAATTTTCCAAAGTGTATCTAAAGGAAGTTACGGCGGTGTAAAGTCAAAAGGACATATTGCCAATTTGACAGCTATTATGCGCACTTGCGATTACACAGGAATATACTACTGTGTAGAGAATTTTGTGTTCTACAAGATGAGTTATAATTTATACCCACAAATGATACAAAACACGTGTAAACTTGGCAAAATTCGCAAATACATCCAAAATTACACTTGAACACCGGGTGACTAAAATTAATTCATTTTTCTACTATTTCTCAAAAACTTATTGTCACAAATTAAAATCAATTATACCATCGTGCTAGAGATTTTGTTTTCTACAATACGGTATAATTTTTAATTTTCCAAAGTGTATCTAAAGGAAGTTACGGCGATGTAAAGTCAAAATGTCATGTTGCCAATTTGACAGCTATTATGCGCACTTGCGATTACACATGAATATACACTGATTTAATTTCACTGAAGTCCAATCACAATTTACGCACTTGCGATTACACAGGAATATACTACTGTGTAGAGAATTTTGTGTTCTACAATATAAGCTATAATTTATACCCACAAATGGTATGCTATATATATACATAAAGAAGAAATAATATGTCTGTCTGTGTATGTATGCTTGAATACGAGGTGACATAATTGCGCTGGTTCATGGTTCGCTGGTTCAATGATCAGGGGCTTCAAACGCAAACGAAGCGATGGCTCATTTTTATGAAATAAAAATGTCCCGCGGGCAGCAATAAAACGTTCAATTTCACCGTGTAGAATGAATTCATATACAAAACTAATGGATTTGACTTCAAGAACCAGAACGGATGGTGTTCGAGTTCTGTATTATTCCTCACGTCGGGCGGGTGATAAATATGAGGCGGGCTGAGTGAAAATATTTTGTCAAAATAAAATTAAAAATAATGAAATTTAGACTTTTTAATTGATTAAGGTTTTCATGAGTTTGCCTTATTTATTTTTAATTTGCAATATTTTTATGAATTGTGCCGCACAACGGGCGGGTTTTAATGCTAGTCTATATACAAGAGTATACATACTATATACAGTCTATATACAATATGTATATAAAAGAGATCCTCTGTCTGTGTGTCTGTCAGTTTGTTTGTGTGTCCCACCCTCCTTGGTCCATTTTCTATGAGCTGCTACTCGGCCATCACTTGGCGTACTCGCTAACAATTTATACCATCATGTTGGAAATTTACTTGTCTACACTCTAGACTAAATTTTTAATTTCAAAAACAAAACCAAAAAAAGTTAGAACGTTGAAAAGACAAAATGAACCCTGAAAAATGCGAAAATTTTGGTTTTTGAAAATTTTAAAAATTTCTCCTAAACTAGCAATGTTACAACTATAAAAATTATACCACTGTGTAGACAATTTTCTGTTCTACTCAACAAACTATAATTCATACCCAAAAATTTAATATAAAACATGTAAAATAGAAAAAAAATCTAAATTGTATTTAAACTCCACGCGTCCGATTTTCTATATTTTTTTCTCTATTTCTCAAAAACTGATTATTACACATCTAAATAAATAATACCATCATGCTGGGAATTTCGTTTTCTACAGCGCGGTATAATTTTTAATTTTCCAAAGTGTATTAAAAAAAATTACGGCGGTGTGAAGTGTAAATGACAAAGTCAAAAAGGCAAAATTAGCACAAAAAACGTGAATATTTTGGTCAATATTCCGTTATCTATTCCTCATACACCAGCAGTGGTACAGCTATAAAAACTATACTATTGTGTAGATAATTTTGTGTTCTACAAGAAAAGGTATAATCTATACCCACAAATGATACAAAAAACGTGTACAATTGGCAAAATTCTCAAATACATCCAAAATTACACTTGAACACCGGGTGATTAAAATTTATTCATTTTTTCTACTATTTCTCAAGAACTATCTGTCACACATTAAAATAAATTATACCATCGTGCTAGAAATTTTGTTTTCTACAATACGGTATAATTGTTAATTTTCCAAAGTGAACCTAAAGGAAGTCACGGCGGTGTAAAGTCAAAATGTCATGTTGCCAATTTGACAGTTATTATGCGCACTTGCGATTACACAGGAATATACAACTGTGTAGATAATTTTTTGTTCTACAAGATAAGCTATAATGCATACCCACAAATGATACAAAAAACGTGTAAAATTGGCAAAATTCTCAAATACATCCAAAATTACACTTGAACACCGGGCGACTAAAATTAATTAATTTTTCTACTATTTCTCGGTAACTATTTGTTATACATGAAAATAAATTATACCATCGTGCTAGAAATTTTATTTTCTACAATACGGTATAATTTTTTATTTTCCAAAGTGTATCTAAAGGAAGTTACGGCGGTGTAAAGTCAAAATGTCATGTTGCCAGTTTGACAGTTATTATGCGCACTTGCGATTACACATGAATATACACTGATTTAATTTCACTGAAGTCCAATCTCAATTTACGCACTTGCGATTACACAGGAATATACTACTGTGTAGAGAATTTTGTGTTCTACAATATAAGCTATAATTTATACCCACAAATGGTACAAAAAACGTGTAAAATTGGCAAAATTCTCAAATACATCCAAAATTACACTTGAACACCGGGCGACTAAAATTAATTCATTTTTCTACTATTTATCAGTAACTATTTGTTATACATAAAAATAAATTATACCATCGCGCTAGAAATCTCGTTTTCTACAATACGGTATAATTTGTAATTTTCCAAAGGGTATCTGAAGGAAGTTACGGCGGTGTAAAGTCAAAAGGACATATTGCCAATGAGAGTGGGTTTAAATGATAGCGAGGTATATGATATTTTGCTAGCAGTAAACATTCTAGCGATAAAAGTAGAATACCTCTTAAGCAAATGATTTTGGAGAATGATGTGAACCTTTAGATATATTTTGCGATCTGATGATATATGTATTAGGAATAATACGTCGCAGAATATAGATTGCATAATATAATATCGGCTGTAATATCAAGGGCTGTAATATCGGTGTAATCCAAAAAATAACAACTGTATGAATATGATGCATTAGTGGAAGCATTAACCGGGAATTATGAGATAATATGATAATGGTGTATAATTATATCGCATTATGCAACAAATGTGAATTTAGCTGCATTACAGTTTGGTCCCGATACTATATTGGCGGGTTGAGAGAAAAGTATTGGTGGGCCGCGTGTTTGGGACCCCTGGGGTAGATAATCTCAGTCTTCTGATTACAAATTATGATCGCATCAGTATATTTTGTGATCACAAACTAATAAGTTAAATCACCTCAGACTAGGCTGAGAGCGGTCAATATTGAATGGTTGGGTTGGGTTGGGTAGGTTTGACTCAGGTTATATTGGGTTTTAATGATAGCGGAAAATATATAAATTTTAACAATAAATATTATAGCGGTAAAAGTGAAATAGTACTTGAGCAAATGATATTGGGGAATGATGTTAAGTAATAAATATAGTTTGGAAACATTCTGATGAAAAGATTTCATCATCTTTCATTGTTTGTTTCGTGTTTGTGTTCTGAATTAAACCACACGACGGGCAGATTTATATATCAGGCGGGTTGAGGGATAATATTTGTCAAAATAAGAACAAAAATATTCACATTTAGACTTTTCTATTGGTCAAGATATTTATAGGTTACATTTTTTGGTTTTCAATTTGTATTCATTATATTTTCTGGATTTGATATGAATTTTATTGTATGAATTGTTCCGCACGACGGGTGTGTTTAAAAAAGTGTTTTTAGATCATTTTTTCAAATGGTTCATTTGAAAAAAGGTAATTTTTTTTAAAATAAAAATGTTCCGCGGGCAGCAACTATAGACAATAGAACGTTCAATTTCCCCTGTAGAATTAATCCATATAAAAAACCAATGGATTTGACTTCAAATGTGAATTGTATTGTATGAATTGTTCCGCACGACGGGCGGGTTTAAAAAGTGTTTCCATTTTTTAGTTCATTTTTTCAAATGGTTCATTTAAAAAAAGGTATTTTTTTAAAAATATAAATGCTCCGCGGGCAGCAACTATAGACCATAGAACGTTAAATTTACCCTGTAGAATTAATCCATGCACAAAACCAATGGATCTGACTTCAAGATGCAGAACGGATCGTGTTCGAGTTCTGAATTATTCAGCACGACGGGCGGGCTTGAAAATGACTCAGGCGGACTGAGGGGGAATATTTTGTCGAAATAAAAATAATTAAACTTATAATTTTCAATTGATTAATATTTTTATGAGTGTACCATATTTCATTTTTATTTTTCCATATTTTTTTATGAATTGAATATGAATTTCATGTTATGAATTGCTCCGCACAACGGGCGGGTTTTAATGCTATATCTATATATATATAAAAGAGATCCTCTGTGTGTGTGTGTGTCTGTGTGTGTGTCTGTGTGTGTGTTCGACCCTCCTTGGTCCATTTTCTATCAGCTATTATTCGGCCACCACTCAGCCTACCCGCTAACAATTTATACCATCACGTTGGAAATTTTCTTGTCTACACGATAGGATACATTTCAAATTTTAAAAATAAGACCAAAAAAAGTTATCGCGGTGAAAACACAAAATGAACCCTGAAAAATGCGAAAATTGTGGTCAATGCTCTGCCATCTACTCCTCATAAACCAGAAATGGTACAGCCAAACAGATTATACCACTGTGTAGAGAATTTTCTGTTCTACAAGATAGGTTATAATTCATATCCAAAAATAGAACATAAAAGATGTAAACATGACAAAATTTCAATCTATATTCAAAATTATATTTATACTCCACGCGTCCGATTTTCTATACTTTTTTCTCTATGTATCAAAAACTAATTATCACACAACTAAATAAATAATACCATCATGCTGGGAATTTTGTTTGCTACAACACGGTATAATTTTTATTTTTCCAAAGTGTATTAAAAAAAAGTTACGGCGGTGTGAAGTCAAAATGACAAAGTCAAAAATGCAAAATTAGCACTGGAAACCGTGAATGTTTTGGTAAATATTCCCCTATCTATTCCTCATAAACCAGCAATGGTACAGCTATAAAAATTCTACTATTGTGTAGATAATTTTGTGTTCTACAAGAAAAGTTATAATTTATACCCACAAATGATACAAAAAATGTGTAAAATTGGCAAAATTGTCAAATACATCCAAAATTACACTTGATCACCGGGCGCCTAAATTAATTCATTTTTCTACCTATTTCTCAGGAACTATTTGTCACACATTAAAATAAATTATATCATCGTGCTGGAAATTGTATTTGTTTAAATGCGGTATAATTCTTAATTTTCCAAAGTGTATCTGAAGGAAGTGACGGCGGTGTAAAGTCAAAAGGACATATTGCCAATTTGACAGCTATTATGCGCACTTGCGATTACACAGGAATATACTACTGTGTAGAGAATTTTGTGTTCTACAAGAAAAGGTGTAATTTATACCCACAAATGATACAAAAAACGTGTAAAATTGGCAAAATTCTCAAATACATCCAAAATGACACTTGAACACCGGGTGACTACAATTTATTCATTTTTATACCCATTTCTCAGGAACTATTTGTCATACATTAAAATTAATTATACCATCGTGCTAGAAATTTTTTTTCCTACAGTACGGTATAATTATTAATTTTCCAAAGTGTATCTGAAGGAAGTTACGCCGGTGTAAAGTCAAAATGTCATGTTGCCAATTTGACAGCTATTATGCGTACTTGCGATTACACATGAATATACACTGATTAAATTTCACTGAAGTCCAATCACAATTTACGCACTTGCGATTACACAGGAATATACTACTGTGTAGAGAATTTTGTGTTCTACAAGATAAGCTATAATTTATACCCACAAATGATACAAAAAACGTGTAAAATTGGCAAAATTCTCAAATACATCCAAAATTACACTTGAACACCGGGCGACTAAAATTAATTAATTTTTCTACTATTTCTCGGTAACTATTTGTTATACATAAAAATAAATTATACCATCGTGCTAGAAATTTTATTTTCTACAATACGGTATAATTTTTTATTTTCCAAAGTGTATCTAAAGGAAGTTACGGCGGTGTAAAGTCAAAATGTCATGTTGCCAGTTTGACAGTTATTATGCGCACTTGCGATTACACATGAATATACACTGATTTAATTTCACTGAAGTCCAATCTCAATTTACGCACTTGCGATTACACAGGAATATACTACTGTGTAGAGAATTTTGTGTTCTACAATATAAGCTATAATTTATACCCACAAATGGTACAAAAAACGTGTAAAATTGGCAAAATTCTCAAATACATCCAAAATTACACTTGAACACCGGGCGACTAAAATTAATTCATTTTTCTACTATTTATCAGTAACTATTTGTTATACATAAAAATAAATTATACCATCGCGCTAGAAATCTCGTTTTCTACAATACGGTATAATTTGTAATTTTCCAAAGGGTATCTGAAGGAAGTTACGGCGGTGTAAAGTCAAAAGGACATATTGCCAATGAGAGTGGGTTTAAATGATAGCGAGGTATATGATATTTTGCTAGCAGTAAACATTCTAGCGATAAAAGTAGAATACCTCTTAAGCAAATGATTTTGGAGAATGATGTGAACCTTTAGATATATTTTGCGATCTGATGATATATGTATTAGGAATAATACGTCGCAGAATATAGATTGCATAATATAATATCGGCTGTAATATCAAGGGCTGTAATATCGGTGTAATCCAAAAAATAACAACTGTATGAATATGATGCATTAGTGGAAGCATTAACCGGGAATTATGAGATAATATGATAATGGTGTATAATTATATCGCATTATGCAACAAATGTGAATTTAGCTGCATTACAGTTTGGTCCCGATACTATATTGGCGGGTTGAGAGAAAAGTATTGGTGGGCCGCGTGTTTGGGACCCCTGGGGTAGATAATCTCAGTCTTCTGATTACAAATTATGATCGCATCAGTATATTTTGTGATCACAAACTAATAAGTTAAATCACCTCAGACTAGGCTGAGAGCGGTCAATATTGAATGGTTGGGTTGGGTTGGGTAGGTTTGACTCAGGTTATATTGGGTTTTAATGATAGCGGAAAATATATAAATTTTAACAATAAATATTATAGCGGTAAAAGTGAAATAGTACTTGAGCAAATGATATTGGGGAATGATGTTAAGTAATAAATATAGTTTGGAAACATTCTGATGAAAAGATTTCATCATCTTTCATTGTTTGTTTCGTGTTTGTGTTCTGAATTAAACCACACGACGGGCAGATTTATATATCAGGCGGGTTGAGGGATAATATTTGTCAAAATAAGAACAAAATATTCACATTTAGACTTTTCTATTGGTTAAGATATTTATAGGTTACATTTTTTGCTTTTCAATTTGTATTCATTATATTTTATGGATTTGATATGAATTTTATTGTATGAATTGTTCCGCACGACGGGTGGGTTTAAAAAAGTGTTTTTAGATCATTTTTTCAAATGGTTCATTTAAAAAAAAGGTTTTTTTTTATAAATAAAAATGTTCCGCGGGCAGCAACTATAGACAATAGAACGTTCAATTTACCCTGTAGAATTAATCCATACACAAAACCAATGGATTTGACTTCCAGATGCAGAACGGATCGTGTTCGAGTTCTGAATTATTCAGCACGACGGGCGGGTTTAAAAATGACTCAGGCGGACTGAGGGGAAATATTGTGTCGAAATAAAAATAATTAAACTTATAATTTTCAATTGATTAATATTTTTATGAGTGTACCCTATTTCATTTTTATTTTTCCATATTTTTTATGAATTGAATATGAATTTCATGTTATGAATTGCTCCGCACAACGGGCGGGTTTTAATGCTATATATATACATAAAGAAGAAATTATCTGTCTGTCTGTGTATGTATGCTTGAATATGAGGTGACATAATTGCGCTGGCTCATGGTTCGCTGGTTCAATTATCAGGGGCTTCAAACGCAAACGAAGCGATGGCTCATTTTTATGAAATAAAAATGTCCCGCGGGCAGCAATAAAACGTTCAATTTCACCGTATAGAATGAATTCATATACAAAACTAATGGATTTGACTTCAAGAACCAGAACGGATGGTGTTCGAGTTCTGAATTTTTCCTCACGTCGGGCGGGTTTAAATATAAGGCGGGTTGAGTGAAAATATTTTGTCAAAATAAAATTAAAAATAATGAAATTTAGACTTTTTAATTGATTAAGGTCTTCATGAGTTTGCCTTATTTATTTTTAATTTGCAATATTTTTATGAATTGTTCCGCACAACGGGCGGGTTTTAATGCGGTTTTAATGCTATATATATACATAAAGAAGAAATTATCTGTCTGTCTGTGTATGTATGCTTGAATATGAGGTGACATAATTGCGCTGGTTCATGGTTCGCTGGTTCAATGATCAGGGGCTTCAAACGCAAACGAAGCGATGGCTCATTTTTATGAAATAAAAATGTCCCGCGGGCAGCAATAAAACGTTCAATTTCACCGTGTAGAATGAATTCATATACAAAACTAATGGATTTGACTTCAAGAACCAGAACGGATGGTGTTCGAGTTCTGAATTATTCCGCACGTCGGCCGGGTTTAAATATGAGGCGGGCTGAGTGAAAATATTTTGTCAAAATGTAAATTAAAAATAATGAAATTTAGACTTTTTAATTGATTAAGGTTTTTATGAGTTTGCCTGATTTATTTTTAATTTGCAATATTTTTATGAATTCTTCCGCACAACGGGCGGGTTTTAATGCTAGTCTATATATATAAAAGAGATCCTCTGTGTGTCTGTGTGTGTGTCTGTGTGTGTGTTCGACCCTCCTTGGTCCATTTTCTATCAGCTATTATTCGGCCACCACTCAACCTACCCGCTAACAATTTATACCATCACGTTGGAAATTTTCTTGTCTACACTTTAAATTAAATTTTAAATTTCAAAAATGAAATCAAAAAAAGTTATAGCGGTGAAAAGACAAAATGAACCCTGAAAAATGCGAAAATTTTGGTCAATTTTCTGAAGACTACTCCTCCTAAACCAGCAATAGTACAACTATAAAAATTATACCACTGTGTAGAAAATTTTCTTTTCTACTCAACAAATTATAATTTATACCCAAAAATTAAATATACAACATGTAAAATGGAAAACAATCAAACTACATTCAAAATTTTATTTAAACTCCACGCGACCGATTTTCTATACTTTTTTCTCTATTTGTCAAAAACTAATAATCACACATCTAAATAAATAATACCATCATGCTGTGAATTTTGTTTGCTACATCAGGGCATAATTTTTAATTTTCGAAAGTGTATTAAACAAAAGTTACGGCGGTGTGAAGGGTAAATGACAAAAAAGCAAAAAGGCAAAATTAGCACAAAAAACGTGAATATTTTGGTCAATATTCCGCTATCTATTCCTCATAAACCAGCAATGGTACAGCTATAAAAATTATACTATTGTGTAGATAATTATGTGTTCTACAAGAAAAGGTATAATCTATACCCACAAATGATACAAAAACGTGTAAAATTGGCAAAATTCTCAAATACATCCAAAATTACACTTGAACACCGGGCGACTAAAATTAATTCATTTTTCTACTATTTATCAGTAACTATTTGTTATACATAAAAATAAATTATACCATCGTGCTAGAAATTTTGTTTTTTTACAATACGGTATAACTTTTAATTTTCCAAAGTGTATCTAAAGGAAGTTACGGCGATGTAAATTCAAAATGTCATGTTGCCAATTTGACAGCTATTATGCGCACTTGCGATTACACATGAATATACACTGATTTAATTTCACTGAAGTCCAATCACAATTTACGCACTTGCGATTACACAGGAATATACTAATGTGTAGATAATTTTGTGTTCTTCAAGATAGGCTATAATTTATACCCACAAATAATACAAAAAACGTGTAAAATTGGCAAAATTCTCAAATACATCCAAAATTTCACTTGAACACCGGGCGACTAAAATTTATTCATTTTTCTACTATTTCTCAGTAACTATTTGTTACACGTAGAAATAAATTATACCATCGTGCTAGAAATTTTGTTTTTTACAATACGGTATAACTTTTAATTTTCCAAAGTGTATCTAAAGGAAGTTACGGCGGTGTAAAGTCAAAATGTCATGTTGCCAATTTGACAGCTATTATGCGCACTTGCGATTACACAGGAATAAGCACCGATTAAATTTCACTGAAGCCCAATCACAATTAAGAATGCATTATATTATCTCCAAACATACTACAACTATAGACAACTATAGACAATAGAACGTTCAATTTACCCTGTAGAATTAATTCATACACAAAAGCAATGGATTTGACTTCAAATATGAATTTTATTGTATGAATTGTTCCGCACGACAGGCGGGTTTAAAAAATGTCCCCATTTTTTAGTTCATTTTTTCAAATGGTTCATTTAAAAAGGTATTTAAAAACAAAATGCTCCGCAGGCAGCAACTATAGACAATAGAACGTTCAATTCACCCTGTAGAATTAATCCATACACAAGCCAAGGGATTTGACTTCAAGATCCAGAACGGATCGTGTTCGAGTTCTGAATTATTCAGCACGACGGGCGGGTTTAAAAATGACTCAGACGGACTGAGGGGAAATATTTTGTCGAAATAAATTAACTTATAATTAAACTATTAAACATAATTAAACTTATAATTTTCAATTGACTAATATTTTTGTGAGTGTACCCTATTTCATTTTTAATTTTCCATATTTTTTTATGAATTGAATATGAATTTCATGTTATGAATTGCTCCGCACAACGGGCGGGTTTTAATGCCAGTTATATAATAAAAACATAAAAGTGCATACATGTCTATAATGCTGAAACAAGAAGATACACAAAGCCACGCCACACATGCTGTGCATAATCTACGCCGATCAATAGGCTTCATATCAGTTGCGGCGCCAGGATTTTTCCGGTGGGGGCTCAGGGGGGATAGGCAAAAAGATGCATGGTCTAGGCGCAATATGAGGAACTACACTCGAAATGTTCATATTCAGGACTTGGGGAGGTGGGAGGGAGCTGGGGGAGGGGCTTGATACACTGGCGTGAGGGAGGGGAGAGCACCCCATTTTGCGCCACCACTGCTTCATGTTAAACCAGTTTAAAATGCAATTTTAGATTTATCTGATGATGAATTTTTGAGAAAGTGTCTATATTTGTGTGTCTGTGTGTGAAAAGTGTAATATTTGCAGTGGTTTATGCGATAACTTTTTTTCTTACTTGCGATAACGATAGAACGATAAAAAAATTCAAAACTCAATCTGCGGTAAGCGATACACGATTAAAACAATACCGATAAAAATGCTAGCTTGCGATAACAAAAGCGAGAAATGATAATTACCTTTATTTAGTTGAGATATTCATAAAAAAAGCATGTAAACTATTTGTCAACAGTCAAAATAAATTAAAATAGGCAAGCACTGTCACTGGAACGAGTCTATTACCTACAAGTTATATTTCACATTAGTCTCTCTGACTCGGACTCTCCCCCTCAAGACAGCATCCACAAGCTGCATGTTTCCCTTAGTGAAGACCAGCTTCTCAAACCTGTCGCTGGTCATGCATGAACGCTTGGGCCTGAGGACGCAATCAGCAGTGCTGAACATGCGCTCCACGGCAGCAATGCTGGGCAAGGTCGTGCTGTACTTGATGAACAGCGAGATCACTTCTCCCTGTACATGCTGGGGAATTGTCCAGGCTTCACCTCTGCCACCTTGCTCCTGCCCCAGGTGTCCACTGCCTTCTTGGTGAGCTTCTTAATGTTGGGCCTATCCTCCTCCATGACAGTGGGGCTCTCCAGGAAGACAAATGTATCGTCGCTGGCTTCTTAAGGCTATTCTGTGACCATGTGCTGGTTTTGGCTGGAGGGGAGAGGGTTAGGTGTGGATGTGATGGAGGTGACCATATCCCTGATGAACCTCTCCTTGATGCCTTCTTCAAGGACAAGGACCACATGCTTCAACATGAAGGGTCATGGTTGGGGTGGGTCAAGACGCATGGGAGATAGCGGCACATACTCTCCTAACTCGAGAGCTCCAGCGAGACTGGCGCACTGCAGCTGTGAATAATAATGTGATTGTCCAGCTACACACACACTTAGCAGCTCTCATATGAGGTATTTCAGGATTCACTTGCAAGCCAGTGTTGATTGTTTTAGTCTCTATTCTTTATATACTCTCAGCTTGAACTGGTCTGGAGACGTCAGACGGGCTGTTGTGACTATTGCCGCCGTGCACAATTATAAATTTTAACAAACGTTTTTTGAATTTGTCGTTTATTGTTCCTCATTTTTGGGACTAGCCGTAAGCGAATGAGCGACAATTTAGATATTTTTAAAAAACTTTGCGATAAACGATAAAAGGTTTGCCCTCAGCGATAATTATCTCTTATCGTTTATCGCTCATATTTATCGCACGCGGAAACCACTGTATATTTGGTCTAGAAATAAAATTGACACATCGTATACGTTAGCAGTAGCCAGTATCTTATAAATAAGCATTCGGTTAAAAAACAAAAGCAGAAAATACATATAATTTTTCGAAATGCTTGCCAAACTTGAACATTTAATTAAATTTGATTTGGATTTCGTGAAAACGATATTAATTACCGTTTGGAATCAAATCAACGGTATTTTAGTGAATATATATAAACATTTAGTAAATTAATAGATTACTGATACCAAACCAGGCTGACACATTTTTCATTGATATATTTCAGTATATTTTCCATTCACTGTACATTGAATACTCGACAATGAAAACAAATAATTTACAACGAGCACACTATAAACGATACATACATATTTATATTGCATCTAAATGACAAAAAATTTGATGAGGAAAATCTTCATACTAAGTGAGTGTGTATGCTTATTTTATCATCCTTACCACTATTAACGCATGCTATAATGTCTAATTATTCAGAAAAAAACATGATTTGAACACATGTAAAATTGTATTTTGTTCATTAGATTTCCTGCATTAAATGGTCTACATTTGGGATAATTTGTTTATGGAAAACTTCATGAAAATATTCAATCAATTAAAGTTTTTCTGCTGTTGAAATAATTCATTAACGACGACCGCAAATTAAGAAGCACTTGCTGTAATGCTGAAATATCCTGGATACCACAATATGTTGTATAATTCCAAACTCAAAATACAACACATATATACATATTAACAAATAAACACTACCACTCTCGGAACACAATTTACCAAATGAAGGCTGACCAAACAGGCATTCTTGTCAACGACAAAAATTCCCATCTTTTGAGTTTCCGGCGACAGAGAAATATACAGATATCAGCGTACAAGAGTGACGCAATTGCGTAGAGCTTTCATATACGAAGATCAGGGTTACGACAATGGACATCCGAGTGATACACCAACACAGAACGACTGCGATAAGCGTGACATATTATCTGTTACATCAAAAAACTTTCACAACCAGGTTCCTCCTGCTGCGGCGAGAGCCCTCACTTGGCAGCGACCACTCGGCACGTCTTGCATGGAGTACGGTCGAGACAGACCGCGTGGGTACAACGATCTAGAACCGTCCACTCCGACAGAAATAAGCTCAGTAAGCCTGTCCCGACAAAAGTCAGACCTCAGAAAAGAAGCAAAGTTGGGCTTAAAATTGATGATCAACCCCCTTCATGTTGTTACCTTTATGATATAATTTAGAAGAATGTAGGTAATGAAGACATTAAGCTTGAAGGTATTACACATAGTCACAGTCCCTTAGGCTGGGCCGGTGCATCTTGTAAAAATTTTCAATGTACAAGTAAACAAGAATGCACAAATATAGTGCAGATTATTTAACAATAAAGAGTGTCAAATTGTGTTTAATTCATTACATTCGCCAATCACAACCTTCCTTAAAAAATTCCTACAAAGCTTGAGAAAACAAACAGGGTGTGCAAAGCAAATTATATTTTTTTGGATAGATTGGTAAGATTGAGTTTTTATTTCGGGAAGAGGATACAACAGAAGACAGCTGCTGGACATAAGTACATGGGGAGTTCCAACTCTGCTGGATTATCGTTCCCCTGGGATATGGCAGTAGAGTGAGGGAAAAAGCAGAGGTCGGCTTTTAGTCGCCTCTTACACGACACGCAGCCGGTACGGCGGCATTATTCTTATCCCCTACCGCCTGCTTAATTAAGATTGAAGCGGATGATTAGTAAAGTGAATTCACTTGAATGTGTCGATGTTTACTTACTGTTGCGTTTGATCCTCTGTCAACAAACAAATATCGAAGGTCACCGCTCCAGATCAAGTTAATATCACTGTTATGAAATATAGCAATTATCCATGTCTCGCTTCCTAGTGGTACATAGTTGTAAATCAGGAATGCTATAACAACAAGGCAGTGGCGGTGCCAGAATTTTTCCGGTGGAGGGGCTGATAGGGGAGGGATTAAGCAAAAAGATGCAGGGGCTTGGCGAAACATAGGGTTACCATATTCCGAATCTCTTGTGGCGATGAGGCCAAGTAAAGGTGAGGAAAAACACACACAGTTTATTAGGCAGCAAGCGGTATGCTCAACGCGACCCCTACCAGGACCAGCTCTGACAAGACTGTTTAATATGTCATCTGTCAAGACTGTTTGATATGTCACTGGTCACTTGCCCTGCACACGCGCATACATACAGAGACACGCGGCCAATGACCCGCGTGCATCACAGGTCAAACACGAGCCCGCAGTCGCGAACACACGCGCGTGCATACACACATACAAACAGATTGTGCTCTAAAACGAAACACACGCAGATATAACAAGGAGCGTAAACAACATGCCAATAACGAAAAACGTCAAAATATGTTGTCAAAAATCCCAAAATATGTTATTCAATTTTAATAAGATATGTGAATTTTGGACTCTTTCGTAGATTATTTGCATTTTATGCATGTATCCAGCGACATTTCATTGAGGAGCCACCCTTTCCATTGTGGAGCCACCCCTAAGGAGGCGAAATTTTCGCAGTACGTGATTGAACTTTAACCTTGATTGGGCCCTTCTCATAGAGGTGCAGTGGCGGTGCCAGAATTCTTCGGATGGGGGGCTGATGGAGGCTAAGGAAAATATGTGGGAGCTCTGAGAAACATGAGGAACTACACTCGAAATGCTCATGGAAGAGGTGCCACTGTCGTGGTGCCATTTTGGACTTTTGCTTCGAGGCACAATTATTCCATGATTCGATTCTGCATGTATAGTTGATTTGAGGCTTTTTGAGTCAGCAGCCGATTTGTTGTGTTGATCGAGCTGCGACTTGTGACCAGCCGACACGTTTTTCTCACATGCAACGCAGAACATTATGTTCCTATCAGACATGTTTTTTCTGGGAAAATTCGACATCACGTTGAATTGCTTTAACCCTTTGAGCGTGACGATACAGTACAGACAGACGCCATTTGAGGAATTTGTGTTGAATAATTTTCGAAAATGTAAATATGAAGTACATGCATGATCCTACCTTCCCAAAAAGCCAATGACACGTGTACCTAGCTTTGAGCGATTGGATCACACAATTTTATCGACAACCACAACACATACGGTAGTTACTAGGAGTATAACACCGTGATACACTCTTCGTGTCCAGACTTGATAAGCTATCAGGAACGTTGCTATATTTCTATTGTTAATGCTGCTGGCGTTAATATTAAACTTATATACGGTATTCGAACGCAGTCGAGTGTAATTACAATTATTAACAAGATAGATTAATTCAAAGCACAACCTATATAATTATATATTTGGACAAAAATTTTCAGTGAAAATAGAATTTTATGTTTTTCACTTGAAAACTGCATTTTATGTGAGAAAATATATTTTATGTGATCACTAGGGCTGTCAAAAGTTAATAAAGTTACTTTTTCACCTAAGGGTCACTTTTTCATAAGCTACCTAAAACAGCATGAAAAAGTTGTGTACGATAATTATTAAAAAAGTTATTAGGTTACCAAAAGTTACTTTTTCATCGTTAGGTTACTTTTTTGCTTTTAAGGTTACTTTTTTATCGTCAGGTTACATTTTGTTATTTTTCTTGTTATTAGGTAAGTTTACCACGAAGTTTGGTGACTTTTTGCAGATTACAGGCACAAAAACGGTATATATGAGGATAAAATAGGAAAAGAGATGGAATATTAGGTCTGAAGATCAAGAAATGTCAACATTTCTGCTGTTAGGATTTAGCAATTGATATTCATCTTAATATCCGTGCTACTCGATATCTATACGTTTTTGGGTACGCAGGATAGTGTAATTCCATTTTAGGAAATGTCCACGAACCGGAGGGTGTCGGGAGATGTTTGGAGCGTGGTATAGTACGATGTGTGAGCTCTCTATACCAGATACTGCACTGTAGCACTTGACAGTACGTATTTACTTGAACAGGAATTTGCACGTGATTTTCAGGGCGTGAGATAACGCCATTATCCCACGTTTGACATATGGGAGGACGGGGGGCATTCACACATGCAGTGTTTACGCTCACACTAATATATAAACTGTAGTACGTGCTATTTGATAAAAAGTTCCATTGAAAAATATAAAGAACATTATTGCGACCATTACTAAAAATATTTACATTTGCAATTAGTGTATTTCGCATTTGTATGAGCTTTCCACTTAAAAATTATATTTTGATGGTTATGCTCCTTTTTTCGATGTTAGCTAAATTATGTTAAGTCACTTTTAGTTGTTTGTTGTAAAAATGGTACCAGATCGGAAAGGGTGGAAAAGTAGTAGCAACTCGGAAAGATGATAAAAAGGAAGGACTGGTGTATTCTCTTCCTTCAGAACTGTAAACAGAAATTGACCTTTTTAAGGAGGTTATTTTAGGTTACCTTTTTATTGGTTATTAGGTTACTTTATATGTTCACAAACAAACAACAAACAAACCGTGTATTTCTGTAGAAGCAAACAAAAAATCAATATATTCCAGACAGGCGCGCGTAGGCATCACTGCCCCACGCGCGCCTATAAGACGTCACACTCCAACCGCACCACGAACACGACTCCAAGCTCACACCGTCACACACGGGAGCACACACAGACACACACACACGCACAGACCTCACCCGCCGCAACAACCAATCAGCGGCGAGCCGGGCACTCGCTCGCCGCCGCGGGACATGAACAATGCACAGCGTGAAACTCATACATACATACCGAAACAACTACACACTCACCGACACAGTTATACACACTCGCTCACACACTCTCGCACGCAATATACAATTCAACCATACACGATCACACAGACACACTAACACGTTCACGCACTCACAATCTTTCACACACACACTCTCTCTCTCTCACTGCACACGATCACACCACAATTTCACATAGCGCACTAATCAGCAAAGGCGTGATAAACATGTGATAAAGCGATACAAAAGTGATATTAACTTTAAAAGTCAGGTTATTTTTAGGTTACCTTTTTAGGTTACTTTTTCTCGAAAATAAAGTTACTTTTTTCTGATTTTTAGGTTACTTTTTTGACAGCCCTAGTGATCACATAAAATTCCCAACTCTACTAATGACAAATGATTTAACTGGCCTCTCAAGCACGGACTGAAACATTATACACTCACAGAGGGAACATATCGAATAGCATGTTACTTCTGAAAATATATAAGCCCCGAATATTTTGGGCATTTACAAGAAGGACCTGACAGGCCGGACTGCCCCTAGACACTGGGCATGTACGGGAAAAAGCGGACGTATGGTAACCCTACGAGATATGATCAACTATACTTCAAATGTTTATGGTCAGGATTGGGGGGGGGTGCTCAGGGACGGCTTGGCACATATTTAGTGGGTTTTCAGTCCCCAAATCCTCCCCTTGGCGCTGTCACTGCAGCAGAGAATACATATCTAGTATGCCCTTGAAACACTTACATATTCTGACTGTATTCGTTTAAGATTGCAATCGACGCCAGGACTCATTACACATTCCATCAACAGTACACAATACAAGGTAGCCAGCAACTTCGGAATTATATTGAACGCTATAATTGGCAGAGACAAACTGAATCTGTGAATATATAAAATCATCTACGCGTTAAGACTCTCGGAGGTTCTTCTTGATACGCGGACATTTGAGAACCACTGCCGTGTGCAACTAACCTGAACCAGTGGCATCTGACTCCTGAACGGGAGACAGAAGTCGAGACCCCGAGCTGCCGTTGAGTGTTAAACGAGTCTCATTGGCTGGATATCCGGCTGATGGCTCGTGGTTGTGTCCATTGAATGGCTCATTTGCTGGTCGTCTAAAGTTCACTTCCAAACTCTGCGTCTGATTCTGGCGGCAGCTGAATGAATCGAGGTCTGACGAGAAAATTTTCTTGAAACTGACCAGTTCTTTGTTTGCATCGCCACGTTTGCTGCCGATGTAATTGTCAGATTTCTCGATTACTCGGTACACCTTCTGCGTAATATCCTTGCCTGAAACAAACAGATGATTATAAGAATACAACCTCAATATGTCAATAATACATGCTGGCTTGAGCGACGTATCAAAAAGACATGGCCTACTAGACCAGGGGCTTTAACCGGAACTGCTCTGCACCCCTAGTAGGTGCGAGACTGGTTCCTAAGGGGTGCGAGGAACCCTGTGAAATTTAAGGAAAATATATTTTTGTATGCTTTGTATTTTCCCTAGAAATCTTTTTTCATTGCAGGAACTAGTCTGTATAAATAAATATTGAATTGAAAGAGTTTTGGTATGACGGAGTTTTTATTATTTATCTTTTTCATACATCCAGGGCGTGTGGGAACTGAATTCTTATTTGAAAAGCGTGAGGACGCTAGAAAATGTTAAGAAACACTGTACTAGACAATAGTTTACGCAATGCAAACAAGACATACTGAGCTGTTGTTATGATGATTTTTTGCGTGCAGCAGCTTTCGGGTACTATATCGTTTGCTTAGCCCTGTCCCATTTACCCGCGGTAATTCCCGATAGAGTCAATCGAAGGTTCTGATGAATGATCCCGGGTGTGGATACAAACCGCGAATCTCTGGCACGAAAATTCAATGCTAGTCGGGAGGTGAACGTATGCTGAGCTAACATGGTACGTTTATAGAAAAATAGGAATTTCCAACATGAATCATTTTTGTCGAACACAAGTCAATCGGCCGGATTTTGCTTTCGGATCGCTCTTGAGTCAGCATTGCTTTTGGAATCATATAAGTCAAATATTTGAATTTACCCTTAGTCGCTGGTCTCACCTACGGCAATGCGAAGCGCGGAGTAGAGGGAAGGTGATCCGAGTAGAAGGTGATGCAGATCATCCTTTTCTAGAGTCACGAACACACAATCCTTCATCGTTCTTATAGTCACCTGTTCAAGGAACATCCTCATCAAAATGAGAGCAAATAATTCTTGATTGTCGGACTAATCTGCTCACAATGCACTTTTCACACAGCGTGCAATTCAACATGTTGATTAGCACTAATAAAAAGAGATTGTGTCTGATCCAGTCTTAGAGCAGTAGCAACTGCCCCCGGCATCCCCTGGCCGGGGGGCCACAAGTTTTGCGGGGCACGTTGCCTCACGCATGATATTTGAATTTGTTCATACAGTAGCGCATAAATGTATCATAAGTCCCCAGGAGACCGAGGGGCTGACCGTATCCGCATTTTCTCAAAGTCGGGCTTCTATTATAATAGTGCTGTATTTATAATGAAGGCCCCAATTATACCCTTCGGGAGGCGTAAGACCTCGCACCGGCTCTGTCCAGCTTCATTGACATTGTGATTATATTTCTGAGACACAAGTAGCTTGCCTGATAGTTTTGCGAGAGCAGAGGTTGTGTTTGACATCCGTGAAATGCGTGACCAACTGAATCTTGTCTTGATCGCAGCAACACCGAGCTGCTCGTCTGAAGGTCCCACTCGAGCGAGTTGATAAACTCCGAGGGGTTTATATAGTGCACGTGCTCTTCACCAATCAACACTTCCATTCTGGAAGAATACATCAATGGCGGTGTTGATAAGCTTGTGAACGTTTCTATGTATTATTATTATTATTATTAACGTTTATTTGTATAGCGCACATTGAAACACACGCGCGAAAAGACAAATCTTGGTGCAAAAATATAAACAAATAAGTAAGACACGCCGCTTAGGGAAAACAAACATGCGGACAATACACACACCCACAAGCACACACACACTCACACAAACACACACACACACACACACACACACACACACGCACACAAACATACTCATGCACACACACCGCAAAATTGAAATATGACAGTAAGAAAGAGCACAAAAAAGAACTTCTAGTAAATATATCAAGCGAGACAGGTACGGTATGACGGCTCAAAGCGAAGCGTAAGGAGTAAGAGAGTGAGAGTCATGATCAAAAGATTTATCAAAGAGATGATTGCGCAGAGAAGAGGAAAACGATGATAAGGATGTGGAGGAGATAACATGGGAGGGAAGAGAGTTGTACAAACGTGGAGCATAGAAAGGGAAGGATTTACTAGACCAGGTAGATTCATTGAGGGCTCGTGGACAGGATAAAGGGAGTGGATGATGGGAAAGAAAGTTATTAGAGAGTGTAAGAAGCTGCGAGAGGTATGTAGGTTGCCGAGGGTCATGCAAAAGTTTATAAACAAGACAGCAAATTTTAAAGTGGATGCGAGGGATGATCGGAAGCCATCGAAGATTGTAGAGATAGGGTGAGGTATGACGAAAGTGGGAAGGAGAAAACACCAAACGACAAGATATATTAATGACATGTTGCAGAATTTTCAGAGAGGAGCGAGGTACATGGAAATATATAGAATTACAGTAGTTGATTCTTGAAAAGATGAAACAATGAATCAGTTTAATAGCTGAGGGACGGTCGAGAAAAGGGCGGATAGGATATAGCGAACGTAGAATGAGATGACAAGTGCGAGCAACAGCAGAAATATTTGCAGAAAAAGAAAGTGACGAATCCAGAATGACTCCGATATCACGAACACTTTGAGATAGAGGTAAAGGGAGCAGCGGAGGTGTTATGCGAGGAGGATGTAGAATGAAAAATTCTGATTTGGAAGTGTTAAGAAGGAGACTGCGAGAAGCACACCAGGAAGAAATATCAGAGATAATGTCTGATAGGAACGAAGCATGGGGCAAGGGAAGAGGAATAATTATTTGTATATCGTCTGCGTAGACGTGGAACTGGACAGAATAGCGACGGAGAATAGGACATAGAGAAGACATGTACAGATTGAATAGAAGCGGGGCTAGAATAGAACCTTGTGGCACACCTGAAAGTAGAGGAGTTCGCTTAGAAGTAGTGGAATTGAATTGCACCGAGTAGGAACGATCAGTAAGATAAGAATGTAGAAGAGAGATCGCTGAAGAAGACACACCAAGAAAAGAGAGATCTCTGATTAAAATTGAATGGTCAACTAAGTCAAAGGCTGCTGACAGATCAAGGAGGATAAGCAAAGCAGATTTACCGAATGAAAAATGAGAAAAAACAGTAGTAGTAACGGAGGTTAGGACAGATTCAGTAGAGTGAGCAGACTTGAAACACGATTGGAAGGGGTCCAGGGATTTGTTGATGAATGGCGCAAGTTGAGAATAAATAGCAGACTCGAGGAGTTTAGAGGGAGAGTTGAGTAGAGAAATAGGACGGTAACTGCTACATAGCGAGGGATCGAGTGAAGGTTTTATGAGTATCGGAGGGATGATTACATGCATCTCAGGAAAAATACACCATGTAGGAAAGAGCTATTGATTAAATGCAATATAAAGGGAACCAGGAGCAAAATAGAGTCTGATAGGGCACGAAAATTTATGGGGTCCGCAGGGGAAAGCGAAATGTTTGTTGTAGAAATGATACTGATGATATCAGGAATCTCTATATGTGAAAAGTGAGTAAAATGATCGTGGGATTTAGTGTGAGTCAAGCGGCAGTTAGGAGAAGAAATACTAGAAATGGCAATTTGGATTTTATCGGAAAAGAATACAGCAAGGTCGGAGGCAGAGATAAGACGAAAGGCTTGGGTTTTGCAGGCCACTCAATGAGTTAAGCGAGGACCACAGAGATTTAGGACAGCGAGACAGTGACGATACTTTAGATTTGTAGTAGGATTGTTTAGCAGAGTATAGGGCGGATATATACAAAGAGCGAGATGAGCAGAAGGATGACCACGTAGCAGTAGTGCAACAGCGTTTCCACACACGCTCGTGGTAGCGTTGGGCGAGTTTAAGAGAGATTAGTTCGCGATTGAACCAAGGAGGAAGATTGGAGCGATTGGAGGATGAGCATAGTGGAAATATGGCTTCGTTGATAGAAGACATAACCTTGAAAAAAGAAGAGTACAATTGGGTAGGGGGAAGTGAGTGAAATTGACTTGAGGGAAGCATGTGAGAGAATAAAGTTGAGAAGAGGTGAGGGTCAAAATTTCTGTAATTTCTGTACGATCTGGGGGGAGAAATACGTGGTTTGGGAAAAGGAAGATTGAAATTGAGGAGACTCTGGTCAGAAGTAATGGTATCTGGGGGAAGTACAAGAACATCCGCAGGGGTTAGGTCGGATGCTAGAACTGGAGATGGAAATAGAACAAGATCAAGGGTGTGACCGGAGATGTGAGTCGGTGAGGTAACAGGCGAGTAAAGACCGTAAGTTTGGATCATAGACAGGAATTGAGAGCAGTAAGGATTTCGGGAAGGTTGATCGACCCAGAAATTAAAATCTCCAACTATAAGAAAACGACTGGAGAAGAACGCGAGAAGCACATCAAGTAACACAGGAAATTCGGTAAAAAATAGTGACGTAGTTCCCGGATGATTGTGGCGATATATTATAACAAAGCAAAATTTCGAGCAGGATGGAATATTGAGAGAAAGAGCGAGGTATTCAAAGGATAAGCATGGGGGACCAAAGCTGGGTATAGTAGATAGGACTAAGGATTTAGTCCAACATCACCAAGTATTTATCATCAAGGATTCGCATCGCATCATCAAGGATCACATCATCAAGGATTTAGTCCAACAAATATACATCCAACACCACCACAGTGAGCTTTGGTGTTTGAGCGGGAGGAGTGAATAAAGTTAAAATCAGCAGGGAGATGGGCAGTAAAAGATGCAACATCCGAATCAAGTAACCAGGTCTCAACGAGGAAGAATAAAGAAAGATTATGAGAAGAAATCAGGTGTGAGAGTATAGGAGTCTTATACCGACATGACCTAGTATTTAGATAACCAAGAGTTAAAGAGCTAGTGTTAGAGGAGGAACGGATGGGCGAGGCAAGAGGGAGCGAAGGTAGTCAGGCCGAGATACACGAATGCGAATCAGGGTTAACTGAGACGGCAGTAGGAGAAGAAATTTGAGTAGGAGAGTCACAGGAGTTAGTGCGCATACGAAGAGAATTACGGACAGCCAAGAGAAAAGGACAGGATGAGTCGTAGGAGGAGTGACAGTGGCTACGCCCTGAGCGTACACAGTGATATCACACACAGTGTATCATTTTGTTCCAAACCTTTGAAAGGAAAGAACCTTTTTCTGTTTCAAATTATATTAATTTATAAAATTTAATGAATGGATTAAGATTCAAGTGTCTATGTCTTTTAATTTAATGATTGCAGTGTTTAACCTAAGAAACTGTTTCGAGTAGTCAACATCATGCCCACTCTCAAAGATGTGCTCTCCATAAATTACCACTGCTCTTGCGTACCCTCAAATACACGCTACATAAACAGTTTTGACAATCGAAATGCCTTTAAACCAACGATGAGTATACGTTCTACCATCCAGCAGCATTTGATGAGGCTCTGTTTTAATGAAACACCTCTTAAACATGCTCACCTTCCCGATAGCAGTATCGACAGCGAGTGTGTGAGTTGTGAACGTCCCTGGTCGGCCCACGAATGGCCTGCGGGCATGTGGCTCGTGTGAGCACGACACATCAGCTGCTGCAACTGCAGTCTATCAACCCCGAGCGGCTGCAGGTGTTTGCGATAGAAGTCACCCAGCTTGCGTCGTCCCGCACGGGCTCGTTGTAATTTCCACATGTGCCGCAAGGCCATCAATACATTGACACCGACGAGAAGTCCGCTCCAGATTATGGTGTCCATGCTGCACAGATGACAACCGGCCCATAATCCGACCAGACTCCACCCGGCGATGAATAGGCTGCGAGTGGTCAGCTCGCCGGCTTTGCGCCATCCACTCGCTAATATAGCGAGGGTCAAGCACGCCGTGGCTGCCTGGAAGATTACGTTATCCACGACGCTCCAGCTCACGCAGGAAGATGGCGACATATGTGGAGTCTGTGTGGTAGAATTGCCGAAGATTCGAGGGGGTGGAGGAAGCGAAGTCGGCTGCTGTGAAGTGACGTTCTGCAGCGACGAGGTGTACGATGTCACAAATGAGTCATACAGCCAGGAATCACTGGTAGAAGAGGTTGAAGAAGAACTGATGTCCGCTGGGAGCCGTCTTCGTACGTCGATCATGATGATGGACACTTGCAACACGTGACAGTTAAGTGTCGTCTTAGACCAACTGCAGCCGGGAATATATTTACATTATGTTAATATCACAATATATTCACTGGTCACACTCAGCGACACAACCAGAACAAGAGAGGGTATAATCGGTCGCACACATATTTATACATCTACACACACGCATACATACCAATAGGCCATAGTTACAAGGAAGTGACTTGAACACTCATTGACAGACACGCATACAAGCCTACCTCACACACACGCACACATTCACATACACAAGCAGTTGACGCTGACCTGAACTTATCCAAAGGCACCATAGATTCAACACAAACCTCCGAGCTTGACACACCCAGCACGAACTAACACACAGGCAAGCACACACTTGAGTTAGCCACATAACACCGGCATAAACAATATATTATATGCACATATGACAATTCACACACGAGTGTGGCTATCACCACAGGTACATTGAGGCAATTTATTGGAGCAGTAAACCAATGAACCAATATCCAACAATGAACCAATATCCAACAATTATAGAATAATATAAATTGAGATAATAACTGATAATATTTTGGTATCATTTAATTAAAGCTGAAATTATTTAACTCTATACCATTTACAAGTCAATTTTACAAAACTGAAAATCAATTTTATATGAAGGAAAATCAATTTTACAAAAGTGAGAATCCATTTTACAAAAGTGAGAATCAATTTTGCAAAAGTGAAAATCAAATTTGTAATTGAGAAAATCAATTTTACAAAAGTGAGAGTTTGGTCTTCAAAATATGATTTTCGTGTTTAAATATAGTTGAATAACTATTATATTTTTAATTTGTTGTAGCCGGCGCGGCATTTTTGACCCACCTCAACTAATTGTGTGTATTCTATATAACTATGATCTTGTACTTGTATTTATATCTCATTGTATTTATATCTCATTGTATTTATATCATATTTCATTTATATCTTATTGTATTTATATCTTATTGTATTTATATCTTATTGTATTTATATCTTATTGTATTTATATCTTATTGTATTTATATGTTATTGTATTTATATCTTATTGTATTTATATCTTAAATTGTATCATGTTATGTGAATTGTGCTTGTTATATTGTATTATTATGTTGTGTTATTGTATAACACATATACTTATTGTATATAATGTGGTTGTTAAATTGGATTGTTAGAGACACAATACACACAATACACATACCCACCTCAACTAATTGTGTGTATTCTATATAACTATGATCTTGTACTTGTATTTATATCTCATTGTATTTATATCTCATTGTATTTATATCTTATTTCACTTATATCTTATTGTATTTATATCTTATTGTATTTATATCTTATTGTATTTATATCTTATTGTATTTATATCTTATTGTATTTATATGTTATTGTATTTATATCTTATTGTATTTATATCTTAAATTGTATCATGTTATGTGAATTGTGCTTGTTATATTGTATTATTATGTTGTGTTATTGTATAACACATATACTTATTGTATATAATGTGGTTGTTAAATTGGATTGTTAGAGACACAATACACATCCGTTCTGCCCGGTGCACGTAGCTTGTTTTCTGAGGCCGTTTGCCTTTGCTTTTCACTGTTGTAGACGTTCCTAAAAGTCGTGACCCGACTATTTTTACCTTACAGTTTCGATTGTTAATTGTTTATACTGTTTTTTTAATTTTGAATATTTTTGCGCTATGTCGCTCCACAACGTTAAAGCCAAAGCATGCGCAGTCAGAGTCGAGCTCCCCACGCTTGATCAACTCGATGTGGATACATGGATGGCGATGTGTGAGAACCTCATGGTTGATGGTAGCTTATCCTCGCAATCCACAATGTTCAGGAAGCTGTTGGCCAAGTTACCCGTGGCTCATTTCCGGCTGGTGAAGAACTTGGCTGTACAATCTCCTCTCGCTGTTGATTGCTACGAAAAACTGACATTGCGGCTGAGAAAACGGCTAGAGCTAACCCCTGCAGAGCGACTCCAACGTATGGAAAACCTGCCAAGACAGTTGGGATCTAGAAAACCGTCTGAGCTCTATGGCGATCTGGCACTGCTCCATCCGAACGGCACTGACCATGAGATAATTAGAGAGGTGTTCTTATGCCGCATGCCCACCAGCCTGCAGCTCATGTGCCGCGAATGGTTAGTGAAAGACACTCTGAAGGATGTCCCGCTGCGCGCTGACGCCTACCATCAGCCAGTGGCCGCAGCTCTGGTGACGGCCAATGTGGCTGATGCAGACAGGGTTTCTGGCTCTGAGTCTGAAAAACAGGTGGCAACGACGAGACGTTCTGGGCCTCCAGCGTACGCTCAACCGTCACGCACAAGCCGGACACACCAGCGCGCACACACCAAAAAGTTCGTCGATCGCCGGTGCCGCCTGCACCAGAAGTACGGTCCTGCGGCTCGGAAGTGTCTCGGATCATGATCTTTCACGGCCGACATTTCGGGAAACGCATGCGGTAGTCGACAGTGATGGCGACGTCTGGCTGCCGCGACAATTGCCATCTTCTCTTTGTCAGAGACGTGACCGGTCGTAGGTATCTGATCGACAGCGGCTCGGAGGTGTCTCTCCTATCTGCTCGTCCGAGTGCTTCTGCAGTCGTCCTTGACCGATCAAAGTTGCGTGCTGCCAACGGAACACCCATCCCGGTCTACGAGACAAATCGTCTCGTCGATGTCGACCTCGGAATGGGTCGTTTGTATCAGTTAGGTTTTGTAATTGCAGCAGTTCCTCATTATTATTATTATTATTATTGAACAAAACAAACAAAGTGACGCAGGAAGAGCGCAAGCGCTATAAACTACATCATGCAGCCACTGCGCACTTTGAAGGTGGAGAATAAGAGAAAGAGAAAGATGAAAAATACACAAAGACAATATGACACACACAATCATGACAGATCCATACATCACCCATCCACACACACACACACACACACACACACACACACACACACACACACACACACACACACACACACACACACACACACACACACACACACACACACACACACACACACACACACACACACACACACACACACACACACACACACACACACACACACACACACACACACACACACACACACACACACACACACACACACACACACACATACATACAATTGATATAATACATAAGAAAATGACTAGATCAAAATAAATTGCACAATATGCTGCACGAGAACTGACGAACAACAATTTTGACTAGATTAATTCGCAGCAAACACATACACACACATACAGCACAATTGAGAGAGAGAGAGAGATAATTGAGAGAGAGCGCAGTTGATATGATTCATAAGACAATGACTAGATCAGAAAGAAATTGCACAATATGCTGCACGAGAAGTGCAGAACAACAATTTGACTAGATTAATTCGCAAGACACACACACAGACGCATGCTATTATCGGCGCGGATTTCTTACGCGAGTTCGGCCTGGTGGTCGATTTAAGGCGACGTACACTTGAAGACAGTGCTACGTTCTTGTCTGCCAGAAGCGACTCGTCGGCGATACGGCATCCAGTGATAGCTCACATCAGCGCTGTTCAACGCCCTGACTGCGACGGTCCAGGATTCGTTGACGTGCGTAACTCCGACGAGTTTGCTAGGCTGATCTGTCCGCCAGTCGGATTCCCCGCTGTGAAGGTGCCGGGGGTTGAACACCGCATCATCACTCGCGGTAATCCGGTGTTCGCACGACCGCGTTGACTTATGCCGGCCAAACTTGAAGCAGCCAAGAGAAAGATGACCGTATTGGTTGATCGTGTTATTCTGGTGCCCTCGTCATCATGTTGGTCCAGCCCAATCCACTTGGTTCAGAAAGACGGTAAGATGATGGTCTTCGTACAGGCTGGTCGGATGCTCCGAACGCCTCAATGCAGTCACTGTTCCTGACAGGTACCCAGGTCCCGATATTCAGTCGTTTGCTGATCAACTCTGTGGAGCCAAAATTTTGAGCATGGTGGACCTACCACGTGCATTTGCTCAAGTACCGCTCCACAAGGACGCTCAGAAGAAAACTGCGATAACCACACCCTTCGGACTATATCAGTACAAGTGGATGCCATTTGGTCTGTGTAACGCGGCACAGACATTCCAGCGCATCATGGACACGGTACTGAGGGGCATGCCGCCTGTTTTCTGCTACCTGGACGATGTCCTGGTGTATTCGCAAGATGTTGAGACTCACCGCCATGACATCCAGGAGCTGTTACGCCGTCTCACAGCAGCTGGGTTGTTCACCAAGCCCGAGAAGTGTGTTTTTGGTGTACCAAGAGTGCGTTTTGTTGGCTTCCAGGTCTCGGAACACGGCATTGAATCTCTTCCCGTCAAAGTTGCAGATATGAGCAACATGCCTGCACCAGCCAATTCCAAGGACTGCAAGAGGTTTCTGGGCACGGTGAACTTCTTCCACCGATTCATCCCAGGACTGGCCAGACTCCTCAAGCGGCTTCATGACGTGGCGAACCTCAAACGAGATTTCGTATGGGGTTTTCAACAGGCGGCCGCTTTCGTAAACGCTAAGTCGCTCTAGCTGTCGCTTCGTGCTTGGCACTCACCCAGCCTAATGCTCCAACAAGACTTGTTGCTGACGCGTTTAAGCAGGCAGTGGGAGCAGTGGCTCTGCCGTTACAAAACGGTCACTGGGTGCCTCTAGCATTTCACTCTAAATAGCTCACTGGTTTTGCGCTCCTATGGTCCACTGGTGACAAAGAGTTGTACGCCCTCTTCAGTGCCGAGAAGAGGTTCCGCCACCTCCTCGAAGGTCGCACCGATCTACAGCTGTGGACCGACCACAAACCACTGGTATACGTGTTCACTAGCACCACTGAACGTTAAGCCCGTGTGCAGAGACAACTTGCCTACCTGAGCGAGTTCTCGACGGATGCTCGGCACATAAGTGGGTTAGAGAACGCCGTGTCAGACTGTCTGAGCAGACCACCGAATACAGCACTTCACGTCTCGCAACTTACCGCAGACGCACAGAGCTCACTGGACGTCAAGAGCTTGGCCCTGGCACAGCAAAGTGCACCAGATGTGATTGAGCTGGCTTTTTGTCCGTCACTACGCATCGAGAGACGCCCTGTTGATGGAGTTCCGTCTGGTATGCTGGTAGATGTATCCACCGGTATCGATCGCCCGCTCCTTCCGGATTACCTGCAGCACAAAGCTTATCTGATGAGACACAACTTGCATCACCCGGGTGCTAGGGTCACCAAGCGTTTGATATCGGAGCGTTATGTCTTCCAGCGCATTCGGGCGAAAGTGTCGTCGTGGGCGAAATCTTGCGTCCGCTGCCAGCAGTGTTAAGTATCCCGGCATCAACACACCGCTCTGCGCAGACCTCCGACGCCCAGTGGACGCTTCGAGGCCCTTCATGTCGATATCGTCCGTCCTCCTCCTCCTATAGATGGCTACCAGTACCTTTTTACGATCGTAGAGCCCCGAAGCGGTACCCATGCCAAACGCCATCGCTGCATCGTGTGCACGAGCCCTGCTCGACTGGGTTTCCCGGTTTGGTTTGTGTCTGTGTGTGACATCAGATCGTGAGAGGCAGTTCGCGTCGGATGTTTGGAAAAAGCTTTGGTCGGTGCTGGGTGTCAAGCTGGCGACCACCTGTGCGTACATGTCTCAGTAAAACGGTCTGGTTGACCGACTTCATCGGCAGCTGAAATCCTCTCTTTCTGCTGCTCTGATGGACAACACCACCTGGCTCACCACGTTGCCTGTTGCTCCTCGTCAGCAGAGCTGGTTTTTGGGGAGAAGATGTGGTTGCCCGGTCAGTTCTATTCGCAAACTGTTTCCGATTGTCCGGTATGTGAATTCGCCATTTAACTGGCCACTTCCTTTCCTTTCCTTTCCTTCCTTTCCTTCCTTTCTTTTCCTTTCACTTTCTTTCCTTTACTTTCCTTCGTGTATGCGTTGTGTGTGTATGTGTGTATGCCGCTTGAAGGCAGTGTATGCCTTCAAGCGGCTTCGACCGACTCCGACTGCGTGTCATCGTCGCTACGACACTACATCTCCGTTCGTGTCACAGTCACTGGCAACTGTCACACACGTCTTCGCCTGCCTTGATGCTCACCGGCCGCCACTAATTCGGCCATATCGCGGACCATTTGCTGTACTGGAGCGCGGTGATAAAGCGTTTGTTCTGGATTACGGAGGCACTACCGATACTGTAGCCATTAATCGTCTCAAGCCGGCGTTTCTGATGCGAGATGATCAGATTGACCCGAACAACAACAGGGTTTCATCAGAAGATCGCCCTTCCAGTCAACCAGCTCACCAGACTGTGTCAGTTCCTTCCACTGTCAGATCAAGTCAACCACCGCGAATCGTGTTGTCTCACCGCACTAAAACTGTTCATCCTCCCGGTTGTTTTTCATAAATCGGTACTGTGAAGTACCTGGAGGGGAACTGTAGCCAGCACGTCATTTTTGACCTAATAGTGTATATGCTATATTGTGATGCCAAAAGCGGGTAATTCCGTGGCTATACATTACTTAAACTTCTACTAGAGCACACGACCAGAACACTCAATATAGAAACACGACTGAACACTGATATCAATGAATTCCTTACGCGCACACACCTACACACAAACGCACACACACACACACACACACACACACACACACACACACACACACACACACACACATGCGGGAGTTACAAGGTCAAGCATTCATTCACACACACTAGCACTAGCACTAGACATACGTACGCGCATTCACACACACTAGCACACATACATACGTACGAGCATTCACACATTTACACGCAATTACATTAAATAACACTACATATATAACTATGATCTTATACTTGTATTCTACCAATTCCTCAAATTGTATCATGTTATGTGAATTGTGTTTGTTATATTGTATTATGTTGTGTTATTGTATAATATGGTAGTTAAATTGGATTGTTAGAGACACAATACACATCCGTTCTGCCCGGTGCACGTAGCTTGCTTTCTGAGGCCGCTTGCCTTTGTTTTTACTGTTGTAGACGTTCCGAAAATGTATTCGATTGAATTGCTCGTATATTATTCAATATCCTAGGAAGTTCTGCTTCCCGTTGAATTGAAAACTTTCATGGTAATTCCGGTAGTTGATGGAAGTTTTATTGAACAGTACCAATCAGTATCAATAATTGATCGTTGTTATAAAACATTGTTGTTATTTGAATTACTAGGAAAATGCCTTACAACAAAGTGAGTGCAGCTGACATAGCTCGCGTCGTAAAAGCGCACATATGTGGGAGGAATTGGCGATACGTAGCTCTCTATTTAGGAGTCAAGTTGACTACGGCATATAAATGGCTACAAAATGACCAGATTGAGCCCAAGCCAAAAGGAAGTTCAACATCTCGCAAGAATACTGAGATAGTAGAATTTCTTCTTGCGAAAAAAAGCCCTTCCATTACGCTGAGAGCTAAAACAGCAATTGACTGAGGAATTCTAAGTCAATATTTGTGTGAGCACCATAAAAAATTGGCTCGTCGTAGAGCTAATAAGTCTGAAAAACGTCAGACCGAACGTCGGTAATATGAATCGCCCAGAGGTCAAGGCAAAAAGAAAGACATATATGGACGAGCATTTTCAGCAGCGTTCAGAGGGGAGAACTCTAATCTATATTGATGGAACAAATTTCAGTTTGTTTTGTCGACGCAAAGAAGGTTGGTCCAGAATAGATACCATAGCTGAGGTTGTTATAACTTCATGCAGAGGAAGCAATGTTCACTGTATCAGAGCAATATATTGTGGTGCAACACAACTCTCTTGTTTGCTTGCATGTCTGTATGTCATTGTGTATGTGTTGTTAGACAATGTGTGCGTGAGCTTGTTTGTACGTGTGTCCGATCGACCTGTCCTGTTATCTCTGTACTTGTGAATACAGTCGGTCCAAAGCACTCACGTCTCGATATGATTTTCGTTGTTTGCTACATGATTTGTCCATTGAAGTATATAATTATCACACACAAATGAGCACATTCACATGATTGTACAACTGAATGTACTTTACACTATCCGTTCGTCCAAGAGCCACGGCTCGACGAATCGTTGCCTTAATAATTTATGTTTGCTGTATAACTTCTTTTGTTGTGTATATGTGGCAATATATAAAATTGACTAAATTGACGAGTGCAGTTTGTTGGTGACGAAAGTTGATGTGTGATTCACGCGGGTTTGGGTTGCTGTGTTGTTCTTTGATCGAGTGTATAGCGTGTTGGTTAAATATATTGTGGATGAGTATATGGCGCATAATTAATATTAAAAAGCTATAGCCGATTTCACCTATTTGAAGCTTTCTTGGCACTCCTCCGTCCAATCCCAGACCGAATTCTTTTTGGTAAGTCCGTATAGAGGCTCACATATTATAGCCATGCCCTGGATGAAGTGTCTATAGAAACTGGCGAAGCCCCGAATACGTCGCAAAGCTTTCACTCCAGTTGGTGCTGCCCATTGTTGAATGGTGTTGACGTGAGTTGCAAAAGGTGTGCTTCCTTCTGGTGTCAACTCATGGCCTATAAACTCACCCGGCTGATAGCCGAATCGGCATTTATCGGCCCTCAATTGCATGTTCGCCTTCTGATATGCTGCCAGCGTTGGCTTCAGATTATCCAGATGATCGCCGAACGTCTAGGAAAAAACACATATGTCGTCCACATAGGCCGCGGCATGGGGCTGATCCCTCAACACTTTGTCTATCATGCTTTGATAAGTGCTCTGACTGTTGCATAATCCGAACGGCATTACGTTCATTTCGAACTGACTATTGGGCTCTACGAAAGCGGTTTTTTCCTTGTCACTTTCCTTTACTGGCACCGACCAGTAAGCGCTGGCACCGTCAAGAAATGAGAAATACGAGTTTCCAGCTAGGTTATCAATGATTATTCTCCAGTCTGCCGCGGGGTATGTATCTTTCTTTGCTGCAGCGTTAAGGTCTCTGTAATCTACTACAAAACAGTAGGTGCCATCCTTCTTGCGAATTAGGACAACCCGACTACCCCATGAGGATGTAGAGGGACGACATACCCCGTTACGAAACATCTCTTCCAGTTGCCGATTCACCTCAGCGTCTACCACTGGGTTGAATCGAAATGGCTGACGTTTGACTGGAGCGGCATTTCCCGTGTCAATACAGTGAAACATGCGATTGGTGATGTTGGGTTTCTTGGGGTTACATGCGAAAACATCAACATAATGATGCAGAACATTTATTAAACGAGACTTTTCAAGCACATCAAGCTCAGGATTCACCATAGCACCAAAATCAACATTTGTTGAGACCAATGCAGTCATGACCGACGCCCGAGTGGGGTTGTTACAGTCTACCACCACAGTTTCGGTTGTCAGCCATATTTCACTTAGTCTCATCCGACCATTCTTCCAATCAAATTCAGTCGACTCAAAACGTGACAGGAAATCGCGTCCCAAAAGTACGATCAGGCTGTTTGCCGCGAACACGAACCTTCCCGCCGATTCCAGTCAACGATGATCTGTGGCGCGTAGCTTTAGTGTCTGCGATCTTCAGTCCAAGGCTGGAGGCGGTGCACTTGTCGAGTATGGACGTCGAGGCTCCCGAGTCTAGCATGACCACGCAGAACTTTCCATTCATGCGCACTTTCACCGAAGCTTTATCTGAACCGGCATTCTCCGCTCGACCAGGTTTTGAAGAGTTAGCGCTAACAACAAACATAATCTTCCCGTCGTCCCGTTTCATAGCGCTTACTTTGCAGTTTAGTAAAAAGTGTCCCTCTTGTCCGCATCGCTGACAGCGTTTCTCCGGACATTGTCGCATAAAGTGAGTTTTTGAAACACACACAAAACGACCACAACTTACTGAAGTCTTCTTGACGTTGTTTTCGTTGAGCGTCGCGCGGGGATCTTGACCTCGTTTCCAGGCTGAATCGGGTCGTGCCAGGACTGCAGCTTCACTCGTACCATCTATGGATGCCACCACCACATGCTCAGATCCTGCGCCTCGATCCAGTGGTACACATTTGTCAACCAACCATCTCTCAACTTTAATAAGTAAAGTTCGGCCGATCTCTTCTCCACTGGCGTGATCTGATTGCCACGATCGCGCCTTGACTTGTATGTCGCGTGGTAGTTGTCCGATGAAAAGTGTGAGCATCACCTCCCGATCAGCACACACTAGTTGGTCCAGCTTCTTCATCTCGTAGTACAGGTCATCAATTATGACCTGGCCTCCACTTGCGCTCACATAACTCGTGCATGCTGTCATACGTGCCCGCGGGTGGATCCAGGGTCTGAATGAATACGCCGAGTGCTTCAGACAGTGTTGTCGCATTGCTAACAATCTCCTTGACCAGCTCTCGCTCGACCAATCTCCGATTAACAAAAGCCGGAAGCATCCCAATCGCTAGACGTTCACCGTCAAGCCCCCGACACAACAAACTACTGACGGCCGCCATGAACAACGGTTTCCACTCGGAACTCCTTTCTGAGTTTTTCAACGTCGGCACGGGCAAGTTTAGATGACTTTGCCACGTTTCCGGTCGAGTTGGACCAGCCACCACCCCGCGGCATTCACTTCCTGCCTCAGCTATCTGTCCTGGTGTTTGCTCAGCGTCGTTGACCCGAACTACTTCTCTCGTTATCTCCTTCATCTTTACGTCGAATGGTGAAGTATTGTCAGTCATTACTTCCGAAACTGTAGTCCTCGGGTGTACAACACTCTTCTTAATTGAATGCCAGAAAGGCTGCGCGCGCACACTCGTTTGACATTTATTTCCAGCGCGATGAAATTAAGAAGAAGTTCAATAACACCTTAAAACAAACATAACGCAATATAACAAGTAATACATAAATATAACCAAGTAATATTACACACGAGAAGTAAAGATTTGACAATAATCGGTGACACAATTTTTGACATAATACAGCAGTTACAAACAAGTTACAGACTATATTAATTTGACACAGCACAAAACAATTCACCAGCTAGCGATCGCTGCAGCACGCGTAACACATTGCGTTACATTTCCATGTATCTGCCCCAGCAAGGTCTTATCACATCTGGACTGCCTC
Organism: Sacculina carcini; assembly: GCA_916048095.2. Taxonomy (NCBI): domain Eukaryota; kingdom Metazoa; phylum Arthropoda; class Thecostraca; family Sacculinidae; genus Sacculina; species Sacculina carcini. Next base: position 7,112,555 of record OU696583.1, read on the forward strand.
CTGCATTCTCCATGGTTTGTTGAGGTAAATCACTGACGGCTGGATTTGCATTAGTTGGGCCGCCCGGATGCTCCGCTTGCTTAGTCTCAACAGGTAAGTTTTCACCACGAACGCTCGATCGGTGTGTCAATCAAATCACCAACGCCGGAACCTCGCAGATCGGGGCGTAATCGGCGTCAACCAGATTATTTGTCAGATTACGTCCGTTAACATCCATTATTTCCTAGACGTTTAGTCTGAGTGTTCATGTACGCCTTCTCAAGGCTTCGCAGTCGTGTTCGTTTTGGTGGGCGAGAATGTAGTGTAATTTGGGGAAATCCCTAAGTTGGCCTTGGCAGTTATATATTATGATTTGATTCAGATGAGTCTGTGTGTGTTCGTGGTTGAGTGGTCGTTTGTTAAATATAGCCAAGTTCTTGATGTATATTCTCGAATTGGTAATTGCAAAAGATTCAAATGCATACATAACAGACACAAGGTTCAATACAGCACTTGTCCTTCGTGAGTAAAACTTTGTCGTTAAATTTGGTCGAGTAGCACAGACCAAATAATATTTAAACTGACATCAATTATAAAAATAATATTTATAGAACCAATTAAGATGCATTTTTGAGGCGCCAATATAACACAAGCGTCACAAAACGTTATTTAAAATAAACTCGTTTGTTGAATACACAATTTTTCCTCAACTACCTTCACATATAAATCTTATAGATATGCAAAATATTCATAACAGCGGATCTTTTCTGAGAGAAACTCAAAATGATTGTGGAATTTTTTCGTTCAAATTTGATATCCGCTACAACCATTTTCAATGCTTAAATGATTTGTAAAATTGATTTTCACAATAACAAAATGAATTTTCTTGTTTTGTAAAATTGACTTGTAAATGGTATAGCTTACGTAATAAATCTTACGTAATGAAGAAAATCTAAAGACAAAAACCGTCCACATTGGGATTTAATCATTTCGGACTTGTTGCTGATATCTTGTTGAACACTGCTCTACTAACCTGGCTAGTGTCTGCCACGTGGCTTCACGTGTCTTCACGTCGCACCCCGTGTCTTCACGTCGCACCACGTGGTTGTTTTCTATAAGCGACCGCCGCCCGACACACACACACATGCGGACACGTGTGCTGATATTCCTGCATGCCAGCGAATGTCTTGTACGTCTGCGTGCTGTGTTAGTGATTGGAAATGAACGAACAGGGAGAGTGAGAGAGTGGTAGGGAGAGACAGAGTTGGAGAGATTAAAGAGCCAAGGAGGATATGACAAAGTTCGACGTGTCCGAAACGGTCATTCGTTTGGTTGGGAAAATTGTATTGCATCGATTGTATTGGTGACATTAGTCGCTCAATAATACATACACATACACACACACATACACACACATACACGCACATACACACGCACACGTATCAGTGATATTGAAGCCTAAATGATAGAAGACGAACAGCCAATATACGACACGGGTTTTAACATACACATACATGCACACATACATACACACCATATACACATATGCACCATATATACACCACATACACCATATACACACCATACATACACACACATACACACCTGCTGGTGCGTGTATGTGTGTGTGTATGTCTGCACTAATGCTAAACTATATGAAGGTACTACAGTTCTTTGACCGTGTGTTTAGTGCTTATCTACATTTAAGTGCTCATACATATGTTCACTGTGTGTTGTATGTTCATTGGTTATTTTGGTGTTTTTGATGTTTTTGACGTTTTCTGTTTGATGTTGACACGCTTTTTTCGCTTTGCCGGCGTGTACAATAACAGGCTTATTATAGCACGTATTATACATACATACATATATATATATATATATATATATATATATATATATATATATATATATATATATATATATATATATATATATATATATATATATATATATATATATATATATATATATATGTATCTATCTATATCTATCAATTTATCTATATATATAAAAGAGATCCTCTGTGTCTGTGTGTGTGTCTGTCCCACCCTCCTTGGTCCATTTTCTATCAGCTACTACTCGGCCACCACTTAATCTACCCGCTAACAATTTATACCATCACGTTGGACAGTTCCTTGTCTACACTTTAGGTTAAATTTTAATTGTAAAAATAAAACCAAAAAACGTTATAGCGGTGAAAAAACAAAATGAACCCTGAAAAATGCGAAAATTTTGGTCAATATTCTGCCATCGAGTTCTCCTAAACCAAAAATGGTACAGCAGTAAACATTATACCACTGTGTAGAAAAATTTCCGTTCTACAAGGTAAAATTTAATTCATAGCCAAAAATTAAATTCAAAACATGTAAAATTGACAAAATTTAAATCTACATTCAAAAATTTATATAAAATCCGGGCGTCCGATTATATTTACTTTTTTCTCTATTTTTCAAGAACTAATTATCACACATATAAATAAACAATACCATCATGCTGGAAATTTTATTTTCTACAACACGGTATAATTTTAATTTTCGAAAGTGTATTAAAAAAAGTTACGGCGGTGTGAAGTGTAAATGACAAAGTCAAAAAGGCAAAATTAGCACAAAAAACGCGAATATTTTGGTCAATATTCCACTATCTATTCCTCATAAAACAGCAATAGTACACCTATAAAAATGATACTATTGTGTGGAAAATTTTGTGTTCTACAAGCTAGGCTATAAGTTATACCACAAATGATACAAAAATTGGCAAAATTCTCAAATACATCCAAAATTTCACTTGAACATCGGGCGACTAAAATTGATTAATTTTTCTACCTATTTCTCAGTAAATATTTGTGATACATTAAAATAAATTATACCATCGTGCTAGAAATTTTGTTTTTCTACAATACGGTATAATTTTTATATTTTCCAAGGTGTACCTAAAGGAAGTTACGGCGGTGTGAAGTCAAAAGAACATATTGCCAATTTGACAGCTATTATGCGCACTTGCGATTACACAGGGATATAGACCGATTAAATTTCACTGAAGCCCAATCACAATTGAGAATGCATCGTATTAGCTCCAAGCACGGATGGTGTGGTTTTATTGCGTACAGTTTAATTAACCTATTAATGCCCAAGGTTAACCAAAATAGGTAGATGAGTGATTTTCACAGGAACGCCTATTTATGGCACACTCAATATTTGTAGTAAATTTAACAGAAAAATATATAATAGTTTTTAAGATATGAGCTAACCAGTTTTCTGGACGCTGGGCACCTAACAGTAACATTATTCCCTTATATGCGAAAAAACACTTTCAGCATGTATGCTCCATTTTATTACGAGTTTTAGGTCAAACTACCACGACTCAGAGCGGGAAATGGTCTTAAGTCCACATCTCGAAGGCAATAATTTTGACCCCCATTATCACTGGCGGCGTCAGGGTTTTAACGATGGAGGACTGAGGGGGGTAAGGACAAATATGATTTTTGTAGGCAGTAAAGCTTCATTTACACTGGAAAGAAATTTGATGTCCATGATTATGATTTTGGGGGGAGGCTTAGGGGGGCTTGACATATTGGGGGGTTGTAGCCCCCCAAGACCCCCCTTGGCGCCGCGACTTCTCATTATAAATAGAGCAGCATTATAATAGAGGTACGACTTTGGGAAAATGCAATTTCGAGCAGCCCCTCGGTATCCTGGAGACTTACGATACCTTTATACTCTATTTTAGAATACATTTCAATAACATGTGTCAGTCAACGGGGCTCCTCAACACTCGGACCGCCCCGGCGGGTGGTGCTGGGGCGGTTGCTACGGTTCTGCCAGGACTATCATCTTTACGACTCCAATACAACCTATTGTTTGATTATTCAGCATATCAACTCAGCATGAATCCTCCAAGCATTACTAAAATATCATCTGCTGTCACATTCAGCGATCTATTTTGTTGGACTGCATACAAATTTGTGTGTGTAACAAGGTTTCAATGTACGTTTGATCAAAAACAATATGAATAGCTCACACTATGTAGCAGTTGACCGACTTCATCAGGAAGAAGAGAACCTCGGTTGATTGCTGTATATAAGAAATTCAGGGCAATATGGATGAACATCATATTTGATATTCATCTTCAAAAATCAACACAGAATCAGTAAGTTAACGATTTTCTGAGTCCTTCTTTTGTTTGTTACACTATATAAGCGTATCAATTGATCAGTAGAGGCCCTAAATGATATCAATTATAAAAAATATAAGTAATGATTCTTGTTTTATTATACGTAAACTTGTAATGATCAAAAGAGTGTCTATATATATCCAGATCATTATTTACAATGAACCTGTGGTGACGTTGTTTCATTTGGAGTGGTTGCGACGCATATAAGCGTTATGCGACTATTGCGCTGTCCATTGTTATGTTTTGTGTTTTGAGTACTGTGAGTTGTTTTAGTATAAATTGGTGTAATGTTATATTATATATTTATTGTAATAACTATTAGTTTTCTTTTGCATTATTTAATGTTAGTGTCGTATTTAAATATGTTCTTGTGATGTGTGGGCCACTCTCGGCTTTATGATTGGTCCACGTCTGACCTGTCGCTGGCGTGGCACCTGATTGGTCCACGTCAGCAATGAGCTAGGAGTATGTAGTTAGACGCCGCTTGCACACATAGCATTTGTTCAATTGTGCCTTGGTCACACTTCGGTGTCGTGGACATAATATATGCGCGTACTAGTTTGTGGATGCTGGTTTTTCTGGAGCTAATCGCTACAAGTGGTGCCCCGAGTGATGCGTGAGTACATTTTTTTCCGTTATCATTCTCCATATTTCAATATTTATCACTCACCTGATTCGTCCTCTGGCCATTCATTTTTTCACGTGTCTATATTTTCCGGTTTCATATATGTTTTTTTTTCAATTTCAACCTGTTTTCCTTAGTTTTCATTGTTCTGCCAGTATTTCGTCGGGTCTATTTCACATCCTATTCGTTATTTTGATTGATTTCCGTCACCTATTGTCAGTCCGTTGCCATTTCACTTTGTCGTTCTCATTCTTCGAATCACAATGTCATTTGACGACAAATTCCATGTCGAGCCTGAGGCCACTGTCAACCGCGTCGCCGTAAAAGTGCCTGTATTTATGCCCAAGTCTGCTGAAGGCTGGTTTCACATTTTGGAGGCGCAATTCAGGCTGCAAAATATCACCGTTGACGGGACGCGTTTCGACCACGTGCTGGCGTCACTTCCTCCGGACGTCATCACTCAACTTCCACCCAGTTGTCTGAATACGCGCAGCTACAGTACCATCAGAGAAGAAGTCACTCAGCTGTATGAACACTCCACACCAGAGCTGTTTGAAGAGCTCATATCGAAGCAGCCGCTGACCGGAAAACCATCAATTTATATGGCTGAGCTGCAAACAACCGCTCGCAAGGTGGGGTATCGGATGACCTTGTTCGACACAAGTTTGTACAGGCCCTCCCATCAGCTATCGGACCGGCTCTGGCTTCGCACAAGGAATTGTCCTTGACGGGATTGGCCAAATTGGCAGATGAACTGGTTCCCCTGCTGGCGTCAACATCGTTTGGCATAACGACACCAACTGTACCGTGTCTGGCGGCGCCCGCTAGGGTTTCCGCATCGGCTGGCGTGCGCGATGCGTTCAACATCAGTCCTGCCACATCGCCGAGCACCGGTCTAGGTCTCCAGCCGTATTTCGTCGGACAGAAGCCGCAGGTATGCAGAGCACACCTGTTTTACGGGCCCAAAGCTCGTACGTGCAAGACTTGGTGCCGCTGGCCTAAGAAGCCGTGACGTCCGAATGGAGCCGTTCTCGCGTACTGCCTCACCTGCTCGTCAGCCGACGGAAAACTAGTGAGGCAGGCGTGTAACTCTGTGAATACTCGCCTGCCGCTCTTGCAAGTCACAGCCGTCATAAATGAGAAGCCGTATATGTTCATCGTGGACGCGGGCGCGGAGGTATCAGTAATACCCCCGACAATCGTGTCACCAGCTACAGTTGAACCGAGCGCGGTGAGCATCAGGTCGGCAGGTGGGCATTCAATACATTGAAGAAACGGCGATCACAACACCGTTTGGGCTATTTGAGTACCTGTTTATGCCTCATGGTCTGCGTAACAGTGGAGTCACTTTCCAGAGGTTCATGTACTCCATCTTTCGCCACTTGTCCTGTGTTTTTGTATATCTTGATGATATCATAATTTTTTCCGAGTCTGCAAATCGACATGTTTCTGATCTCACCGATGTTTTCCGCGTCCTCAGTTCGCACAAACTTCGTATCGCCGCCAACAAATGCGAATTTTTCAAGACGTCGATAGATTTCCTCGGGCACACCATCAGTGGTGAGGGCATCGGCCCGCCGAAGCACAGAGCTGAGGCCATTCAGGCATTTCCTCTGCCAAAGGACACTGCGGGATTGCGAAGATTTCTAGACATGGCCGGGTTTTATCGCCGTATGGTCCCGCACTTTTCAGAGATATCGCACCCTTTGTCGGAAATGTTACGAAAATGCCAGAAGAATGCTGCGGTTGTGTGGTCCGAGGAAGGAGAAGCTGCATTCGACGCAGTGAAACAAGCTCTGGCAACCGCATGTTTGTTGGCAGCTCACCATCCGACTGCGTCCGACTACAACCTGGTCACAGATTGTTCCGCGCACGCTGCTGGCGCCGCTCTGCACCAGGTAGTGGATGGTACGCCTCACGTGATCGGTTTCTTTTCTAAGAAATTATCGCACGCACAACAGCAGTACTCTGCTTTCGACCGCGAGCTGCTGGCAGCATACATGGCCGTTATGCACTTTAAGCACACGATACAAGGCGGCCGTACCATCTTGTTCACCGACCACAAACCTTTGGTCGGTGCTTTTTACAGTCGTCGCCCCGCCAAGCTGGATCGCCAGCAGCGCCATCTCGTGGTGCTCACTGAATACGTGGCCGACCTGCACTTTATCAGGGGCGCATATAATGTCGTCGCGGACTGCCTATGGCGCGCAGCGTGCACTATCGCTGTGGACGCGTGGGATCTGCCGGCTCTGGCGGCTTCACAGGCCGCTGATCCGGACATGTGTGTCGCTCAGCACTCTCTGAGGCCTTTTCCCGTTAGCGGCGACCACATGTTGTACTGCGAGACGTCAAAGGGCCACTCGCGTCCATATGTGCCACTGTCTCACAGACGCGCCATTTTCACCAGCCTGCACAACACGGCTCACCCTGGCAAAAGAGCCAGTGTGACACTCGTGAAATCCCGCTATTTCTGGCCGTCGTTGGTGCGAGATGTGCAGTGCTGGGTAACCGAGTGTCTTGCTTGTCAAGAAAGTAAAATTCACCGACATACCAAGCCATCCCCAACGCCATTTGTCGCGTCGGGCGGACGGTTTGGAACCGTTCACATCGACATCGTGGGCCCGCTGCCTCCGCAGGTTATGCGCGGCCACCCGTTTTCCAACGCTTTCCGCTATCTGTTAACGTGTGTTGACCGCGCTACACGATGGGTCGAGGCCGTACCGCTGGTTGACTGCACCACAGAAACGATTGCAAAGGTTTTCGTTAATTCGTGGGTCTCACGTTTCGGCGTACCGCTTTTTGTCGTAACCGACCGTGGTCCGCAATTTGAGTCTGACCTCTTCAGAAAGCTCTCCAATACCATCGGTTTTCACAGATTGCGCACGACAGCTTACCATCCACAGAGCAATGGTTTTATCGAGCGCCGACATCGGGTACTCAAGGCATCTATCCGAGCGCGACGTCAAGAATGGCTCGATGCACTGCCAATCGTACTCATGGGCATGAGGATGCTTCCGTCGTGCCATGGTTTGTCTCCCTTCAGTGCGGTGACCGGCACTGAGTTGATGTGCCCGCGAATCGCTCTCGACGACGCCGACTCTGCAGACAACCAACGTGGTTTTGTTCGCGAGCTGGCGATAAGGATGTCGGAGATGGATTTCCGATCAATGTCTGCTGGTACAAGGCATGGGCAATCGCAGGAGTACGTTCCATCCCAACTGGAGCACTATTCACACGTGTGGATCCGGGTGGACCGGGTGCGGCATTCGCTGGAGGCTCCGTAGAGCGGGCCATATCGTGTGGTGCATCGTGGCCCGATAGTGTTTACTGTCGAGCTACCATCAGGATCGACCGAGACCGTCTCTGTCGCCCGGCTGAAGCCGGCCGTCCTACCGGTAAGGTCACACCATGTAGCACCACATCACACTGACACTGCTGGCACCACGCCTAAGGCTCAGGCGCCGGCTGACGTCTCACATCAGTCAGAAGAACCGAGCAGGCATCAAGATACTCGCGTGAAGACGCGCAGCGGTCTAACTGTTCGTTTTCGGCGAAAACCACAGTTTTTATGTTTTTGATTCTATTGTTGTTGAGATGTTTGCATACGATTGTTGTTAGATTTGTTGTTGTGTACATTTTGTATGCTCATGTTACGCCCACATGCACACGGAGAGGAATGTTTATTTATGACTGTGCGTGTGTATATCTCTTATTTATAGATGTGTACGCATATGTTGGTTTACTCGTGTGTGTGCACATTATTGTATGCGTACAACTGTTGTGTGCGTACTAACGTGCATGCATTTGTTACATTGTACCTGTTTTTGCGAGTATATAGTGAACTTGTCTTATGTTATTGTTGTGTGCGTACATGACATTTCCTGGCTGGTGTACGTACGGATCATAGATGTACGGACTTGTGTGCTTATTTCAAGTGTTATGCATTTCATGTGTTGATACCAGCTGGTCGTACGTTCAGTTTTTTACGGAGCTTCATGTGTTTTTGTGTGTGTTTCAAGGTTCTACTCTTTGCTCAGTGTATTGTTGCCCGAGAATTCTAGTTCCGGGATTCCTCGTGTCGGTAGTTGCATTCGACTTATCGTTCGTTGAAGTTTTTTTCACAAGTATATATTTTTCCCAGGACCGTTTACATGTTCGTCTTGTGACTATTCACAACTTCGTCCATGTTTCTTCCGTATCCTGGTTTGAAATGCTCCTCATCAATGGTTTGAAATGTTCCGTCGAACCGCATCACATCATCATTGTTTTCGTTCACCGTTTTTCTCTTTTCGTTCCGTTCTAGATTTGTATCCTGTTTTTTTTGCTGGTAGCTCCGCTTCTGGGGGAGGGAGTCGTGTGGTGACGTTGTTTCATTTGGAGTGGTTGTGACGCATATAAGCGTTATGCGACAATTGCGCTGTCCACTGTTATGTTTTGTGTTTTGAGTACTGTGAATTGTTTTAGTATAAATTGGTTTAATGTTGTATTATATATTTATTGTAATAACTATTAGTTTTCTTTTGCATTATGTAATGTTAGTGTCGTATTTAAATATGTTCTTGTGCTGTGTGGGCCACTCTCGGCTTTATGATTGGTCCACGTCTGACCTGTCGCTGGCGTGGCACCTGATTGGTCCACGTCAGCAATGACCTAGGAGTATGTAGTTTGACGCCGCTTGCACACATAGCATTTGTTAAATTTTTCCTTGGTCACGCTTCGGTGTCGTGGACATAATATATGCGCGTACTAGTTTGTGAATGCTGGTTTTTCTGTAGCTAATCGCTACAAACCTAGGTAATGGTTGCCCAGCGTCCAGAAAAATGGACACCCATAAGTAAACTGTTATAACTCAAAGCCATATCATATGCGATACCTATTTATGAGTTAAATTCATAGCTACAACACTCATGTACGTGTTAAAACAGTTATATGTAAATAAAACTGGTAGTAAATAAATTAGGGCAATATGACTGAACCGGAGCGACGCCGTGCAGTCGCCCTGATGCAGCTCTGCAGTGTATCGGTTCACAACACGTACTAAATATGTTTGGCTGCGCTGCCCGTTTTATGGCACACAGGCTGATGTTCAGGGTCTCTCCTCATCACATTATTATACTTCAATACTGCCAGGTAAAATCACTATGGCGGTTTTCCTAGCGTCCATTTTTCTGGACGCCAGGTCTTAATGGGTTAATGAACTTCCTCTTAAAATTCGATCTTCTCTCTCTTACAGGTCTTTTTCCACTGCTTTTTGTACATATCTTCTCGGTGTCTCTTCTGTTGATTACTGATATTGTGTGAATAACTGTTTGATTTATTGATACGTAGTTATTTTTAGTTGTTCTTTCATAGTATATCGCAGCTTATATCTTTATTTATGCGATATTGCTTTGTTAATTTCACATTGTGTACATTTTATAACTAGCCGTTCCTCGCGCCTATGATAATTACAGCGCTATACCAAATACATGCGTTGTTGTTGTTGTTGTTGTTGTTGTCTGTCAAGCATTCTGGGGATGCGGCCCTCTCTAATACGTCTTCTGTCCTTGTAACGTCATAGCGTGGAGAGGATCGGCTCTGCGGTGGCAGCGAGCTGCACGGGACACATATGTGTCTTCATAAGCTTCTGTGTGTTCACAAGCTACACACAGACGTGTATAACATATATGTGTTAATAAGCTTTGGCTTCTTCCGTGTAGCAGCTGTAACTTGAGTTTGCCTTTAGCATTCATATCTAGAAATGATGTATTTCAATATCACCAAGCTTAATTTTTAATAAATATTTATTTTTTTCGTTCACGCTGCATTTGAGGACAACTTAGCTTGTTGGCTTGTGTGTGGCGACGTATCGTATGCACATACATCGGTTGATCGGTTGTTACAGTGGTGTTGATGACTTGCTGCCTTGCAAGTCATCAACATCACTGGAACAGCCGATCAACTATCAGACGATCAACTATAATTGCATTTTGCAAGTTAAATTACAATGTCTAGTTTTGCAGACGGTTCTGTTATAATAGCTTGGCATATTACACTAATAACTTGGCGTATATAGGGGGTGGTGGTTTTATGCAAAACATGTGACGTTATTGCTTTTGCCAGTGAAATTTGGCTGTCAATTATTTACCCATTTTATTGGCACGTGACAACATCTGATAGACAGTTACAAGTCAACAGTTATTCACAGAAGTGAATGCCGGCAGAATGGCGTTCTCCCATCAAAACGCACGTGCTCATTCTTTTGTTTCCTCATTCTTTGTCGTTGAGGGTGTTTCCTGTTTGTCCATATCCATGAGCAGAGCTGTGTTTTGGCGCACTGAGTTTGGCGTTAAAGTGCGCCTGAACAATTCACCATTATTGTTTTGCCGTGACATTTCAACCACACTTTTCACGTGTCACACATTCAAATGTATATGTAGAGGTGTATGTAGGTGTTTGTATCGCCGTGGACACGGTCACATTCCTGCTGCGTCATTGTTCTTGTTGTTCTTCGTGATTGTAGCAGTTGATCAGGGTCAACTACAAATCTGCCTCGTCTGGCTCTGCTGGGAAGCCTAGCCGTTCTGCATCGGCATTTGGAACTGTTTGTTTTCGTGTTGCTCAACCTGAATTACGAAGTTAGCATGCTCATACCCGTCGTATCATTTGCGACCGAAGCGATTGCACAGTCCGCTTCCAATGACCTTCATTTCAAAACGCGAATGTCAGCGAAAATTACCGCTCCAATATGTATATGCACTGCATGTATATTTACGACAGTTTATTGATATCCTTACTAGACGTGGACGTTGACAATAACCCAGGTTTGATTCACATAATGTATGAGTGTGGCGTCAAAGTGCACCTGTTCAATTCACCTTTACCTATCCTAACCTTAACGATGTCTTTCAATTTGTTGTAGTTCACGGAGCAGCGAAGTCACTCATTGCGGACACAACTAATAGGCTCTGGACATGCCCAGGTGCTTTGATCTTGGTCGCCCGACTCAAATGAAGAATTCTCGATATAAGGGGATTCCAGAGTGGAGTACAAGAATGGTTTCCCATTTCGGACGCTGAAAAGAGTGCATCATTCAAAGAAGTAGTGTTTTCTTCTGGTTTCTTCGATTCCAGTGATATTGATGGGTACAATTTTTACTTGCTGAGTCCGCAGGGCAATGTTGTGAATACGGTGCAAACATGTTCCTTGCACAGAAACAATCTGATGTTAGAATTCCGTGACACACCGTCATGTGCTCTTGCACCAGCCAGTTCAAGGTCGGTGGTCATTCTAAGCGGAGATTGTTTAAGTCGGTCATATGGAGACAATCAGAGATCAGCAGTCGTTCTTCCTCGGACTCGGGTTCCACGCAGATCATCATTAATCTCTTGATCTACGCAGACAGACCTTATGAACACACAGACGTGTATGTTCGTGTCCATAAACACGTATTTGCGCCTGTATATGTGTGTGTGTGTGCGTGTGTAATTGTGTGTTGTAATGCGCCAGTATCCATGCGAGTGTAAGTGTGATTTTGTTTGTGTGCTTGTATGTTTGTGAGTGATTGCTGGTATGTGTGTTTTGTTCTAGTTGGGTTGGTCAGTTCAGCCTTGTGTGCGGGCTTTGTCACGTTGTTGAATATACGTTGTTGTTGTTTTGTTGGATGGCGTTACTTTTCGTGCCGACACGAGTCCGTTTGTCTTTGATTTTTCAACAACATTTTTGGTGTCGAAACCCGGGAGGTATAGTTGTGTAGTGCCTTCGCAAATGTAGGTCAAGAACATTTGCCAATACACCACAGACACATACCCTACCAGCGCATCTGCGATACGCTTCCCGGAGGTGTATGTCCCCTACACACAGACATACACCAAGCCAAACACCAGGCAGCGCGCACCCACTCCGCCTGGCCTCAACTTCACCCAGGGATGAAGCAGCCATCGAGGGCAGCATCTGGTCGACATCCGTGAACCTAGACCCAACGTGTCCCAGAACACCACCAGCGATGACATACGCGCATACACACACGTCTCCGGCCACACACACCAGCACTGTATATAACGCCGTCACATACACTCTTCCCTGGCAGACAGTCAACAGAGTCCACCCTGCTGCTGTCTCGCCCTGTTGCTCATCCTGTTGCTCGCGTTTGTGTTCGCCCACTCATGCGATCATCCATCTTGTTGTGCATCACTGTACATGTATCGTTATTCGCAGGTTCCAGTCTAAACTCATTGTGTTGCTGTTCCATAGACAGTCCACACAACTCACCCTGTTGCTGGCTCGATCCGTTGCTCACCATTTCTTTTGTTTTATATTCGCCCATTCGCGCACTCATATATCACAGTATCTGTGTTCCACTGCACCTGTATCGTCGTCCGCAGGCTTTCGGCTTGACTTCATTGTTTTGCTGTCGCCACTGTACATAAATGTTTCGCCACTGCTAATAGCCGCCTCTGAATGAACCGTGATCTCAAATAAGTAGATATATTGTGTTGTCGTTCTCCAGTGTGTCGTCTGCCAGACACAGGGATCCAGTGCGAGCTACGACGTGGTCTGAAAACTGCTACAAGAAAGATTCGGACGGAATGAAAAGATTGTGCTTGCGCATGTCCAAGGGCTTGTTAGTATCAGCACAAATGCTAAATCTTCGAGAGCGTCTGAATTGTGACAGTTACAGGACACTCTTTTGTCCCAAATCAGAAGTCTAGATGTTTTCGGTGTGTCTGTCTGGCTGTCTCTGTCTATGATTAAGGCCACCTGGTCACAGGCTTTCGTCCAGAACGCGCGCATGAAACGTTTTTGATAACATAAACATAAACGTCTTTGAACCATACGAATATTGACACAATCCAAACCGAGAAGCGTTTACTGTTTCCCACCACCTCTTGAAAAACACAGTAAATCCAACATTTCAATAGACGCTTTCACCCAGGAATGCGGTCAATCCAATATGGGTGTGCTTGTATGTACTTCTTACAGGTGACAATAAAAGCGGCAGTGCCAGTCGCGCGCTCATGTGGACCCATACTTCTCTGCAAGCAGTCATGGTCAATGAGCCGGCCCTGGCTCAGATGATGTCAGCTCTTGTAGCGCGAGACATTGCTACCAAGCTGCAACACATTGCTCACATGGTTGGTGGATACACACAATTACATACACACACACACAAACACACATGTGTCTCAAAAATATGTTGTTAGTTGAGCCAAGTGGCTTGAAAATATGTGAAGCATAAGCTTAACGCAAAGTGCTGATTGCTAAGGTGTTAGTATGTGTAGGCTAACCACAAAATTGTAATAGATTACAGACAGTTGCTCGTGGACATCACTGCCCCAAGCGCCTAAAAGACGGCACACCACTCCTGACAACAACTCGTACATGACTCCCAACACGCATCCACGTTCACACCGTGACACACGGGAGCACACACTCATGCACAGGCATTACACCCACCGCCACAACCAATCAGCGGCGAGACGATCACTCGCTCGCCGCCGCGGGGCATGAAAACATCGCCAAGCGCATACACACATACAAACACACTTATAAGTTATACAAAGCGCGAACGCAAATCACACACACACACACACACACACACACACACACACACACACACACACACACACACACACACACACACACACACACACACACACACACACACACACACAAACAGTAAACCATACACAACCAAACACGCTCACACACTCCCTCTCTCTCACAATACATAGTCAAGCCACAGTGAGCAGCAGGAATAAACGACTGAAAGGATAATTTGTAAACAATATGTTGCATAAAGGATCACACATACTGGAAATCGTCAATGAAGTACATGCTTCTAACATCGGTGATTTCAAGTACTTTGTCACACGCCCTCGTCCAGAAGACACTCATCAGGTGCTTGACGTGGGTGTTACGATGAAGGTCACACCATTTGATGGCCTTGGATTCGGCGCCGAAGTTGCGGTGGCCGTGAAAGTAGCAGTGCAGGGCAGAGTGCACCAGCGCCAGACGACTCAGACGACTATTTTCATGATAACCCAGAGCAGAACAGCGACTCCAGTTCCTGAAGCTTTCAGGGTCCTGCAGATGCAGGAGAGAGAGAGGACTTGATAATCTTGTGTCCAGGTCCCAACGCTTGGCCAACTCGAGACAAATATGATTTTTGAGCTGATCATTTGAATGTCCCCAGCACAGCATTAGAGCAAAGCGTTCTACATCCTTGTCACTTTCATTGTGACCATGAGAGTGAAGAACTTGGGCGAGGAATTCCAGCTCATGTGCTGCTGCTACGCTGTCTGATCCTTTCAAGTATTTCGCGACTAATTTACGCAATGACTTGGTGCTGCTGTTGGAAATGGAGAAGACCACAAGAAGCAAAAATACTAAGTGCGTCCTCAGCATTGTGTGCAGTTAGTGTGCACGTACGCGGTTCATGCAAACCTGTCGCCTCGCCAGCAATGAATGTCTGTGCCACCATTATAGCCTGTGTGCCGATTGTGACGTGCCAAGCTCGTAGACGCGCATATGTTCCCACAGTGAGTGAACCCAGGTACTTTTAATGCTGGTATAATAGTTAGCCATATTTTATTTATTGACACTCATCACAAAGGTGGGAATCGCTTGCTATGCGTAATACAACGAAGCATCAACAAAAAGTTGAGAATAACTTGCAATCTGCACTTGGAGAGCTTGAAACGTATTTGCTGGGCTTGTTTTGTTCATTTAAATTGGCCATGCAACCGCAAATGTTTTGCACATTTACAGAAACACTTATAAAACGAATATTTTTTCGAAAGGCAATAAGTTTTTTTACTGTCTGCAAATGTGCTTGACCACAAACATATTTAAATTGAATTTGGCCAAAGTCGATTCTACTTTTTATTTGGAAGGATTTTCATGTCAAAAGAACGTTGAAATTATAAACAATACAGGTAGAATAGGAAGTTTTCACACTTAAATCACACCATATATTTTGACGCAAGGTATATCTGGTGGAACGCACTCTTACTCTTAACATCTGAGATTTACATCTGACCCGACAACTTCAACATCAATTTGTCAGTCGATTTAACATAAACCTACCGTCTGTGATTAAGGCCACCTGGTGACAGGCCCTCGTCCAGAAAGCGTGCATGAAACGTTTTCGGTAGGTGTTACGATGACGGTCACAACACTTGTTGGCCTTGGATTCGGCGCCGAAGTTGTGGTGGTCATGGAATTAGCATTGCAGAGCAGAGTGCACCAGCGCCAGACTATTCAGACGACTGGATTTGTAGTAGCCAATCGTTGAACAGCGAATCAAATCATGGAACGTTTTGTGATCAAAGATGTGTGGATCGGAGATTGGTTTCGACGACTGGGAATCCAGATACCAACGTTTGGCGACCTGGAGACAAGCGCGGTCCTTTAGCGCATGTTTGTCGTCATTCTGGCACAGACGAATTGCTAGTTTTTCCAGCGACTTGGAGCCAGCGTAAATATCGTAAATAACAAGCAAGCACAGCCAACGCCACCTAGATAGTCTAGGTGGCATTGTTATTATTATTATTATTATTAATTACAGGCAAATCCAGTAGCATGGGAAGAGTGCAAGCACTATTACCACCCTAAGGTGGCCCCATGTACCGGAAGCGCCCAAAAGATTCAGAGAGAAAGAGAGTTCGAAGAGAAAAAAGTCTAGAAAGAGAGTTGGAAAGAAAATAATAAATAAATTTCATTGGCACAGCATTAATGAAATCCACCTCATAGTCCAAATTAACGTCAGCACTTTCCAGTTCATCCTGTAGAGTGTTTGTATCGTTTTCGAAGCAAGTGTTCAGGTGAATGGAAAATTAATGAAACGCATCCAAAACCAGGAGAAAAATCGAACCTAGCATATCTATAAATCTTTCATCACAACACTTGGACAGTACTGACAATAGCGTGCACTGCAATTGTTTCGTGGTGTAAGCCAAACGGCCACAGAAACAATCACCACCAGCCTACTAAAACTCTACTAAATCACACGGCAACCATTACGCAAACAATGAAAACTACACGCTCAGTGACCTTATGCCAATTTTGATGGCTGATCGTTGGATGCGACATTGACCAAATGTGAACTGTGCAATTTAAATTGACCTACGCTGAGCTCACACATTTGGTGTATATTCAGCAACAAAAATTACTCTGATTTGTTTTATATATGTATCGGAGCAGAAAAATATGAAATCAAACACGGTCTGTATTCTGCAAGTTCAAGCACACGTGCCCACAATACCAAATTATCCACAGTACGTTGACACACGAACACACACACCACCGAAACACAACAACCAGCTCCAACTCCAACAACCAACTTGACAAAAACATATTGCACCGCACTCCCGGGTGTCCAGCCTCTGAGTGAACATTCTCAATCACCTCATCTGTTGGAACGGGTCGGACACCGGCAGCTCCAACTACATTGAGATGCGCACTGCGTATCCATTCCTGTGGTAATCTAGTTAGAGCATCTGCCCTGTTGTTCCCAGACAGAACCAACGTGACGGACAAATTCAATGACAGTTCGTCTCTGAGCTGGCAAACAAAGTCTCTGTGGCGGCGTATCAGCATCACTCCGTGAGCTTTGGTCCTCAAACGACTCTTCCCACTCAACGCGTCGCTAATCCAGCTGTGCACAGTGGCAGAGTCAGTTCGGATGTTAATTTCAGTGAAATCCCAAGCAATGGCCAAATTCAAACCACGGACCACCGCATCGAGCTCGGCCATGTTTATGTGTAGTGCTTCATCATGCCGCAACCAGCAGGCATCCTCTATAACAGCGCCATCCGTCGATTCGAACACGACTCCCGAGGCCAGTGATCTAGCATCTGTCCACACGACTGCTCCGCTCCCTCTGACTGTCCAGATCCCATTGGCGGGGTCATGGACGGTCACACGTTCATGAACACATCTCAATTGTGCGGACAGAGCATCATCATGTATGGTGTTATCCCATCCTGTCGAAAGAGAGCTCGCCCTTCTTTTCAGCCAAGCTGCAGCTGGGCGCTGCCATCCACAGACAGGCACGTGCGACATAAGTCGAACACAGAAAACAGAGCGTCGAGTGATTTTCTGAGGTGGGGGTGCAATGGGTGCATCGCACCTCCAGCGAACCACAGAATGGCTGCTCCGAACATGGAGCCCGACAAGTCTGGCACCGGTGGACACTCGCTGAGGTAACATGCACTCCAGGCCGTACTGACGAAAATGTGCGATGACCACTTCCGCACTCACAATATCTTCATCGACCAACAAGTCGTCAACGTACGGCAGCACCGCTTCCTTGATTTTTGAGTCCTGCTAGAGCACTGCATGCACAATGAGCTGCATTACAATGGAGCAATGCTTAGGACGAACCCCAACCTCGTGAGGCAATAACATCGGCCGTCAATTTCAAATGTTTGATAAGACCATAGAGCTGGGTCCACATGTACTTGAAGGTAGGCACTCTTCAAGTCTACCAGAGCAATATTTTCACCGTGGCGCCTCCATTTTCGCAGCTGATCTGCGCAGACCTCGGCACCTGCTGTGTGCGAAGACAGGTAACTGTTTAGTTCTCGATAATTGTGAGCAGGCCGCACACGCGTCCCATCGCGCTGTTCCAGAGCCATCAGCCGCACCAGGCCACGCTGTCTTCCGTGCGATTTTCAGTCATGCAGAACCAACCAGCCACGATCCAACCAATTATCCAGCTCCTTGTCAAACTTCTCTCGAACAGGAGCTCTCATTTTGTACATGGCTGTAGCATTTCTCAGAACTTCTGGTGCAACACCATTTGTCCATTTCCACTTCGCAGTCCATTTACCAATATCATGATCAAAACAAACAGTGAAGTCAGCTGTTTCCATAACAGGTATGGGCTTAGCACGCCTCACGTGCCGCTTGACACCATCTTCAAGGGAACAGGGTACACTTACAATGTCCTTTTCACCCGCGTTCCATCCACACGCGACATTGCACACTGATGGTGACCCAAAAATCACGCCACGCTCTGGTGTCACATTGGCTCCTCCCAGTGCAGCAATTCCGAATGTAATGTCAAAAGTCAGGCTGCTGGCCAAGCCAACAGTTGGCCTGGACTGTTAAGTTTTTATATCTCAGATATACATCGTAAAAACAGAAAACGACTGTATTCCCTTTCAAACTCAAAACAAAACTCCTCGAGAAAACCAACATCCGATATTGTATATTGTAGCAGTTCGGCTAGATACACACACGGGCGCGGTTGATGAACGAATGTATATTGTTAACAACAATGGCGGATGAATGATAATCAAACACATTAACGACGCACCACATACAAAACAATACAAATACAATTAGTGTTGCCAGGTCACTGGCTACAGCCCCCCTACAGGTGCCTGCACCGACTGTAGGAACCGGCGTGGAGGACAGACGGGTCCTGCACGCCGGGACCAAACTATACGAGATGGCGGCAGTGATGGAACTGGCGAACGAATTCGGGTCGGCACGTTCGACATAGCTGGTGGCGAATGAGAACCGTAACTTGACGGGTCCGGTGAGGCCAGTTGAGACTGTACAGCACGCTCCAGATGTGCCGGCTTCAGTCGGTCCACGGCCACCGTGTCCTGTCGTCCTTTGTTGTTGATAACGAATGATTTGTCTCCTCGGTTAATCACGTAACTGTAAGCCAGGTTGACCCTCCAGCAGGTGATGAAACCGTCTGATGGCACTGAAGAGCGCATGCAGCTCTTTGTCACCCGTGCACCAGCGTAGTTGGGCACCTTGGAGCTTGTGAGAGTGATACGCCAAGGGAACCCAGATTCCACGCTGTCTCTGCAGGATTACTGCTCCCACGGCTGTGTCTGACGCATCAGTCACGACCTTGGTCGTGGCATCGTTCCACGGGAACGCCAGACGGGACGCATTGGCCAGTGCACGCTTGCTTGATTCGAAAGCGGACATCTGTGCATCCGTCCAGTGTAATGTACGTCGGCTGAGTCTACAGACGTCATGAAGTGGCTGCAACAAAGTCGCGATGTGTGGGATGAAGCGATGAAAATGATTAATCATTCCAAGATATCGCTTGCATTCGTTGACACTGCCAGGCGGGGACATAGCGACGAGTTCAACAACTTTATCCGGCAGCGGTTCGATGCCGATCGCAGACACTTTGAGTCCGAGAAAACGTACCTCAGACCGACCGAAGACCCATTTCTCGGGCTTCACAACGAGACCCGCTGTCCGGAGACGGCGAAATAATTCACTCCAGTCGCGGCGGTGTTGATCGGCGTTGGGTGAGTACACGAGAATGTCGTCAATGTACACATAGACGTTGGACATGCCTCGGAGCACTGAATCCATCAGCCGCTGAAATGTCTGTGCGGCGTTAGACAGACCAAAGGGCATGCGCCGGTACTCAAACAAACCGAATGGAGTCGTGATGGCTGTCTTCTTCTGGTTTGGTCCGTGCACAGGGACTTGAGCAAAGGCTCTTGCGAGGTCCACGGTGCTGAACGTCGTTGCCCCACTCAGCCGGTCTGCGAACATGTGAAGGTGAGGAGCCGGATAGCGGTCAGGAACGGTCAGCGCGTTGAGACGCTCGTAGCATCCTACCATGCGATATGATTTCCCTCCGTCCTTCTCAACGAGATGGATAGGGCTGGACCACTGCGAAGATGACGGCACCAAAATGCCTTGCCCGACCAGATAATCCAACTCTCTCTTGGCTGCAGCTAGTTTCGCTGGCATGAGACGGCGTGGCCGGGCGTACACTGGGCTGCCACGTGTCGTGATTCGATGTTTCACGCCCGGTATTCTAACAGCAGGGAAGCCGGTTGGAGGGGTCGACAGCTGTTTGAACACTTCTGACAGGCGTATGTCGGAAAAACGATCGTCATCTGCTTCGTACCGTTGGTCAGTCTGAACGTGCGCTAGTGATGGATGCCAGTCAGTGCGATGCCTGGAACCGGTGGTCGAGAGGAAGGTGGCGCTGTCTACTAATCGATGCCGGCGCATGTCGATCATCAGACCAAACTCTCGAAGGAAATCCGCGCCGAGAATTGGTGTGGTCACCGGTGCTACAATGAACTCGAAAGTGTAAATACGACCTAGGCCTAGATCTACATCCATGCGGCGGCCAACTTCGTAGACTGGTATCGAAGTGCCGTTGGCAGCCCGGAGAGTCGGTCGTTGTAGGGCGCAGCGATTCACCTGGCCTGCAGGCAACAACGAAACCTCTGAGCCGCTGTCGACAAGATACCTGCGACCGGTGAGATCTGACACGTACAAAAGATGGCACTCGTGGTTGTTGCAGCCGGCCGTGGCCATTACCGTCGGCTGCTCCGTCCGTTTCCCGACATGTCTGTGTTGAAGGAGCATGACCCCAGACACTTGCGGGCGGATGGTCCGTACTTATGATGCAGGCGGCACCAGCGATTCACAAACGCATCAGACTGGGACGACTCCTCGATTGATAGTTGCCGCTGCTGTGACGCTTGCGGTCGCATGGGTGTGCGAGACTCACGCATTGTCCGGGTACGTAGCGCAGCGCTGACCTGCAAATAATCCTCGTCTTGGTCGGCGCTCGGGATCACCTGGGCCACAACAGAACTGGACGGCGATTCCAATTGATGATGGGCGTCAGCCCAAACAGCGACCTCACGGAGACACTCTTTGCTCAGCCACTCGCGGCAGAGTGATTGGAGCGCCCCAGGCATTCTGCACAGGAACACTTCGCGGATAATTTCGTGGTCCGTGTCGTCTGGGTACAGTGCTGCGAGGTCTCCAAATAACTCGGACGGCTTCCTCGATCCAAGTTGTCTCGGCAGATTCTCAAGTCGTCGAAGACGCTCTGCAGGTGTGAGTCGCAGTCTGCTTCTCAGCCTGTGTTGGAGACGGTCATAGCAGTCGGGGGCCAGCGGTGACTGCGACACAATATCCTTCACTAGCCTGAACTGAGCCGGCGGGAGTTTTGCGAGGACCTTGCGGAGTTTCGTGGCTTGTGTCGTGATGCCCCCATCAATGAGGAGGTTATCACACATTAACAGCCATGTATCAATGTCCATTTCATCGAAAGTGGGCAGTTCCACACGAATTGGGGCGCACAATCCCTCAGCCGTCTCAAAAGACATGGCAAATAATGAAAATGGAAGCGAAAGCAATTATATAATCAATAATGAATGTGAGAAACAGTCTCTCGAAATCTCACTTGCATAAAGCGAGAATAATCGGGGTCACCACTTGTAGCAGTTCGGCTAGATACACACACGGGCGCGGTTGATGAACGAATGTATATTGTTAACAACAATGGCGGATGAATGTATATTGTTAACAACAATGGCGGATGAATGATAATCAAACACATTAACGACGCACCACATAGAAAACAATACAAATACAATTAGTGTTGCCAGGTCACTGGCTACAATATAAACGTCCGGCTAGACTAATGTAAATCAATAACGTAACATCGACCATTCTTGGTTTGCAGCGGACAATCTATGGCTAGACCAACGAAGGGTCACACGAGTGGGCTTGAGAGTGGTCACACGAGGCCAGTAATTGTCCAAGCCAATAGATGTGGTGCGGAGTACGTCGGTGTGGTATATTTCGCTCTCCTGACTCTACCATTTGAATTTTGATTTAATCCAGTGCATTATTCAATTTGCAGATCATAAATATATTCGTATCCCTTAGTGTGTGTGTGTGTGTGTGTGTGTGTGTGTGTGTGTGTGTGTGTGTGTGTGTGTGTGTGTGTGTGTGTGTGTGTGTGTGTAAATGTGTGTGTGTGTAAAAATGTGTGCGTGTGTATATGTGTGTGTGTGTGTAAGTGTATGTGTGTGTGTGTATAAATGTGTGTGTGTGTATAAGTGCTTATGTATGTGTGTGTGTTTGTGTGTGTGTGTGTGTGTGTATGTATGTGCGTATATGAATGAGTGAGTATATCTTTATGTGTGAGTGCATTTGTGTAATTTGTAATATTTTTGTCATTTATAATGTATTGCCACGTAATAATCACACACACAGTAACAACATAAACAATAAACAGTGGCAATGTTCGTTGAGCCGCGGCTCTTGAACGAACATGTATAATATCACATTGATATACGACACATGAAATTTGCAATAATATATACAAAAATAACAATCAAAATATTGAACAAATATTCGACAAAACTTACAGTACATCGACACGATCTTCGTGTGTACATGTGTATGTGTGTGTGTATGTGTGCATGAGTGTGTATGTGTGTGTGCGTGTGTGTGTGTATGAGTGTGGTGTGTGGGTAGTTGTGTATACGGGTGTTTTGACATATTATAATGGCTGATTTGAGTAAACAATATAAAGAGATATAAGAAAACAAAAATTACAGAAAATCACGCGGTTTAAAAAGAACTTTCAAACTTTGGATGACAGCTTTTTCCTGCTATTCAAACAAAATTTCCATTTGTTATGGCTTGCAGAATGTTTAGTCGACCAACCATATTTACCCGGATTTACCCATAACATACAGCGGGGATTTGAGTTGTGGATATCATTATGTCCAGTAACGTGGCTGCGAATCGAAACATTCATAACTCAATTTTATTCAGCAACGACATATTTACTGCACAATTATTCAACTCATCCAAGTAGCATCATTTCACCGGAAAGTGTCCGAGGTTGTTACTACAAAACTGTTTTATAAATATCAAACTTTTAGCGCTGCAATATGGAGTTATGATGGCCTCATTTTGCTCATAACTTGACAGCTGGTTTGTAACCCAATAACTGCGTAATTCAAGCCGGACGCTGATCAGGGCTGTTCTTCATTACACAAATGAATTTATACACATATTATTTCGTATTTATTTACCATCGAAGACTCGACAAGAATTATATAATCCAATGTGAGGTCTGTATTGTCTGGAAGTTCATTTGGTTATCTCCACCTTCATATCTTGAAAGTGTTGTTGAAATGTTTGTCGAATGCCAGCGCTAAAACTCGCAAATTGCAAACTCGCAAACTCGCACATTTGCACTTCCCTGCGTCGTTCGCGTCTGCAAATATAAACCTGCTGCTACTAACCTGTGGCATGTGTATAAGTGCTGTACCGTATGGCGTCATGTCAGAGAGTGTAGAGTGTTACAGGCTCATTCACAGAACTCTGTTGCAACCCGATCCTGTGCACCTGCAGCCATGTATGTCAGTATTGTATGCATCTACACCAGTCATGTGTGTGCAATAAGCCGGACCAAACGTTACATAGTGTCAGAAGTTTCGGACCTGCGTCCCATTATTATCGTTATTGTGTTGGTGGTTGTATCGTGGAGTAACTATGTCGTGCAGACAGCCGGATGAGCTAGATCTCAGCTCTCCAACGTTGGCGAATACGTGGCGCACCTGCAAAAGAGATTGGACGTATTATGCGTCCGCTAGGGAGTTACCCAGCAAGCCAATGGCGATGCAAATTGGCACTTTTTTAATTGTGCCGGGAAAGCTGCACAAGAAGTGGCTTCTCATTTTTTGTGGTCGGAGGAGGACGGCACTCTCGACGAATTGATTGCCGAGTTCGAGAATTACTGTGCGCCACACAAGAACGTGATTATGGAGAGGTTCAAATTCTACAACCGTGCTCAACAGCCAGGGGAAAGTATCACGGCGTTCGTCGCTGCGTTGCGAAATCTCAGTGCTAGCTGTGAGTTCACTAACACTGATGAAATGATTCGCGACAGAAAATGCATCGGTGTATACGACAAATCAGCGCAACAAACGCTGTTGAAAATCTCATCCCTGACGTTGGCCTCAGCTATTTCAACGGCGCTGACGGAGGAGGCGTCGCGTCAAGATCAACTGGCCATGACCAACGTGGATCCTCCAGTTTCAGGCATGTGTGCTGCTGCTTCGTCATCTGCAGCCGGTGGTCGTCCAACTGGTGGAAGTGAGTGCCGTTTTTGTATGCGCAGGCACGAAATGAGACGGTCCGAGTGTCCTTCGTGGAACCGCCTCTGCTGAGTCTGCGGACGCCGTCACCATTTTGCAGGCAGTATCGAGTGTCGCGCTGCACGTGCTGGCGAGAGCGGTGAGCCTCGCAGTGCACCCACCAGGGAAAGAGCGTCGCTCAGAGCGATAGCCCTGCAACACGAGACAGTCGAGCGATGAGTCATAGACGTGACGTGCAGACACTGCAGGACAATAAGCTGCAATATTCGCTGTCAGTGGGTATGGAGAGTAGCAGTGTCGGTAGTAAAGTGTTCAAAACATTCATCACGCAGAACGGTAAACTGATCAAATTTCTCGTTGACTCAGGGTCTCAACTAAATGTAGTTTCTGTTGAGTCCTATAAACAATTTTCTGGTGATGTTGAAATGGTCAGTTTAAAACCGTCAAAAATGCTGCTTCGAATGTATAACGGTGATCTCATATCCACTGTGGGTAAAATATCGGTCCCAGTTAAGAAACATGTAAATGATAATCTGCAAAATATGTTGTGTTATGTAGTGGACGCTGATGTTTTTCCGGGCCTCAGTCTGCAGACTTCGGTTAGCATGGGTATTATATCAGTGCTCGATTGTGACCCACTTGATTACGTGCCCGGGCCCAGCATGGTACACAACTCGCAGAATAATTCACCGTCTGCAACCACACTGTTAGGTTTGACACAATCGCCTATGACAGCCGGAAATGAGCAAGACGTAATGCATAAATTCGCTGATGTTTTCGATGACAATACAGTTGGGCTGATTTGCCAGGACTTTGAAATTCAAGTAGACCCCACGGTTGTTCCTGTGGTTGAACCTCCTAGGCGTGTGCGTATACATGTGAGAGAAAAACTTCGAGATAAGCTGAATAGCCTCGAAAATCAGGGAATAATTGCCAAAGTGGTCGAGCCAACAGAATGGGTATCCAACATAGATATTGTGCCCAAGGCTTCAGGCGATATCAGGTTGTGTGTTGATCCCAGATCTTTGAATAAGGCGATTCGACGGGCTCATTACCCCACACCAACGGTAGATGAGGCTGCGTATCGACTTTCAAAGGCGAAAGTTTTCTCTCTCATTGATGTACATTCAGCGTTTTTCGAAGAAGAAGAAAGTTTATTTCACACTCGAACCAGAACAAGAAGAACATCACACAAAAAAAAACAGTTGCAAAAATGATATTTTCAGGGTGTAAGGAAGAATCCTGTCTCAACCACTGAATTAATTTATAATAATTCTAAATCATGCAACTAGGAACAATTGTGAAGTAAAGAAAAGAAAAAGTCGTCGTTTCAATTTTTGGTCAACCAAAACAAAAGTAGATCAATACAGATCAAATTAATAAAAATTAATAACAAAAAATAATAAAAATATGGAGATGATGAGCCGAGGAAATGAACTATCAACAATCAACTATCAACATTGGTGCTATCAGCTATCATTACCATCAACATTGTCAACATTGTCACCATCAACCAGATCACTGAGTCACTAATCAGTAATTGTCCATAATCAGCTTGTTCGTAACTTGTTTGAGTATACGTTTAGAAGGAGGAACATTCACGAGAGACGGAATATTTTTGGCAACTATATGATTCCAGTACTTGGGTGCCTTGATAAACATGCAATGTTCTTCATAATTGTTATTTACTCTTAGCTCCTCAAAATGATGTTTTTCTCTTAGGTTTCTTGTATTGAGTTTCAAAATAAAATTGTGAGAAATACATGGGGGAAGTGAATTGGTTAAAAAACTATGCATTAAAACCATACAGTTTGATTTGACGAGATCACGAAATTTTTGTACCTTATATTTTTTTAAAATTGGGCTTGTATGTGAACCATATGGAGCCATGTCGATAATCCTCATGATTCTCTTTTGCGCAACAATTAAGGGATTGTAATGGGTAGGATACCTCAATGCCCAATTTAAATTACAATACGATAAGAAAGGTTGAATTAAGGCATTGTATAATAAAAGCGCGTGTTCAGAGGTTAAAAACTTACGAGCCTTCGAAATAATTCCAATGTGCCTGTTAATTATTGAAGTTGTATACTTGATATGAGCACGGAATTTGAGGTCATTATCCAACATCACCCCCAGATATTTCACCACTGGCGAGTGATCAATTCGAGCATTGTCAATTGATATGCTTAAATCACTCAGCTCATTTTTGGTGAAATTATATATTTGATATTTCGTCTTAGAAGTGTTTAACCGTAGTCTATTTGCTTTGAACCAATCTGATATGTTACTTAAAAGATTGTTGGCTTTACTCGTCAATTCATCTTGTGTAGAGGCTGAGATAAAAACAGCAGTGTCGTCAGCAAACATTAAAAATTGCGATGAAGTGCTACATTTAAAAAGGTCATTAACATAGATTAAAAACAGTAATGGTCCCAAAATTGAACCCTGAGGTACTCCCATTTTGACTTCTTTTGTACTTGAACAACAACCATTAAAATCAAGAAATTGCAGGCGATTTGACAGGAATGCCTTGAGAAGCTTTATTGTTGAATCGGCCAAGTTGTAGAAGCGGAGTTTGTCCAGCAGGATAGCGTGATCTACACAATCAAAAGCTTTTTTTATGTCAAGGAAAATTGTAAGCGCGGTTGAGTTAGAACTACGTGCTTTGTTAATTAGTTGAGTTAAAAGACCGATTGGCATGTATGTAGATCGTTGTTTTCTAAAACCAAATTGAAAGTCAAATAGAAGATCATGTGTAGTAAAAAAATCCATGAGTTGATTATATAAAATTCTCTCTAGTACTTTAGACATAGGCGTTAAAATTGATATAGGTCTGTAGTTAATAAAGTTTTGCTTGTTACCTTGTTTGAAAATTGGAATAACACGCGCAATTTTGAAAGAACTCGGAAAGCATGATTGTGTGATACATAAGTTAATCATGTGTGTAATTTCGGTGAGGAATGACGAGGCAATTAGTTTTAGAATTTCACCTGTGAGACCGTCATGTGCGCTCTTGCCACTCTTCAGTTGAGTTATTATGGAGTGTACGACAAGATTTGGAATAGTTTGAAACACGAATTTGTTGCTTTCACACGTCTTTAAATGATCGAGAAACATCCTATGGTGTACGTTGGTAAGCGGCATATTTCTTGCTATATCAAGATTAACGTTAGTAAAATACATGTTGAATTCTTCAGCAATGTCTGTTGGGGTTTCATGTAAAACATCATTGTGAATAAAACAGGACGGTAAAATCTCCTTTCGTTTTTTCACGTTAGTTATGGTTAGTAATGTGTTCCACATCATTCGTTTATTGCATTGATGACGTTCTAGTTGCTCAAGGTAGTATTTCTGTTTTGCCAATTGTATTTCGCTTTTTAATCTATTGCGAAATTTTTTAAATATTTGAAAGTCTTCTTTTTTAACTTTCTTGACGTATTTGAGATGTAATTTGTTTTTTAGATTGATGTCTGCTAAGAGTTTTTTGTCAATCCACGGCTGTTGAGGCTGATTCCTCAGATTCTTTTTAGTATTTGATAATTTGTCGATTTGAGTTACACATGTTTGTAGTAGGAAGTTGGCACATTCTTCGGCTTCTGATATCTCATAGAACTTGTCCATCTCAACTCTGACTTGTTGTATTAATTTGTCAGCATGTTTAAAATTGAATAATCTTCTATTTTGATGCGATGTTGTGGGTGAAACAGTATTGTACGTCAGAGTGCAAAAAGTTGGCAGGTGATCACTGATATCATGTGTTATTATGCCACTGGAAGAGACTAGAGACGCGTTGTTGATGAATATGTTGTCGATCAGAGTGGAACATGTCTGTGTTATACGAGTCGGCTTATTGATTGTTGGGTAGAATCCTTTAGAAGCCATGAGATCAATAAAATCTGTTTGCGAATTATCCAAGATATCAATGTTAAAATCACCGCCAATAACTACTAGTTTATCATTAAACAATGTGTCAAAATGTGATGTGTCTAAAAAATTCATAAAAAGGGAAGACTGATAAGAGGGAGACCTGTAAACGGAGATAAAAACTATATTTCTTTTATTTGGGTTAAACAGCTCAATAGTAACTGCCTGAAATGCAATCTCTGTGCCACTTGAGTACTTGTCACTGACCATGTAATTATATTTTTTGCTCACATAAATAGCAGATCCTTTACCCCTCGTTCTTTCTTTTTCCGGCGAAGCGGTCACTAAATCATAGTCATCAATCTGGAAAAATTTAGATGAACAGTCATCAATCCAAGTCTCTGATAATAGGATAATATCAAACATTATTGAACTGGAGAGTAAGTATTTCAGTTTTTCAAAGTTTTGCTTCAGCGATCTTATATTGACTTGCAATATGGCCAACTCCAATGAGTTTTTCACAATGGTGGAAGGAATCTTGTATGTGCATTGTTCATATATCTTTTTGTCACCGAGATCCAAATGTTGTGTGAAAAAATTACTTTCGGGCTCCAGTTCTATCCCCAGCTCATCATCCAAATAATTCATACTAATGATCACAAAAAAGCAAACAATAAGCCCAGGAATAAATATTAAAAAAATAGATGGATGAATTACAATGAAAAAAAGAAAATATCAGTCTCTAGAAAAAAAATAAAAAACACAGAATGAAAATTTCACGTATAGTTAGAACAAAAACAAGAGTTGCGATGTGGGTGCACAAACATTCCACCGGTCAGCGGCGAATAGGTGAGTGAAGCGAAAAAAAAGAACACATTTTCAAGTATATACAGACAATTGGCATACAATACGTAAACAAAAATACAACTAGGTTAAGATTACAGGACGTAAACAAACGCAAATGTAGGATTGTCAGAACAATCTTCCAGGTTATGGTGTTTTCACACACCGTTCGGTAGGCACAGGTGGTGTCGTCTGCCTTATGGAACATCTTGCGCACCCGAAATTTGGCAACGATTAATGCACGAAATGATCACTGACTTGGCAGGAGTTATAGCCGATGACTTTCTAGTCTCGGGAAAAGGGGACACATATGAGTAAGCAGTAGCAGACCACGATAAAAACCTAGTTGCGTTTCTCCAGACAGCCCGTTCGCGAAATTTGAAACTGAATACAGCGAAATTCAGATACCAACTGAAGGAAGTAGAGTGGATGGGACATGTGTTTAATGATAGTGGCATGAGTCCGAGTCCAAGAAAGGTTGAAGCCGTTGCTAAATATCCGCAACCTACCTGTTTGGCAGAGTTGAAGCGATTTTTGGGAATGGTAGCATACCTCTCGAGATATATTCCTGACGTGTCGTCGGTAGTTGCTCCTCTTAGGCAGCTTACGAAAGCGAAATATGAGTGGTATTGGAGTACGGAGTGTGAGAAGTCATTTGACAAGATGAAACATATTTTGATCAGAGCCCCGGTGCTCACGTATTACCGACCCGAGCTTCACGCTACTGTTCAATGTGATGCTTCGAGCACAGGACTAGGGGGAGTACTACTACAGGAGGGACGCCCCGTAATTTATTGCAGCAGATCACTGACGTCAGCTGAGCGTGCGTATTCACAAATAGAAAAAGAATTGCTGGCAGTTAGTTTTACAATGAACCGACTGGATCAATTTGTCTATGGCAGATCTGTTTTGGTGCAAACAGATCACAAACCGTTAGTTGCAATTCAACAAAAAGCGTTGTGTGACGCCCCACTCCGACTCCAAAGAATGTTGTTATCGTTGCAACGCTATAATTTCACATTGGTGTATTGTCCAGGTGCAAGTGTTCCAGTGGCTGATGCTTTGAGTCGCAGCACTAACGCGAGTAATAGTGTTCAGAGCGTGGCAAGTGTTGAAGTTGAGAATATAAACTTGAGTTCAGGGCTAGCTGTTTCTCCAGAACGTAAACAGGTCTATCAGGAGGCAACGAACAATGATCATTCGCTCCGACAAGTAATTGAGTACACCAAATCGGGGTGGCCGTCTCGTAGATCCATGTTACCTGCTGATGTCGCTCAGTACTGGCCATTTCGTTTAGAAATGACGTCACAGGACGGATTAGTCTTTAAGTATGGTAAGCTAGTGGTTCCCAAGTCGCTACGGGCAGGTGTCCTCTCCAGGCTTCATCGCGCTCATATTGGCTTGGCGTCAATCATGAGGTATGCCAGAGAGAACGTGTTTTGGCCGGGCATGGCGTCTGAGGTTAGAAACATGATATTGAAATGCACTTTTGCATGTCCTATAGAGAGGAGCAACCATCTGAGCCCATGATGCCACACACTATAGCGGAACGTCCGTGGCAAAAATTAGCGGCAGATCTCTTTGAATTGAGCGGAAAGTGTTATCTTGTAACCGTTGAATATTTTAGTAATTATGTAGAAGTCGATCTCCTTCATCGTGTGACAACTGCAGCAGTTGTCTCGTGTTTAACTACTCAGTTTGCTCGTCACGGGGTGCCAGAAGTATTGGTCACGGACAATGGTCCACAGTTTTCGTCCCAGGAGTTCAAACAATTCATGCATCCAACAGACGTAGTACATATCACGTCAAGTCCGAGGTACCCCCAATCAAACGGGAAGGCTGAAAATGCTGTAAAAACGGTAAAACAACTCTTCCGTAAAGCCAGCGCTTCTCATCAAAATCCACTCTGGGCATTGATGATCTGGCGTAACACACCCAGTGAGGGTACGAAATACTCGCCAAGTCAGATACTGTTCGGGCGTAGATGCAAAACGTTATTACCGACACATCGCGATTCTCTTTCACCTGCAACGGCAGTCGGTGTGCGAGAGAAGTTAGAAGAGCAGAAAAGGCGCCAACAGCAGGCGTACGACACTAGAGTGGGTCATCATCCGCTGGTGCCACTGTCTATCGGCTCAGCAATACGAATGAAATTGCCGGGTATAACAACATGGTCTTCCCGTATTTGCCTACGTTATTTAGGACACCGTTCATATGAAGTCCTTGTGAATGGAGTAAGATACAGGCGGAATTGCAGGCAGCTGATGCTCGACAGTCAAACTCAGCCAGATTCGTACAATGGCGTCAGCTCTCCTGCTCAAGATATCAGTGAGCCGAAGCTGAGTCCGGTTCTTCAACGACCTGTACGAAGATCGTCGCGTCATACCAGGCGTCCAGCGTACCTTGATGATTATGTTTGTTAAACCAATATGTGTGTGTGTGATTCATTATTTATATCAACTTGTCACTTGAAATGTTTTTAAAACATATATGTTTTTTTGGGGGAAGAGGAGATGTGGCATGTGTATAAGTGCTGTACCGTATGGCGTCATGTCAGAGAGTGTAGAGTGTGACAGGCTTATTCACAGAACTCTGTTGCAACCCGATCCTGTGCACCTGCAGCCATGTATGTCAGTATTGTATGCATCAATAGCAGTCATGTGTGTGCAATAAACCGGACAACACGTTACAAATATCAAACTCTTAGCGCTGCAATATGGAGTTATGATGGCCTCATTTTGCTCATAACTTGACAGCTTGTTTGTAACCCGATAACTGCGTAATTCAAGCCGGACGCTGATCAGGGCTGTTCTTCATTACACAAATGAATTTATACACATATTATTTCGTATTTATTTACCATCGAAGACTCGACAAGAATTATATAATCCAATGTGAGGTCTGTATTGTCTGGAAGTTCATTTGGTTATCTCCACCTTCATATCTTGAAAGTGTTGTTGAAATGTTTGTCGAATGCCAGCGCTAAAACTCGCAAATCGGTAACATTTGCACTTCCCTGCGTCGTTCGCGTCTGCAAATATAAATTAGCAATACTTTAGCACAAACAATAACATATATAGGTACATATAGGTATATATAACATATAGGTACATATAGGTATAATTATCAGCACAATTAAACAATAGCACAATTTTAACGAGCGCTATAGAAGGAACAGCAATAAATACACAGACTACATAATTGCATTTATGCATGCATTTGCCCGTTGTTCTATGTATTTATATTCAACAACATGTCTGTGTATGCAATTATTGTCACATGCGGCGGTTTAACCGGCAAATAACAATGCAGATAAGTAATTTATGTGTGATTAATAATATACAATTAGTTATGTGTAATTTTGCCTGATGATGTGTGTTGTACAGAAAACAGATCAGAGTAATTTTTGTTGCAGAATATACACCACATGTGTGAGCTCAGCGTATGTCAATTTAAATTGCACAGTTCACATTTGGTAAATGTCGCATCGAACGATCAGCAATCATAATTGGCATACTTTCACTGAGCGTGTAGTTTTCATTGTTTGCGTAAAGGTTGTCGTGTGATTTAGTAGAGTTTTAGTAAGCTGGTGGTGATTGTTTCCGTTGCCGTTTGGCTTGCACCGCGAAACAATTGCAGTACAAGCTAGTGTCAGTACTGTCCAAGTGTTGTGATCAAAGATTTATAGATATGCTAAGTTTGATTTTTCTGTTGGCTTTGCACGCATCTCGTCACTCTTCCATTCACCTGAACACTTGCTTTGAAAACGAAACAAACACACTTGAAGCTGAACTGGAAAGCGCTGACGTTAGTTTGGACTTTGAGGTGGATTTCATTAATGCTGTGCTTGCTTGTTACGATATTAACGCTGGCTCCCAGTCGCTGGAAAAACTAGTAATTCGTCTGTGCCAGAAAGACGACAAACATGCGCTAAAGGACCGCGCTTGTCTCCAGGTCGCCAAACGTTGGGATCTGGATTCCGAGTCGTTAAAGCCAATCTCCGATCCACACTTCCTTGACCACAAAACGTTCCATGATTTGAGTCGCTGTTCAACGCTTGGCTACTACAAATCCAGTCGTCTGAGTCGTCTGGCGCTGGTGCACTCTGCTCTGCACTGCTACTTTCACGGCCACCGCAACTTCGGCGCCGAATCCAAGGCCATCAAGTGGTGTGATCGTCATCGTAACACCTACGTCCAACACCTGATGAGTGTCTTCTGGACGAGGGCGTGTGACCAAGTACTTGAAATCACCGATGGCAGCGGCATGTACTTCAGTGAAGATTTCCAGTATGTGTGATCCTTTACGGAACAAATTTTCCACATATTATCCGTTAAGTCATATATTCTTGCTGCGTACTAACACCTTTAAAATCGACACTTTGCGATAAGTTTATGCTTCACATATTTTCAAGCCACTTGATTGAACTAACAACATATTTTTGAGACACATGTGTGTTTGTGTGTCTGTGTGTAATTGTGTGTATCCACAAACTCTGTGAGCAATGTATTGCAGCTTGGTAGCAATGTCTCGCGCTACAAGAGCTGACATCATCTGAGCCAGGGCCGGTTCCTTAGCCATGACTGCTTGCAGAGAAGCACGGGTCCACATAAGCGCGCGACTGGGCTCAGCCGCTTTTATTGTCACCTATAAGGAGTACATACAAGCACACCCACATTGGATTGACCGCATTCCTGGGTGAAAGCGTCTATTGAAATGAGGGATTTACTGTGTTTTTCAAGTGGTGGTGGGAATCCGTGAGCGCTGCTGGGTTCGGATTGTGCCGTTATTTGTATGGTTCCTAGAAGTTTATTTAGGGCACTGGTTATATTACTACAATTTCACCTCCTTACGCGCTCCCTTAAATGTATCAATCCATAAATTCTACTTTGCTGGTGACTAGTGGAGAACGAACAGAAAGGTTTGATGTAGGTTTGACGGCTGACCTTAAAGGTATCCATCGAGTTCAACTTGGTCGATATAAATTCGGGACTGTCGATGAACTCATTCTCGCCGATGGCATGAAGGACATTGGCCCCTACCGTCACTCGACACGATCCGCTCAACAACACGGCCAACCTCTCCGTGGACGTCACTCCCTCTTCGGCGTAGCATTGATCCGTCGTCAGATGCAACGATTCCACCAGATCTCCGGCAACCAGCTTGGCAAAAAGCGTCCGTGGGACCTGTTCATCGCAGCACAAACAGACGACACGTGCGTTCGTAGGCAATGTATATCGTTTGATTCTACATAGTTACTAGGATCTAGGGCAGTTGTCCGTAGTAGTTGTCTTCCCCGATTTCCCACTCTAAATTTTCCACAACAGAGCTGATAAATCCATTAAATTCAGTTGTTACACCCGACTAAATGTCAGAAAGTCATCAAAAAATATATATATTCGATTTGATAAACACACACATTTGCCCTGTTCTGTGCGACCTTTAATTCCCCACTTGACAACTGCTCCATTCCTTTCCAGTGGTGAATTATCCACATGTCACGGACCACTGCTCTAGGGCCTGTTAAACGGTATGTCAGGGGCAACACTTCGTGCTGTTTGTACCAAAAATCTGCGTTGACTTTTGACTATCCCCTAGCTTATGGTGATCAATGGTGGATGCCTTTACTCAAAATATGAATCAATACACGCTTTGAATAAATAGAACTCCACGCTGGCAACTTTTCTCCAACGTAGCATCTAAAAAAGCAAGTTAGGCTCACCTTGATGGGCGCAAACAAGGCCTGGTATAGCTGCTCGATATGATCGGGGAATTTGCGCGGGTACATGTGGTAGATGGAGTGCAGAAGCTGACCGACATTAAGAAGGACCATCAACACATACCATGCAGTCATTTCCGGCGAGCACAAGGTCGTCCAGCCCCACAGTGAGTAGAGGAAATACCCTGTCATTTCGATTCAATTCAGCTTATTCGACAATTGCACACATACTCAATACTATAGATTACTAGCGGGCAAATAAGGCATTCAAAAATAACTTATTGAAGCCCGCTTATATATTCGGGCGAAAAATACCTACATGACTGCCTGGAAATGAAAATTTTACAACAAACGAATTCAGTCGCGTCAAGCATTGAATTCAAACCGAATTGACACACTTGAACAATACAATCAAAACTAGGAAACGGACACAGCGCACACATGTAGAAACAATTTAAAGTTTAACAAGACTTTTCTTAATTTTCGTCATGATTAGAGTAACCATACGTCCTCGTTTCCTCGGAAATGTCCTCTTTTCGGGGCTGTCCGAGTTCTTACTGTACAATCATTCAAATGTCCCGGGTTTCTAACATTTGATCTAAAAAAGTCAGTTGAAACATTTGGTCTGAAAAATTCAATTTTCGATAAAAAAAAGGATAAATTTTTCGAGTGCAAAAATGATTTCTTAGATTCGGAATATGGTCACCCTATTTATGAGTACATAAATCATTACAGCTACCACTTGCCTCCGAGCAGTAGTGAATGGCGAACAAGGCTAGCTCTCGTGCCATCCTGCAGGCAGTAGGCGACCAGAAACGAAGCGTTGGCAGTGTGATAGAGGTAATGTTGCACCACGGGCCACGAGATACACCACATTCTAGTAGCACCAGCTGCCAACACACAGTTATTCGCAAAAAGACTGTTTGTGATATTAGTTTCACTAGTATGTCATGTGAATTTATATTTCACCATTGGAATTGAAAATTTTGGCTAAAATATATGATACACGATATTTTTGCACATAGTCAAGCTTGAGCCGATCAATATAGAATACAAGTTTTATTTATCTGTTTTCACATAGCAGGTTCAGATATGTTTTCCAAAAATATTATAAGATCATAAATATTAGAATATTGTTATATACAATACGATACAATACGATTATATACAATAAGATTACGTATTGTTTGGATACATATTTATTGTCTTATTGAAATCATGATGCATGTGAGCAAATCTATTGTGTAATTCGCAGCAATATTTCAAATTTACCTGGAAAATGGAACAATTTCAATTGCGCTCACTCAATTCATAGCACTGTTGCACTGTTGTCTATCACACGCCGTAACAATTTCCAATAGTCCTTCGATGAGTCGGATTTATTGGGAGATATCGTCGGTTGAGGCACAAAGTTGAAGTGCTTATAGTGCACGTGTTTTGCACAGTCAAGTTCCAAGCTACCTTTAGCAAAATGTGAAAATGATTATAAAAATTTACATTGATAAGCATTGTGTATTTAGATGGACAACTTGCAAAAATGTCAAAAATGTTCAAATAAATAAATATTCAGTAAAAATTGATTTTTTTATATATAGTTAGGAGCTATTGTCCTGAATTTGAGTAATTGTTATTGATTCAGGAAAGCAAGCATCTGACGAAATCTGGATTTCAAAACATCGCAAAATTTTCAAAAAAATTGTAAAATTTTCAAAAAATTGTAAAATTTTCAAAAAATTGAAAAATTTTCAAAAAATTGAAAAATTTTCTAAAAATTGTAAAATTTTCAAAAAATTGTAAAATTTCCAAAAAATTGTAAAATTTTCAAAAAATTGTAAGATTTTCAAAACATTGTGCAATTTTCAGAACATTGTACAATTTTTAAAATAGTATCATAACAGCGTACGTAATAATTGCGCAATAAATTTTTCCATTTTTTATCTATGTTCTAGCAATGTAACAGTGGTAATATGTTGTTATGTTGATCTTGGTCGTTCGGCTGATCGTGATGTCTTGATAGTTCCTCTTGATGTTGTGTTCCGCGATAACAAGTAATAATCACCCAGTCCAATTTGAATAGAATAGACACTAATAGAATATTTAGTGTCAAGATTCACAAAAGACACCGATCATTTAATAAGTGCAATATTGTTTAATCTTGTCCCCTTTATACTAGTCAAACGCATCCTACAAGACATGCAACTTAGTTTCTTCACGCAATATCTCGAGATTATTCATACATCACACCCATCATCTACTAAAATATTGATTGGAGGTCCTCCTATATTTACATAACACATTGATGTATAATTTTTTGTTTAACATTAGCAGCAACATTACTTCTGGGTTCTTCTTTCTGAAACACATACTGACCTTATTCAATAGTGGTTTTCGTTAATATTTTCATACTTGTTTTTACGGAATTTTCTTATCTATATTTGCTCCATATTCCATCCAAATATATTTTTTATATTTCCTAATTTTATTCTGAGTAAGGCTCTGGATGCTGACAAGGCTTAAGGAAAATTGAGATAAAACTCACCTCACAGTTCATTGAGCCACCGGTGTGATCGACCGAACATATAATTCGACACGGTGATGCTATTCAGAAATAATTCTGTAGTTGTCTGGTCACTGCAGCAATTTGTAGTCGTACGGGTTGTCATGGCTTCCATCAGTAGCTATCCGGGTCACGGCACCAAATGTAACAGTGGTAATATGTTGTTATGTTGATCTTCGTCGTTCGGCTGATCGTGATGTCTTGATAGTTCCTCTTGATGTTGTGTTCCGCGATAACAAGTAATAGTCACCCAGTCGAATTTGAATCGTATATTGTCAGCAGCCAGTCAACTCTACTCATAAAACTTAATAAGTCCTGAACCTAATCCTCTAATGACGACTTCATAACTGCCTGCCTGGGTGAGTGGCAAGTCCTACGTCGCAAGTCAAGCCAAGCCAACCACCAACAAGCACAGCCCAACCACAGCCCCTATTCTTAGTAAACCCCGGTTTATATACCCACGGACACATGTCGTTGGCATCATACAACATCAATGCCAACTGGCCAAACCGCTCGAACTACACAACCGGGACACAAGCTATTTCTAAACGCGATCTGACAGTACACAGGCGTGTTGCCTCGAGATGATCAGCCAAGTCAGACGTACAAAAAAAGGTCATAAATTACTGTCACACATACTTCACACGTTGCCAAACATATCAGGCGCCGTGTAATACTGGCGTCGCTCTAACACATAAATTAGCCTAGCGACAGCTGCACAAGCAGGCCGCGAAAGAACGCGAAAGTAAACTGAGAGAAAGAGAGAGAAAACCGAGTAAACTGATAGATAGAAAACTGGTCTGATTATAACTTTGTTATATGCAAAAGTTCCAGGTTGACATTTAGGGAGGTTGATCAGAGTAGATGTTGTGTCATTTTCAAAAATTCTAGCGATAGTGTTGTCCTAAATCGCAAACTATTGTACTGAATCGTTATTCCCAAATAATATACCTGGATTGGCGCATGTATGACTACGTCTTAAACTCATTCGGTTCGGATTTACTTTTTTGAATTCTTGTATTTAATACTTTCAATTTGGCCTCAATTACTACTGTCTGTCTCAAATGGTATTTTATATTATAAAATTATTCGTATCCTGTTTTTGTCTTCATAAGATGTTTTGCTTTGCATTGCTTGCACGTATTTATAAATATAACTGATCAATGAAACTTTAAATATTTCTTTGAGAATAATTTTATTGAAGACAAGCCCCTCGCACATGAAAATTGTATTCAGTTTCAGAATATGATAGTTTGAACAATATATTTTTATATATGCTGAAATATATTTGCACTGATTCTTTTCTGAAGTCAAAATTGGCATCCCTGAATAATTATATACTGTTACAAAATATCGCTTGAGGCAGTGCATGGCTTCTTTGGTGTTCGGTCTTTTCTGTTCACCATTCGTGTTTGTTTGCTGTTTTTTTCATTGTTTCTTTTACAAGGTGGCACGCAAGGAGCGAACTACACAGTCGTGTGAGTTTCTGCATTTGTTTTTGTTGTTGGTTTTAATTTTCATTTATCATCGACCCATAATCCAATTGACTTCAATTCATATTGTGTTCGACTAGTAAATATATATTCTTCGAGCATATAAGTTTCATTTTATGTTTCACGTTTTTTGTCAGCTGTAAGACTGGTTCGGTTATTGTTCTGGTGTAGTTGAGTATTTGGTGGCATAGTTTTGTGTTGTTTGCATGGTTGGATTAGTCTTTACGCGCTTCCTTTTTGCTGATGTATGTTGAGTGGAGCCTATCCTCGTTTATTGGGGCTTGCCACATTATTTTTGTGCTCTTTCCAACTGTACGATAGTCATACGCAACTGTACGGTGGTGTGCTCATTAGTTATATGGCTTTAGGCCGATTTTTTCATTCTAGAAGAGTGATGGCTCGTTCATTATGCTCACCTGATTTAATCTTCTGGGACTGTCGCGGCTGTGGGTGAACACACAGCTAGGTGTATGTATTATGTGTGGCCTTGATTAAATCAGTCAATGAGTGTCACTCCAACATTGTTTTTATACATCAGATGTTTGTTAAATGTCTTCCAAACGTGTGAATCAAGCTATAAATAAATACCCACTCATACCTAGACATGTGTGACTTTCAACATTTCACTTGCTGGCAATTTCATCTTGCGCATTTTGCTCTCACAATTGAATTAGAAATTTTCAGGTCAGCTTTTTCGCAATTGAAGTATGTTTTTCGGCTCTCATACGCGAGTGTGTGATGAGTGTCTTTCTATTAGGGCATACTAGTGCGGTCATATGACGAATGAATGTTATTGTACCTGTGCAGTGCTTACTTCCCTGTGTGTGTGTGTGTGTGTGTGTGTGTGTGTTTACGGCGGCTACAACAGCCGAATGGGAAACGCTCAGAACAGAGAGCGCTTGGGCTCGGCCAGTTCTGGCTCACCGGGACATCGCGGAGGTGTCGGCGACAAGTGAGCTCACATACACACACACACATACACATACATACATCTATCGTACCATACACATACCAGAAATATAGGTGAGCTCAAGCACTAATTGGATACACAGTGTGGGAAAGAGAGACAGGACAATGAGAGCCTAGCTCTTCTCCTCTAGTACAACTAGCTGACAGCACATACACAAGTTGGATTCTGGTAATAGTGTAGTTGTTTTTTTATTCTAGGTCGGTGTATCTATTAACAATAATTATCATGTGTGCATATCTGTTTGTGTTCTCGCCGAGTTGTCAAATGAGGCAATGACTCGTGGCTCCTGCCTTCTTTAGATCGTACTTATGTTTGAACATTTGTGTTGTGGTTTTGTTGGCGACTTCTTGTGATAATTTGTTCCAATAATCATCTATTGTGTCCTGATTGCGAGGCTATATTTTTACACATCCATCTTGATTCTGCACTTTTTCGAGATTGAAACATGATTGATAGCTGTTCGATTTTGAGCGCCGAAATAATTCTTTGTTTTGAATACGCTTGTTTTGTTATATAAAAAAATATCAATATTAATCAAATCGTTGTGTCTATTTGTGTTTGTGTGTGTTTTGAATAGTCGTCGGCGGCGGCATTCATCACAGCAGGACAGTCAGCCGGTGACAATCCCGGTGCGTGGCGGGGTCGATCCTGCTGTGCTGTTGCCGGCTCCGTCACATACATCCGCCCAGCCACGCATCAAGCCGACGCGACCGCCCTCCACCGAGGAGAACAACACAGACGACGCGGACAAGTCGTCCGCTGATTGGCAGCTGGCCGATCCGCGTGAGCCGTGTGCGCGTCGGCTGGCGTTGGTGGTGCAGTGGCGTCACGGCGGCCAGCTGGCCAGTGTCAGCGGCTCGTTCAACCGCTGGCGTCCGCTGCCCATGCAGTGTTGCCGCATCAAGCACGAGGTCGAGTTCATGGCCATTGTCAACTTGCCGGTGGGCGAGCATGAGTTTGTGTTCTGCGTGGACGGTCGGTGGCTGGTCGATGAGGATCAGCCGTGCCGCACTAGCGCCACCACCGGATATCTGGTGAACTACACACAGGTGGGCACGCTTCTCTCGCAATCAGCTCATTCAGGCATCGCATCGCACCGCACCCCTCGTCGATTCTTGCTACGAGCTATGATGAAAATGCAAACGACGTAATATCTACTAACAAACTGTTTTCTCCCATGAAAACATATATATACGTACGTATAAAGCATACGTAAAACATATATTTCTTTTATCAATATGTATTTCATTTATCAATTTTTAGAGGTGTGATAATGCTTGTGAAATGAAGCAAGTGTTTGATTTGTATAGCCGTGTTTCAGGTGGGCGTCTGGTAATGGGCAGGATGTAATCCGGTGTGTTTTTGGGTGATCAAGACTAAAGGTTGGGGTAATTGTGGAGTGTAGATGGATGAGGGTGGATGAAGCACACTGTTGTCTGTGTTGTTGTTGTTGTTGTTGTTGTTCCTCAAGTTGTCTGGCCGAGCAACCTCGAGCTCCTGAGGAAAGACACGGCACCGACCGGGTTGTTCCACAGGTCTCTGACTGAATTTATTTTGTGTTGGCGTCTGAGTTGTGTGTGTGCTGTGCAGTGTTGCATGATGTGTGTGATGGTGTGTGGTGCTGAATTGCAATCTGGACAGGTGTCATCGATTGAGTCATTCAACCTTTTCTGATATGACAGAAGGGCAGGATGATGACCGCATCTCAACCTGACCAGATGCACTTTGTATTCCCTTGTGAGTGTGTTTTCTGATTTGTGTATGTCCGGTGGGTGTCTTTTTAGGAGTGTATTGTGTTGTAGTGAGCGTATGGCTCTCCGTGCGATCTCTGTGTGTATGTGTTTCTTGATTGATGTGCGTGGGGGAGCTGGTGGAAGTGATGTGAAAATTTGTCTGTGGTAAAGTGTGCTTGGTGTTGTTTTTATGTTTCTGTCTGTGTTGTCTTGTGTTGTGAGGTGATGTAGTGGATGTGCTGTGTTGGTGACTGCTGCTGCAAGTGTTTGTGTGCCTCTCATGTCTAGGTGGTGTGTCAGTTTGAGTATTTTGGTTTCGTGATGAAGGTGGTCTGCTGGTGTGGTAGCTGTGCATCCTGTGATTGTTCTGAATGCGGTGTTTTGAAGTGTGTTTGTGTGGCGTGTTGCGAGATTGCTAGCCCATGCGGGGCTAGCATATTCTATCACGGGTCGGATGTACTGTTTGTATATGGTGGTTGTGGTGTCTGTGTTGTTGTGTGTTCTGTTCTGTCTGTTTTGTTGTCGCGCTTCCACACGACTTTATTTTCACTTTATTGTTGTTGATGTTGAAGTTGGCCAGGTTGTCTGGCTGAACAAGCTGCTGAGCTGCTGAGGAAGGTCACGGCACTGCGGTGGGGTTATTTCCGCAGGTCCTTGTGGTGTAATTGATTTTGTGTTGACGCCTGAGTTGAGTGTGTGATGGTACCGTATATACTCGCATATAAGCCGAGTTTAGAAGTATAAAATACAATGCTGAAATCAGGGGGTCGGCTTATATGCGCATAAAACAAAATGAACACAAGGACAGATACTAATGCCAATTTTCCAGCCACACGTTTTCATCGCTATCTGACTCTTTATTTGGTTGTGTGTCACCAGTGGCGAGCCGTAACCAAGCTAGAGCTAGTGATGAAGCCGACGTCATTGGTACACGGTTTGATTTCTTAGAAATAACACGCTCAAACAGAGGCAGTCGAAGAGGGAAATCAGAGGCAGCCAATTGGTAGGCAGCGCGTGGGAAGGGGGACGAAGGTCACGTGGCGTATAGAAGAAGAGCAAACCAATGGGGCAAACGTGAGCACGCGGCCACAGAATTTAAAAGTGTGCTGAAGTTAGATAATTTTAGTTGTAAAATTATTTCTACAATACACCATGTCTGGAGAGAAAAGAAAACGTATGTCCTATACTGCTGACTTCAAGCTAAAAGTGATAAAGGTCGCTGAAGAAACAAGCAGCCTGGAACCTGGAAAGAAAGTTTGGTGTAGAAGAAAGCAATGTCAGACGATGGAGAAAGGATACATCACTGGATATTGCACCTAAGGCCAAACAAAAATATGGAGTAAAATTAGATAAGTTGAGTGTCGGCTTATATGCGGGTTTTTGCAAAAACTGGCCATTTTAAAGCAGTTTTAGAGGGTCGGCTTATATGCGAGGTCGGCTTATATGCGAGTATATACGGTATGTGGTGCTGAATTGCAATCTGGACATGTATCATTGATTTGGAGAGCCATTTGTTGTGTGATGGTAGGACTCCGT
Source organism: Sacculina carcini (assembly GCA_916048095.2). Taxonomy (NCBI): domain Eukaryota; kingdom Metazoa; phylum Arthropoda; class Thecostraca; family Sacculinidae; genus Sacculina; species Sacculina carcini. Next base: position 7,155,942 of record OU696583.1, read on the forward strand.
GGTGTGGTGGTTAGCACACCCGCCTTACAAGCGGGAGTCCGTGGTTCGAATCCCGGCGGAGGAGAATTTCATCGGGCGAATTATATAATCCAACAGCCCCTGTCCACCCAGCAGTAAATGGTACCAGATATCAGTCATGTGTTGTGCCATGCATTCTGGGGAGGTGGCCCTCTCTAATACGTATTCCTTCCTTGTGGTGTCATAGTGTGGAGAGGGATGGTTCTGCGGTGGCAGCGAGCTGCACGGGACACACCTGTGTGTGTTCATAAGCTTCGGCTTCTTCCCGTGTAGCAGCTGTCACTTAGGCCTTTAAACTTTAACATTTATTGTTGTTGTTATGTTAGGTAACAGCCGACGATTTCCGTGCCATGGAGCAGCTCAACGAGGATCTGACCAGCGGCCGCGACAGTCTGGCCGGATCTCCTCCGGGCAGCTACGGACAACTGATGCCCGAGCGACCTACAGCAACAGCGGCGTGGGGCGGCGGTCGTGGCAACTACGCCCACTTTCACCAACTGGCTCCGCCCACTCTGCCGCCCTATCTACTCAACGTGATTCTCAACCAGCCGACATCATCGACGTGCGAGCCGACGCTGCTGCCGGCGCCCAGCCATGTGATGCTCAATCACTTGTACGCGCTGAGCATTCGCGACGGAGTGATGGTGGTGAGTGCCACGCACCGCTACCGCAAGAAATATGTCACCACGCTGCTCTACAAGGCCATCTGAACACCGCCCGTCTCTCTCCCTTCCTCTCTCTGTCTCTCTCTCTGGGTGCGTGTGTGTTAGTATGTATGAGTGTGCAATAGTGTGTGTTAGTGTATATGTGTATGTGTGTTTATCTGTCAATGTGTGTGTGTGTGTGTGTCTGTCAGTATCTGTGTATGTATGGCTGAATGTTACCGCTGTTAACTTGCTTGCTTGATGGTGTAATAGCACGTAGTAGTATTAGCCATCAGTACTCACAACACCGACTCTCCCACGAATATAGCTTCTACTCTGGCTCCTAGTGTGGTAGCCGCCGGTTCCAGCCGAGATCCACTTCAGGTTCCCGATCATCTCGTCGCCTCCGCAAGCAGTTTGCTTACATTGGTAGCATTTGGCCTGCGGGCGTGCCTTTCAACCCCGCCGTCTTCCATGGCATGGGCCATGGGCCATGGCAGAGTGGGTAAATGTGGATGGTACATTGGGTAAAGTGGGTAAAGCGGCCTTGTTCAAGTGTACATCCGCCCATCAACACTGTTTGTCTGTCTGTCTGTCGGCTTGTGTGTTTTATTCTTTGATCCATAGTGTACCTGCTTGTGTGTGTGTGTGTGTGTGTAGGTGTAGGTGTGGCTATTTTCAGAGTTGTTATCGTGGCATGATATATCACCTGTCATTCTGTGACGGTGCTAGTGAGTGTATGACATTTGTTTTGTTGTTGCACGCACTCACACATTCACGGGTTTTCACCGATGATAGAATAGCGCATTTTGGCGATGGTTGCTGGTGTACGAGTGTGTGTGTGTGTGTGTGTGTGTGTGTGTGTGTGTGTGTCATAAGGGTACTTGGTGCAAATAATCCTCGATACGATCAACAATATGTGTGACGAACTGTGTGTGCAAATATTTGTGTGTATGTCTGTGTGCGGTGCAAGTTTGGCAGATCCTCATGATCGTTTGCCACAATCATTGTCAATTGTGTGTGTGTGTTGGCGGGTCGGGCGAAATGTCTGCGTTTTTTTTAAATTTGGGCATTTTTACGTCGAATTTGCAATTGTTATTTCAGAGAATATGTCGTGAGGTATATTATTCAGCAATAATTTTGTTCAGATATCGTGTAACATTGTGTATGTGTGTGTGTGTGTGTGTGTGTTGATTTCTATGAACCGTATTGTTTGTTTCGTTTTATTATCGCGTTAAAACGAAATGACAATGTATTATCGAATGCTTTTGTTGTGTAGTTTTTATATTATCGACTGTATGGGTACAATAAATGGTTTTCCTAGTGTAGTTTGAATTTGCTGAATTTAAAATTGAGCCCCTTCGCTACAATGGGTTCAGTTGTATGGGCAATCGCGCTTTTTGAAAGCACAAGTAGGAGGATTTTGAGCAGAACAGATCACCCAGAGACTCCGAGATCATTGGGAGCTTATATTTATTATTTTCTGGCTTAATTTCAGCTGATCCGATCAGCTCTTGCGATATTTTCACGAAATGTTCAGTGTATTCGTGCCTTTTGTTGAATAAGCAGGTTATGTAACTAAATGCATCGCTCTGTTGAAAACAAATGTTTTTTTCAATAGAAAAACATCACTGATCAATTCAATTTAAATTCTACGAGGACACAAATCCTTGAATTTATATTTTAAGTGGCAAAAAATAATTTATATCTAGACTGATATAAATGACAAAAGACAGTGATGGCATGCCATCAAGGAATCAAAACAACTATCAAAACAAACGTGGAGCACTTCGGCAATGTGGTCCGTGCCTGTTGCTTATGCAGTGCAGTGTGCCCTAGAAACTACGCGTGTACATGAAACTAGGTGCATACAACAAATTGAAAGGGTAAGGCTTGCTTCGTTTTTTTCACGTGCATATGAGATGAAAGTTTATCATAGACAAAAAGATGTGTGTGAGAGATTGTGTGCGCTGTTATGTGTGCGCAAATGTTTTTCCATTCTGTGGTTGAGTCAGCACTCTATACGGGTGTATGTATGTATGTATGTGTGTGTGTGTGTGTGTGTGTGCGTGCGTGAATGCACTGTGCATTGCTTGCAGAATTGTCACGCGATACCTTGTCATTTGATACGTGTATGTATGATTTGTAGGTCTGTATCCGAGTGAATGATGCGTTGTGAGAGAGGAGAGGGCAGTTGGTGTTGAGTGAGCGGAGAGTGACGTATGTGTGTGTCTAGTGTGCAGGTGTGGTGGTCGTTTGCAGAGTGTGTCGTAGCTTCTCTCGTCATATTCTGTTGTTACTTTTTTTCGCTTGTTTTGCTTGTGCTAATAAATCACAAGCTATTTCGGATTCTACAATTGATTCTTTAAAGTTAACGATGTCGTTTTGAAGTTTGATGGTTCTGGAGACCTGGAAACCTGGCTGGAGAAGTTGAAGTTCGGGTCAAAGATCAAGGGAATCGAAGACGTCGGTTTGATATTGCCCTTGTTTCTGGAAGGTCCAGCGTACAGAGTCTACCAGCAATTGCCAGATGTCGACAAGAAGAGCTATGATAGTGTTGTGTCTGCATTGCGAAAGACGTTCGGAATGACGGCGTGCTCAGCTTACGCCAAGTTCACCAGCCGCTGCTTGCGTGAACATGAGACGCTGGACGACTTCTTGTCAGGTATGCGGCAATTGGCGAAATGTGTCTCCACTAATGTCAGTGAAGCGTGGGTAGCTTGTCAATTTCTGAATGGATTGCCACAAGCTTATCAAGATTCGGTAATAGCGTTGCATGGGGCGGAGTTGAATCTCGTTAACGTCCTCAACTACGCAAAACAAGTGCAAGCTGGACTGTTATCCAGGGAGCGTGTGCATGGCTTTGCTGTGTCACCAAAGTGTTATAACTGCGGAATCACCGGACATTTGTCGAGACATTGCAGATAGCCAAGTGTCGAGACGCGTCGCTGTCTTTGTGCAGTCGGACCGGTCACATTGCGCGCAACTGTACGATGCCAAATGCATCGAGGACGGAAAGACAGGATAATTCGGGAAACGAGAAGCGGGGAGCGGTTACATCCACAGTGCCGTCCACCACTCCCCGCGATCTGTAGTCAACCTCCAGTTGGACGGTACACCAGTGTGTGCGTTAGTAGATACTGGTAGCACGCACTCGATTTTAACGAGAAGAATTGCCAACAGAATGCAAACGTATGTGACGATGAGTCATTTGCCACTAAAAATTATGAATGGCACCACTCTTACGTTGAAGAATCGCGTTTGTTGGAACGACATTAGAGTTCATGAAGACTGTTATCTTACACGATTTAATGCATGGGTATTCGAAAATAATTATCTACCGTATGACGTGGATATGATTTGTGGAATGGACATGATTACTGCATTTGGTGGTATTTCTGTGTCGAGTACTGGTGAAATTTCCATTTTGAGAAAGGTGGATAGTGGCTCCGCAGCGGCTACTGTTGAGAATGACATCACCGAGATAGACTTCACGGCAAGATTCGACAATTCAAAGTGGATTGTCAAATGGGAGTGGATCAATGTCCCCCCGTCTGCGTCAACGTATAAGGCAAACTATCATGTGAAAGAGTGTGATCGTGAGGATTTTGAGAAAGCATGGATAGAGGAGGGTAGTGGAGTATGATAGAGTACAACACGGCGAGATTGGGAGCGTGATTCCACTTATGGCCGTCCGACAAGAGAAGAACAAATTACGATCTTTTCTTAACTATCGATGGTTGAACCGCTACATCGAAAGCGCTCCCGGGAACGACAGTGCAATATGCGACGAGAAGCTGCGTGATTGGCGTAGACTTGGAACATCCGTGAAATAGTTGGATTTGCGGAAAGCATATTTGCAGATTCACATTGACCAATCTTTGTGGCGCTATCAAGTTGTGAAATTCAACGATAAAAATATGTGATGACTCGCCTCGGATTCGGTGTCAACATTGGTCCTAAGGTGAGGACGAAACTATTGCTCTATATACCGGAACAAAATGATCGTGTGCATCGCTCAGTCGATCACTATGTTGATGATATTATTGTCAAATCCAGTGAGATTGATGTTGCTGATGTGAAAGCGCATCTCAATCGATATGGCTCAACCACAAAAGGCCTGGAATAATTGAATGGCGGGCGTGTGCTGGGCTTGCGTGTGAAGAATCATGGAAACCAATTTTGCTGAACAAGAGATGGTAACTTGTCTAGAATGCCTGAGGTTGTGACGAAGCGTGAAGTGTATTCGTTATGCAGCCAATGGCTGGGTCATTTCCCTTGTGCCGGGTGGCTACGACCCGTTTGCAGCTGGCTGAGGCGCGAGTATAGTATGGATAAAGCCGGAGAGTGGGATGATACCGTTGCGCCCAACGTAAAAGAAATGGTCGAGGCTATAACCAACAAGTTGAACGCGAAGGATCCGGTTGCCGGAGTATGGTATGTGAATGGAGAGCATACAGATGTATGGACGGATGCCAGCAACATCGCCTTGGGTGTTGTATTGAAAATTGGAGATTACGTTGCTGAAGACGGTGTTTGGTTGGGAAAGAAGAATGATCACACGCATGTGAATGTCGCTGAACTTGATGCCGCGATAAAAGGTATCAATTTGTCGGCCAAGTGGAAGATGAAGAATGTGGAGATAATTAGACTCTACAACTGTGAAAGGCTGGCTGAATAGCATCGCTGAACAGACGCATCGTCCCCGCACTCACGGCATGTCGGAGATGCTCGTGCGACGCCGGCTAGAAATTGTGGCTGAGCTGATTGACACTTGAAATGAAAGTATTGTTAGTGGCATATCAAGAAAATATTGCCGACAAGTTAATTCGAGTTCCTCGGGATATTTTTAGATATTCCAGGACGCCTGGTGTGTGCTGCGCGGGTCATTCGAGGATGTTGTGAATCTGCATAAAAATACCGGTCATCTTGGTGTTGACAGAACTCGCGAGTTGTTGGTGGAAAATGGGAAGTCAGTTCCGAGAGCAGTGTTTAACAGAGCCATTAGTCAATGTGAGAATTTTGCTAGAATTGACCCTGCCCCTAGAGAAAAGTGGAAGGTAGGTCATCTGTCAACCGACAAGGTGTGGTTGTGACTATCAATGGACATAACATACGTCAGCGGCTATCCGTATCTAACATTGATTAACTGCACATCTAGATTTACCATTTGGAGAAAGCTTTGTAGTGAAACAGCTCGCGCCATTGTCGATACTTTGGATCGCGTGTTTTCTGAGTTCGAACCACCACACACCCTATTGTTCGACAATAGTCCAACCTTTATTATCACGACTATCAATCAGTTGCTGCTGTTCTGGAACGTTACCTCGCAACAATGCTGCGCGTATCGCCATCAGGGTAATGGGATAGTTGAACGAGTGCACCGAAATATAAAGCGTATGGTGGAACGTTCTGCTCGTTCGGTATCAGAGATGGTGTTCTGGTACAACTCCACCACCAGCGGTGTTACCGGAGAGAAACCATTTGTCAGTGTTTTTGGTTCGGTGCCCAGTATACCAGGTGTTGGAAATGGAAGGCGACTTGAGAACACACAGATGCAGCAAGAATGGACGAAGAATGAATGTCGGCAATAAAATGAAAATCCGTTTTCTGCAGGTGATGCCGTGTTCTTGAAACCGAGAAACCCGTCATGCACGGCTCGCTGGAGTGATACACACAGAGTCTCGCGCGTACCCAACAGCTGGTCCGTGGATTTGGCTGATGGTGTATCTAGACACGTCAGTCACGTAAGAAAAGGACAGTCCTGCAGCTGAGCAAGAGTCTAGTCAGAGCGCAGAACAAAGCAATGTGGGAGATGAAGCAATCGCGTGCCGACCGAATGTCAACAGTCCGGGTGTGGTATAACAGATTACGCGATCGGTCTGATCTGCAAGCGCCTCTGCGTTACCGGAACTGACTTGGGGCGGTGTGAGAGATTGTGTGCGCTGTTATACTCTGCAAATGCTTTACTGTTGTGGTTGAGTCAGAACTATATACGGTATTCATTAAGAAGAAAAGTATCCTGGCAATGCACGAATCTATTGTGAAAAATTTGTCCTCAGTTCTTTCAATTCGTTGTCTGTGTTCATGCTACATTTTCCACGAATCTATACTTGGATATTGTACTTGCCGCCCAGGAAATTCGTGCATCGATTGATAACTAAGTTAGGTTTTCATCAACACACCTACTGTTTTTTTTACTCTGGTCCTTTTTTATATCCAGAGTAGTTTTTAAATCCAGAGAATCAAGATCAACTTCATTGAGATTCTGTGGCTGTAAATTGACACCAGGATCACGGGGGTGTTCGGCACGCGATTTTGTAGAAAACCTTGACGTAGGCCGCCCGAAACTCGACGCTGCTGATGGCGTACAACACCGGATTGACGGCCGAGTTAATGTAGGCCATCCAATAGGACATGCTGATGAACCAAGCTGGAAATACGTTCGGGTAGAACGCGCTGATCTGAACATGACAATTCACAGCAATCGGGCTATTAGGACTCTATGTATGAGTCAGCACAATCATGCATAATTGTCATCAGATGACTTGAATGGTTTTTTGCCGGTATTTTCTAGTTCAATTCGTTGAACAAACGTGACACAACAGTCTTAGCACCTCGATCTATAGTATGACTGTGAACTAACTGTCAAGACTGTGACTATAAAGTGTGAATGGTCGTTCAATAGAACTTACAACAAAGACTATGTAGAACGGTAGCCAGCAAATGGTGAATACTCCTATTATCGAGAGCAGTGTCATCACTGCCCTCTGTTCTCTCTTTCTCCTCTGCTCTTCCTTGTCGTCCTGCACGGCAACCGTTTTCTGCTCACCCCCGTCGACCTGTCAAAACATCTTGTGTGTTATGCATGTATAATCCTTTTCGTATGATTTCACAGATAAAATTCATCTGATGAAAGGAAACGATATTTCCCAAATCTGTAAACTGTGTGTACGACGTTGTATTCGATATGATACAGATGATATCTACTTCGAGATACAAAGAAAATATCTAGAAATATGGAAGCGGACACAGACCAGGAAAGAGTGGAAATTGGAAAAGAACGGGTAGGAAATTACGCGGTAGCTCACCGTTGACACGGCCACTTTCTTGCTGTCGCGGATTTTTCTGGCTCTGCGTCGCATCACGTAGAGAATGCGCATGTATGCTCCCAGCATGGACACAAACGGCAGATAATAGCCCAGTATACCCACGTACAGCACCTGCCAACATCCGTTGATGTTCTATCGTCGTTTTCTAGGAGAGGTGTTCTAGGCCGCTTGTTCTCATTGGTAGATAGTCAATCAGAAAGAGGAGTCGTGTCGCTCAATCCATACCACCAAGAACTACAACTACATTATGCGATATTCAAGGGTTTCATTAAACTGCCCTTTGTCCCACCCTTTTCCCTGCAAACAAAATTTTCTGCAGACACTCACCAGCTTTCGGTTGCGCAGCGGATCCCAGAAGCACTCGCCGGCCGCGTAATTGTTGACCACGCGGTCGTAGATGAAGGCCGGGAGCCAGATGACACTGACGACAACCCACGTGGCCGTCAGCAGAAGCAGACACTTGCGTCCGCTGTAGGTGTTACGATAGTGGGTCGACCATGTCACCGACCAGAAACGATCAATGCTTTCAACACATTATTATTATTTTTAGTATTAATCACAGGCAAATCCAGTAGCATTGGAAAAGTGCAAGCACCATTACTTCCACTATTACTACCATGTACCGGAAAAGCTCAAAAGATGTAGAGAAAACGAGAGTTCGAAAAGTATAGGATTTAGTCAGAAAGATGGAAGCTAATGAAGAAAGAAGCATAGCAAAAAACGATTAATCAAATGCGTCCAATTTATTTCCGATGTCCGATGAAACATGTTGGAAAACTTCGCCCGATTGGATCTGTTATATGTACGGCTGCAGGAGAGGTAATTATGGAGGATAACGGGCCGATCTCGAGGTAGGATCTAGGGTCTCTTTTGCCTATAATCTGTGATATATATGCAAGAATCTGTATAAATACCTACTTGTCCTCCTTTTTTGAAAACTTATATATCTGTTACTGGAAGTGGCATGCTCATTTCATGTTGATTAATCGTGATAAACTTTTCCAACTATCCCGAATGCTCAAAAAGACTTTCTTAGACGTTATGACTGACTGTGCACAATGTTCTTGACTAACGTCCATTAAACTATATTTGTTGATGAGAATGAGCGTCGTAATATGTCCTTTTCTATTTCCTAAGTATGCTGAGTACTTCCTAATGTATACGGCAAACATTTAGTCAAGGGATTCACTTCGGGAATTGTTAATCTGAAACAGATACTTTTTGTATCGTAGAATACCTTTAATTCTTAATTTTGATTTATGATTTTCAATTCCATCCAATCCGGTTTCTCGGGATTTAAGTTGGGTTACGCGGAAATTATTTTTCATCTTGCAATCTCCTGCAATATGTTACATTAACTTGTGTTCTTCATTTTGAATTGGTGCATTTGTGAATATGTGCGCCATATGAAATATATTATGATTGTATTTTGGCTGTTTGCGGGCTGTTTTGATTCCACCTCTCCCAATTTCACTTACATTTGACTTTTGTTTTTGTTGTTGTTGCTCTTCTCTTTCTGTTTGTCTTTTGATGATCAAGGCGCATGGGAATTGCAGCGTGCAATTTCCATCGTTTGATTACGCTCCATTTCACTTCGTTCATTGATTACAATATTGATGATTCATGGTAACGGTGGTGGGGCATAATATTTTACTGCTCTGGGCGCTATATCGCTTGATGAAAAAGTTCCAGGTTCTTATCAGGTTCTGGGCCGCATGGTTCACCAACCGGCTACCAAGTCATCAAAGGAACCAAACGTCAACGTAATTCGATGTCGGGGTATTTTTAACTTAACTGGGTATTATATAGACATATGGTTTGACAGTGAATGCTTTGATTTGTGATTGTCTAGGAACATCAAGCGAACATATGCAGGACATTTGAGAATTGTGATTTCAAAAACGCCACCTCGACTAGACGCTACTGGAGTTTGATTTGCGAGGGCGTACTTTCAGCCAGCGGCGAATATTATTTTGTGCTGTTATTTGAGGGTTCCACAATTCCGGGCTTCTCAAACGTTTTTCAGTTGGCATGTGCGCAATTGCTGTTGTTACCTGATGGTCATCAGGGTGAATACCGACTCGAATGTCATCGTGTAGTCGCTCCAGATCCAGTAGCCGCACATGAAGCTGTTAAATGGAAAGTATTCGTAGAGGTTTGTGATGGCAAACAGCGACATCACCGATATTCCCACGTTCATGTCTGTCACAGCCAGGTTGACTATGTAGTAATTGAACGGTGTCTGCAGTTTTTTCTCGATCTTCACAGATAAAACCACCAGAAGATTGCCGAAAATCGTCTCGATCATAACCAACATCTGGAAGATGAACAGTGCGATTTTAGGTGCCGTCCACACGACTCCACCAAGTATCACTTCCATTATCTCTTCGGTTGCGTTGGAACTCACATTCATGCTGGAGTTCATGATTGAGCACGAAATGTGCTATTTTCACAATCAAGCTGTTCGGAGCACTTCAGTCTTGCATAGGGTGCCCCCAGTCTCTTCACTCCATAGGTTGATTTCTTCTGAAAACGCGTGTTGTTTCTTCTGTTTCTTCGTTGCTGTTGTTTCGTGTTATCTCAAACACAATTACCATTTCGCAGTCATTTGTAGTCCACGCATAGTCAGTGTCAGATGCTTTTCACTTGAACGGACGCGTATTCCTGTAAGTTCCCTGTGAGATAAAGCGATGCTTGGTCTTCGTTGGTGTGTTTCTCTGTGGACTGCCAGCATCGAACTGAATGTTGATCGAACTTTTATCATCACCAACTTTCGATCACCTTCCCTGTTTTCCTAGCCTTATAATATTTCTTTTTTTGGGGTCGGATTTGTTCATGCAGTTCCCGACCAATGACAACTTGTGAATGTTTGCTCGCTCGCGATATGACGGACTTTTTGCCGATGTCCTCATAGGTAATTACTTGCAATGAACACCTGGCTCAGGAAACGATATCACAAGCGCGTTGGTGGTCTCATTAATAATTGATGGCGCTAAGGTGCAGTTTGCGTGTCTGCTCTCCCAGTTCGAAATAGAACATGCTGAGGTGAATCTGAACGCACCGATATAGCAGTTAGATCCATATGGTCTTCTTAATGACAAATTCACCCTTGGTTCAATGTTACCACAGTGATCGCTTGTCTGATCTTGAGCTTCAGTATGAACTTTCGAATATCACTTGGTTTATTATATTGTCACTTATCACGTTTACAAAATAAAGGAAAGTTTTTGCAATATAACCAACAAATAACTGTGAAAGCCATGTTATTCATGTTCAGCTTTCATATTGATTAACAACGCGTTTCAAAGCCAAGTAGTTTGTAGATTGATAAATGTGAGTACAGAAACCCAGGATATAATAGAGTATTTCTCAGGGCCCATCTCTATTATTATTGTAAACACTATTACCACTATGCGGTGGTCCCATGTACCAGAAGCGTTCAAAAGATGTAGGTAATTTGAGAAAAACGAGTTTAGTTAGTATGTGAACCCAAGCGAGACCCAAAAACTCAACCAGAAAAAATATAGAAGGCAACCACGCAATCACACAAGTCAAGTCATTCACAAAAGAAGTCTCACGCACTAAGAATGCCCAATGCGTTACATAAAAATACTCCAAACGTTACATAAAACACATAAGCGCAAAATAAATTACATTAAACATTTTTGTTTTCTTTAGTTGTTGTTGTTGATGTTCCTTAGGTTGTCTGGCCGAGCAACCTCGTGTTTTCGTTGTTTTCTTAAGTGTCGTCTATACCTTTACAACTTCAATTTCGGAATAATCAACTTCAATTTCGGAATATTGATTTTTTCGTTGGAGTACGCTATAAACAGTATTCACGTGCTTACTGTAGACGAAACACAAAGCTAAAATATATTTACACACAGGCGTGTACACACAGGTATTTCACACACAGGCATATATCACCGCTCCACGCGCGCGCTGTCACACCACTCACAAACCTCGGACACGACTCCAACACACTCACTCAGGCTCACACCGTGACATACGGAATCACAGGACAGGGGCATACAGGAGCACAGGGAAGAGTGCAAGCACTATTACCACCCTGCGTTGGCCCCATGTACTGAAAGCGCCCAAAAGATTCAGTGAGAAAGAGAATTGGAAAAGAAAATATTTCTAGAAAGAAAGTTGGAAAAATAACAATAAATAATCATTCAATAACTGATAACTCTCCATATTGTCACTCAGATAAAATGATTCTAGCAAATTACATAAATCAATCTGATGCTCAAGAAAATAAAAAAAAGAATTTGTGAGGCGGAGATTGGAGGGAATTTCGGAGAAATCTGGGAGTGAAGGAATCTATCGCCTATGACCGGATCAACAGCCAGTCTGATCACTCCAGACAAAAAGGAGGCTGCACAAGGAAGAAGACACAACCAGAACACATTGCCTACATGAAGTCCACAGTTGAGAGCAACCCAATAAATATATTATGTAAGCACGTGAATACTGTACGTAATGACGTGAATACAGTACGAAAAATATATATTCCGAAATTGAAGTTGTAAAGGTATAGTTACTTTAGTTCTTTAGTTTCGTAGTTTCTTTAGTGGTGTCTCGTTGTTTTCTTTAGTTGTCCCTAGTGTCGGACGATGACGGTCGTGCGGTAGCTCCTCCATGAGCTCGCATGTGATTGTGGGGTCCAATCCTTGATCCCCATGATGTTGCATTACGAAGGCAGATATGTTCGTCAGATTTTCTGTTTGTTACCGGTGGTGGTTCTCTGGTAGCGGCTGCTGCGCGAGTCTGTCTGTGCTGCTGGGTGTGCTGCACACGTTGTATTGTTAGAAGGGACGAATAATACGCAGCTTGATAATAAATCAACGACCATCGGAATTATATTCCACAATAGATCAATATAATAACCATGAAATGTGCCACAGTAAGCCCAGTCTCCAAATCACAACGCACGAACGAAATTCGAGTAATTTATTGCAAGTGACTCGCTTCGCATTCATTTCAAAAGATCTCGTAACAATATTTGACAGAATTAGCAAAAAAGAAATGACAACAAAAACATTTGTACAACGCACATATATTCAGCTATATTTTCCATAACCGAGGAAGGATACACTGTATAGCACGCGATTTCTGTTAACGTGTGTGATTCCGTGGCTACCTAAACGCCACAGAGTCAACGGAAACATGCGTTGATGGATAAGCACGAAAAATATCTGCCACATGCAAGATATATGGAAAGAGGACCCAAATCTTCACCAAGGCACGAAAAGGGAATAGATTGTCACTTCCCTGGTACTGATGGGGCAGCAGTTTAAGGAGCGATAATCTGCCTGGGTTGGCTCCTGTTGCAGTCGTTTTTGGCTTGAATTGAAAAAACAGCACGAACAACTACATAACTATCAACAAGTTCTTCTAGATTTTAGCCAATAGAAGAGTGAGCTGCCTTTAAATCACTCAGAGCCAGTTGTCGGACTTGAACCAGAACCAAGACCGTAACCAGCATCAATACTGCACAGTCGTGTGCGCAATCACCTTTGATTAAAATGCAGAATCTATAATCTCTGAGATCTGGAATCTCCAATGTCTAGAACAGCGTGGAGACATCTAATAGATTGTGACAGTCGGTGACTGTATATTAAGGTGGCGTTGGTAGTGGCCGAAGGGGAGGTTTGGAGGACCACAAGCTGCGGCAACAGATGAGCCACAACCTGTGCTGTCTGGTGCTGTATGCTGGTCAGTGGCGGCGCCAAGGGGGGCTTGGGGGCTGGAGCCCCTCCAAAAATACGCCAAGACCCCCCAAAATCCTAATCATGGACATTAAAATTTCTTACCCCTGTAAATGTAGTCCTGTAATTTTGGTTTAAGTTCGAGGACTGAATCAGTGTGCCCCAGTCCCGTATTATATTATGTAGTCAGCGTTCGAGTGTAGCTCGTCATGCTTCGCCAATCCCCCTCAACTATTTCCTTATCCCCCCATCGGAAGAATCCTGGCGCCGCCACTGATGCTAATACATCTATCTTTGTTTATATTTGTGTATGTGTCAGTCTGTGTTCATGCTGTTTTCCTTTAATTATAATTATTATCAATATCAATGAAAATGGAAAAGTGGGAAGAAATTGAATTACATGACGGCAGTTCACTTGCACATTTACATCAATTTGTAACAATGATGATCAAGATTGTGATGATGAATAATCGTTACGTCAGACCGCATCAGATGTGTGAAGACAACACTCAACTTGGGAGCAAGAATGACAGCTCTTTCCTAGAATAGGGGAAATATTCATTTTGTCGTCAATTATTGATATGTAGCTTCATTATAAATCACCTCCGTTGTGTTGTGTTTTATAAAGGCATTCTTTGTGTTGTGCCGGAATTTGGTGTGTGTCCACGTGCAGTTTCTCTTCCACATACTCTGCTTCCTTCAGCAGCAGCATCAGGGAGACTCGCCATAAACCGGCCAATACAGATGGGCCGAGCCAGACAATCATTTGACAACGCGCGCCATAGTTTGGACGAATTGTTGTGACCATTATGCCGTCTGCTGGCTTATTGAATCCTCCTGTCCCAGTAGTTATTGACCTTTTTTGCAGCTGTCCAAAGTTTTGCACAAATCAAGCATCGCAACCCAAATCTACATACAGTAAAATCCCTCATATACGGCATCCGAATATCCGGCACCTTCAAGTATCCGGCACATTTTCCCCGAGTCTTTACTCTGAAATGATTTGCACCATTGAAACCACTAAGTTGAAAATTATGTTGAAAACCACTGGCTAATCAAAGCTCACTGTCTGATGAATACACCAATGGGTTGAAAAACGCTGAAATTCAGATGAAAATATTGTACACACGTTGTTCTGATGCAGTATTGAGAAGTGAACATATTAACCACACCTTTAGCCCCACTAACAGGTACGGCTCTGAATATTTGCTTGCACGAGCGAACATATTAGTCAAATGTGTTCTATGAGAATCTGGGGAGGGGGTGGGGCCAATATGTTCATAGGACAATATTGTACTAGATCGCCACCAGAGCACATTGCTGCGCGCCACCCGTGGCCGTGTTAACTCAGTGACTCAGTCCCGCGTGTGCGCTGTTTATCGCCTTAGACATTCATCATGCCTAAAGTTGCAGAAAAGAGGAAGCGTGTTGTGCTTACACTTCAGCAGGTGAACATTTGTCAGCGATTAGAGAGGTGAAAGCAGACAGCAACTAATGGCGGAATATGGTGTGGGTTCATCAACTATTTATGACATTAAATCCCAAACGAAAAAGTTGCGGGATTACATGAAAGCCATCGACACCCCAAAGGCAGCGGAAAATCGTCACACAATGCAGTATCATCGTGGTGAAATGGTGGACAGTGTTATACGATAGGCTCAGCTTGAAAAGATCGGTAGGAGTCACAATTACAGGCCCAATGCTACAAGAGAAAGGGTGTGATTTAGCTAGGAAGATGGGCGAGGAAGGGCATGTCAGTTCTCTGATGGCTGGCTCAACAGGCTCAAGGCTCGTCACGGCATAAAGAAGCTGGACATCTCTGGAGAATCAAAATCTGCCAACTTACCCTCGGCTGAAGTTTGTCGACAGGTGAGAATAATCCTTAAGCTTAATGTTGATAGCTATCTCCTAGTTTGTAAAAAAATCATTGTAATATTAATATTGCACTGTGAGACTCACAGCTACACCTACGAGATGCAAAACCGTTCTACGCATGCGAGAATTAGAAAGACAGAGGGAGGGAGAGAAAGCCAACCTAATTTATTTATCTCATCCTCATTCTGTTTTCATTTCTGATGATGAAAAATCTCATCATCAAAAATATGATGATGATGATGATGACCCGGAGGATGTCCAGTGAGAGGCGTGGGGAGCGAAAGTGTCATGAACACTGGTACATTTTCATATGTATATTGTATGCTGTACATGTTGGTTGATATTGAATAAAGCAAATAAGTGTGCTTTGTTTTTGTAAACCATTAACTTCTTCATAAGAGGAAAATATTAAAGAGAATGTTAGTACAGCAGTATTTTATCAGCTGATAGGGTGTAGGGTGGTGATTGTGGACATCATTTAGCTTCTATTCAAGTATGCGGTACTTTCAAGTATACGACATGTCGGCGGTCCCGTTGATGCCGGATAAGAGGGCTTTTACTGTAGATACAAATAATTGTCATCATATGAAATGATTATGTGTTAATCTTAATTTAATTTAATCATGTTCTGCTTGAACTACTTATAATTTGATATTTTTAAGTTTATGAATTTCTCACATTTTTGCATGTTCTTTCAATCAATGAATCCGTCTGTTCAACCCCCATCAATCCCTTCTTTTACTCCTAATCTTAATTTGAGCGGGATCATTCAATACTTCACAAGAGTATGTTAAGATTTTAATCCCTTGGTCTATTAGCTCAATATCTGCTTTGTTGAAAAAAGACAGCATTAAATTTATCACGATATCCAGCATTAAATATAGCGTATCACGCTTACAATAACGTGCCCACAAGGAAAACTCGACGAGTTGCATAGAAATGTATTATCAGTTGCAATTGCAGTGGTCAACTATTCATTCATGAAAATATCGAGACATGGACACAATATGGTCTGTGTATTTCATAGAGGACCACACAAAAATTACCGGTGATTGAGGTAAAACACATACACACAAACATACAGCACAACACAACACAACGGACACTCCCGGGACAGACAATTGTCACGGTGGAACATTCTCACGGCTTTTATACAGACAACTTTATAAAGCAACGTAGAGGTGCAGAGTGTATCCCTACGTAGCGGGGTGCCGTGGACACCTCGTGTCTTTTACACACTCATTTCGCCGTGTCCGTCAATACACCGCTATGTTGTCGTTGCTCGCACGTGTTTGTCTGCTGCAGTTTTCCGCCGTGCTGGACTCGGTACTAACATCATTGCACAATCAAAAGCACACCCCATGTGACTATTTTGATGAGATTACATGAGTGGTCCGCGACCTTTTTTTCTCTGTGCCTTCTCTTACTAATGTGCCAACTTTTCATTTTTCCACAACGGCGCTGAGAAATCGTATACATTCAGTTTTTACAGCAAATTAAATGGCAGGAGTAACTGGAACTTAAAATTTATTCATTCGGATTGAAAACACACATTTGTCCTTCTATCCGATCGTTAAATCCCCGCACACCCTCTATTCCTCCAACCTCCCACTTTGGCACACCTCTATTCCTTCAACTGAACCTCCATTTCTCATCAATGGAGAATTCCCTACAGGTTACGGATAACTGCTCTAAACTAATGCTTCTCGTCTGGGCTCTGTGGTCATTGATTCACCGATTATGTCACCTTTCCCGTGGCTTAAATCAGAATTTCGTTTTTCATGCTCCAAGATGCTATACCATTTGCATTTTGATTTAATCCCAGCAGTTTCTTTGCATATGCATATCAATTACAAACATTATTATTATTACTAGAGCTGTCATAAAAGTAACATAAAATAAGAAAAAGTAACTTTGTTTTCGAGAAAAAGTAACCTAAGAGTTGTCCAAACCAAACCATCCTCCCAATGTCCTAAACCATGCTGTCTCAAAACCCATATTTGCAGTTCTCCAAAAAGAATATCCCCACTCCCTACTGCAGTCTTGTCCACTTCTTCCAGTTATGATGCCATTTTACAACAAACCGCCAAAAATGACCTAACAGCGCAAACAGAGCATAACCATCCAGGTGAGGAGGGAGTTGAAAGTAAACGCAAAGGTGAAATAATATAATTCCCTGCTAATGTTTTTATTTCTCATAGTAATGATCGCGAAAATGTTACTTATATCGCTTGAGTGGGACTTTAGCGAGACATCCTATCAAATAAGCACGTGTTACAGCTTGTATTTCCTTGCGCCAGCATGTCTGTGTGAGTGTAAACACTGCATGTGTGAATACCCCCGTTCTCATGTAAGCACCCTGTACTCACAGTCTTATGATAAGGGGACACTGTTTCGTCGCCTGAACGTCGGAAAGCGGCGCTATCTGACGTTCTGAAAATCATGCCAAGTGTAATTGTGCAGTAACGAGTATAGAGCTCAAACGTAGTACTATCCCACGCACCAAACATCTCGTGTCACTCTGATTCGGCGCACCTCTGAGAATAGAAGGATACTATCCTGCGCATACAAGGACATTTGAGAATAGCCAGTAAAACAGAGTGTAGAGAAGAACAAATACTAAGTATAAACAGCGAAAATGTAGACATTTCTTGATCTACAGACCTGATACTCCATCTCTTTTCTAATATTATTCTGATATGTACCGTCTTACTGCATTTTATATGCTAAAAGTTACCAAACCCCGTGATCAAGTGAACTAATAGCTAGAAAAATAACAAAAAATAACCTAACGATGACAAAGTAACTTTTGGTAACCTAATGATCTTAAATAGTTATCGTATACAACGTTTGTGTTGTTCTGGGTATATAATGAAAAAGTGTCCTTTAAGCCATGGTCACACGAGGTTAATGGTTGGCTTAGCCAACGATTGGCTTCACTAACTGTTGGCTTCGTCGAGTGATCACGCGAGGCCAATTGTTGACTTAGACAAGAATTGTCCCAAAAACCGAAGTTGAACATGTTCAACTTTTCAAGCAAATTGGCCTTCATTTCAGCCGCTTGCCTCAAGAGGGCGCTACGTTGCCGTGCAATGAACGCACACTGTCACGCTGAAAATGATAAAATTCTCGCGCAAGGCAAATATTCGATCCTCCGTTTTTTCACCACATGGCGATGAAGCAACGCGTGCGGTGAATTCAACTCAGTTTGATGGATTGTAATGTGTTGTATTTTGTGTTCGCTTTATTGTGGCAAATGTGAATGGTATAGTCAGGAGAGCGAAATAAACCACACCGACGTACTCTGCACCACATATATTGGCTTGGACAATTACTGGCCTCGTGTGACCACTCGCAAGCCAACTGTGTGTCAGTCCAACGATTGCCCGCTGCAAACCAACAGTTGTCTAGGCCAATCGTTGTAACCACGGCTTAAGGTGAAGAAGTAAATTTAACCTTTGACTTTTATTCACTTTTGACAGCCCTAATTTTTACTAATTACAGGCAAATCCAGTAGCATGGAAAGAGTGCAAGCACTATTACCACCCTGCAGTGACCCCATGTACTGGAAGCGCCCAAGGATGTAGATGAATTGAAAAGTATTAACACTATTAATTGAAAGTAAATAAATTAAGCTTGAATGATACATAGGTATTACGATATTCATAAAACTCATTCAAATAACTGATAAATTGATAGAGTACGTGCAAAATATGCAATATATCTTAAATATTAATATTTATAAAAAACTCACTTGGATTAAACCAAAATGCAAAGGGTATATATCCCCAGAGAGTACAGGTACTCTAGATCAAGAATCAAATATGATGGGGCACTACGTACAGTTTAAAGCTAGTGGTTGTGGATACTCGGTCGCCAAAGGTTGCATCTCACCCAACCGTACATATCACCTAGAAGTAGCATACCACACCGCTATGATAGCGATATGAATGCCTTCCACACGCCAGTCTGCCAGACAGCAACTAGGAGGCGTGATCTCATCACGCCTGACACATGGTTGCACAGCTACAGTCCGCATATTGAGTGGTGTGTGCACCCGCACGGCTCCAAACACTTGGTCTTTGAGCAATAAACCTTTGAAACACACCTTATCAAACCCCAGTCCCTGTGGTTGGGTCCTGTCAAAGTAACCTATCGACTCTACGGTTCGACATAAACCCGGAGGTTTAATCCTAAAACACCGTAAAATCCTAAATTACGCCAATTAATAATTCACGCTAATGAATTCAACTAATTGGCGACGTTCTGATGGTGTTTGATTTTCAAAACAGCTGTGAAATGTGTAGTTATCGACAGACACAATGTTCCGATCAAAACAGAAGCAGCTCTGATACGTGACATTGCCGGTGAAGGACCATTTCTTGACCGAGGAGCCTTACGAGGTGATCAGTGAGAAACACCCAAAAGACTGTGTGGATCGTACTAAACCCTCGACATGGCCTCGGGCCGAAACGATCACGGGACGGGAATGGCAAGACAGGGAGCATTGCCGTAGAATTTCAACATTGATATTGTGGTACAAAGCCATAAGAGTCGGAGGTTAGTCTGTCATCTGTGACCACCCCAATACCTTTCTGTCCTTGCCTTGGTGATGTTTGTGCACATGGTGTAACATATGGGGAACGGTAATAATGGCACAGGTAAAAGTATCACGTTAAATGTTATATGCTAAACGTAAAACGTTAGGCTAGGTAATTATATTTTTACCAGTGCCATTTTTACCTATACACATGGCATACATCATCCTCAGTGGTGTTTCCGATATATATGTATTTGCTTTTCTTCAAATGGAAACTCAATAGTTTAATCTCGTTCCATTTCCAAAAGTCATTTAATTCCTCCAGTAGTTTATAACGATCAACAGCGTCCTGTATCCACCGTATACCTTGGTATTATCGGCACACAAGAACGATTCACTGACATTTTCGTAGCACAAGATAAACCGTTGCTGAAGTGTAAAAACTACACGGGAACGTAGTATGACAAGAAAGACATACAGACTGGAACAAAACAAACATCCTACATCAAAGAAACAAATAACCAACGCATGAAAATTATAGTAAAAACACATCGCCAACCGCTCACCAACGCACGCACACCAACAAGGAGACCTGACATTCAAATGTGTACTCCAAGATTGTCCCTCACTTCGGGCTTAGCTAATGTATAACAAAATTATAGTATATCTGGCAACTCTTTGCGGCGTATTTGTACCATCGAGCACGTGCTGTGTGCACGTTTGTTTAATCGTGTTTATTCTGCACTGTGAAACATTGCTGTACTTCCGGTTTGATAGCAAATCTTCTAGAATAAGTCATTTTTTCCATTATTTTCTTCCCCTGTTGGTTATTATTGTGGGTATTATGATTGGTGTTCTTATAGCATAACTGGAGTGAATGTCTAAATTTGGTATTCGCAATATCATTGCACAGTCCGAAGAGCCGGTATATCTTATCCCAATGTTTGCATCTTATAGGTATATTGTGCATTGCAGAATATTTTGTGTACTAAACACTATCAAGCTAAACCGACGCTAGCACCCCAATGAACCGACCCTAGAAGGCTGGCTGGCTTATAGTCAAATTGTCAACCCTAGGAGAACAAGCCCACGTTTTGCGAAATATACATAGGCCAAATTATATATTCGTGCGTAATAAGTTGGCTTCATTTTCGATTCAAAGGTCCGTTAGCTTTCAAGATCTTTCTAGAAACGACTGCAACAATAAGGTGCGATAATCCACCTGGGTTGGCTCCTGTTGCAGTCGTTCGGTGGTTTAATATAAAAGCAGGCCAAATCTAGATTTAATTGAAGTCATGGGACTTATAGCACCTGGCACCCTTGCCGTTTCACCTTGTTCATTATTATTGCCATCTTCAGCCCGTTGATATTTTACGATGCGCCTGTTTTATGTTCTCCATTGATTTCTCTAAACATTGCTTTCTATATAAATGTGCGCTTCTTTATCGCTTCACTCATATGATCATGTTTTTGCAGCGGTTCGCTTTGACGATGGGTCGGTCGTGATGTCCTCCAATTTCGTCGACACAAGCGCGCGGCGGCGGCGTTTGTGCATCGCATTTGCCGCCGGCCAATTGACGAACGTGGCGCAGGCGGCGGCGCTGGTGCCGACCGCAGTATCCGTTCAGCTGCCTCGAACTGTGGACTGCGAGTGGGAGAGTCCCGGGCAAGCAGTGGCTGAGTTTCACCGACTCGAAGCCTCTTGCGCGGACGGACCGCTCAGCGCCGTCTCATTGCTGGGCGGCGATCCAGCGAGCGAAACGACACCATCACATCCACGCGTGCGTTGCGTCAAGGACTTGACGAGGTTGTACGTGCGTGGTGTGCACCAGCAAGCGACGGAGCTGCATTTACGCGAGCTGTTTGTCGGCTGCACTGACGTGCGTATTCCGGCCAATAACCGACGTGGAAACAACGGCTACGCGTTCGTTCAGTTTGCCGACTCGAAAACGGCCGCCGCCCACGTCAACGGCAAGCGACCGCTGTTGGTGCTCGGCAAGCGACTGACAGTGAGTTTCGCGTTGGAGCGCGATGCGACCAAGTTGAACAGCGACCAGCGGCAGCAGCAGCAATTGGGAGTGGACGGAGAACGTTTCGTGCCGGTCCGTGTGGATCTGAAGCTGGCCAGTGCGGGCAGGGTGGAAAGCGCTCGAATGGCAGAGGAGTGTCGGGTTCGTCGCCAACGACAGGAGCACGGCCATCAGAAGAGGCAGAGACATCAGAGGGCGCACAGCAACAAGACCGAGAAGGCGGCGCCGTCCAATAGCGAAGATAGGACGACCACTCTTGCCAAATGTTCTCCAGCAGACGGAGTCTCATCGGCAGTCACATCTGACGAGACGACAAAAAGTGCAAGTTGTGACCAGAAAGAGAAGTGTCAGGCGATGGACAGCAGCGACTGTTTCCAAGATGTCCCTGGTCGATGCACGTCCGGGAGACATCCGCAACAAGCGGATCAGTTGATGACAGGGATGTCTGTTGAGGATGCACCAGCGTCCAGTGCTTGATTCATCCGGGTCACGCCGGCACCAGAATGTTGATTTCTCCGCGTGCGAATCGTCACGGATTTCAGGAATATAGCGAGTTTAAGGACGTGGAATTCAGCACGAGGATCGTGCAGGGTGAATTATCTTATTGATCTTAGTTCGCCTCGCGGTACTCCAAGATTGGGTACAAATTCCAGCTCGTAGAAAAGAGAACAGTCGACTACCAACGCAGCTGGAATCAGTGAGAGTCCAAATGAAAGTGTGATGAGTGTTTTGTTGCAGTTGTTGTTGCATTTGACGTCCGTAGTTTATTGAACATTCCCTTTTGCTTACCTGCAATAAAATCGACAATATGAAGACTGTTCCACTTGCTCACTTCCCACGGGAGAAAACCGAACGGAAAGACGTACACGATGCCAGTATATATCTTTGACCACAGTGGCTTGTGAATTGACACAATAATAACAATGCGCTATCGCAAGCCGCCCACATAACCACTCCACAAAACCGCATTAACAAACGCAAATATTCTAGCATAAGTGAGACACATTCGGCTGCATGTGAAGCCAACAATTGACGAAATTGGTCCGTGCAACACGCGGGATCGGCAATCAACGACCCTCGAAAATAAATATTGACAAAATCGCAGGACACAACAGCCAATCAGGCACGTTCTCAGTCGTGCGCGTGTTCGAGCTAAACATCGTTCGTACATCAGCCTCTCGCAGCGTAGCATGCGTGTGTATGTGTGTTTGTGGAATGAAGTGTTTAAGCGTAGAATCTTTCAATGACGTCGGCGTACTTTTTCAGCACAAAATTGCGCTTCAGCTTCATCGTCGGACCTGGCGTCAACAAAGTGATAGCATAGATCAACATTAGGACAAATCATCTTGGAGAATCAAACATTCAATGATCTGTCGCAACTTCAACCACATACAACCTTCCAGGACCTCTAATGTCTACACCAGTGGTTCCCAACCTTTTCTAGTTTGCGGCACCCAGGCAAGCCTGTCAAAATTTCCCAGTACCCGTATAAGGAAATACATATTTAAAATCTTGTTTTTTTATTTCGACATTTTGCATCGGTGTAACAACACCTTATACATAGATATGAAAATTTTCTTCACACTGACCCTGCTATAACAAAAAATTATATAATAATTGGAAATCGCTGGTGTACACTTGTGTGTACCCGCCACTCACATGATAACTAACCAAAGATCTCAATAGAAAATATAATAGAACCTCCGTTAGCCTCGCCGAACATAAGCTAAAATCTCGTTTCATCACTAGAATATCACAGAACATTGGCTGCATGAAATTGTATGAATAGATGTGTGTGTGTGTGTGTGTGTTTGTGTGTGTGTGTGTGTGTGTGTGTGTGTCGGTCGGTTTGTCTCACCGATTTCTCCGCCGGGCAGCGAGAAGTCCACAGGCAGAATGGTCCATTTTTGAATGCGTTGAGCGTTGGAAGTGGCACACTTGTTGGCACCGTCTATTCCCGCCTGTATTGCCGTCATCACCTTCACAAAACACACACACACACACACCGGTTATATATCTGTGCGACAGGCAAAATCATTGAGCGTGTGTTCGTTTTCACTAGAAAACACAGCAACAATTGGACCTGTGACAACAATTGTTCATACTCTTCTCCTTGGCAACTTTACGTCATTTCGTTCAGTTTCAACGCTTTCATCACATCAACACGTTTCCTGTGTGTGTGTGAGTGTGTGAGTGTGTGTGTGTGTGTGTCAGTGTGTATGCGTGCCTTATCGTCGGGCGTGGAGAGAATATCTGTGACGGTGCGCGACTTGGAGCCGAGGTCGGCGCAGAACTGGAGCGACGCGGCGCTCAAATTATCAGTCGGCTGCATAGTGTCCATATTCACATCCACCTGCACACAGCCACACACACACACACACACACACTCACTCAAATACACATATACATACACAATGCACATTCAATACTCAAAACAAACACAAACAATAGAATTTCGGCGTATAAGGCGACCGTCAGATAAGACGAGGTACAAAATTAGAGCAAATTTTTATGCACTTATCATATATCGGTTGTATAAGAATTTGATGGGTTATATATATACATATGGAGCAGGTTTGATTTTTTATATTGATGATGTTGTACTGTAATACCTACTCTTATTGAGAAATAAAGGTGTTTGTAATCAACCATTTTTATTTACAACTAAAATGATACTGATTTTTTCATGTAAAATGAAAAATTCTGTACGCAGAATTCAAGGTCTGACTTTTATATCGGTTGTATAAGACGAGCCACAATTTTCAAGGGTGATTTTTTTTACTTTAAGGGTCGTCTTATGCGCCGAAATATACGGTAGATACAAACACACCGACACTGACTCAGCCACCTTGAGTGTGAGCAGAATGGAGAGGAACTTGCGCCGGTCGCCAATCAGACAACACTGGCTGATGAGCGGCAGATGGCGGCGCACCTGATCCTCGACCAGAACCGGCGGAATATTCTCACCGCCGGCCGTAATTATCAGCTCCTTGCTGCGACCGCTGATTGTGAGCAGGCCGCGCGAATTCAACACGCCCAAATCGCCCGAGTGCAGCCAGCCGCCGGCGTCAATAGTCTCGTCGGTCAGCTGGGCCAGAGACAGGTAGCCCATGAACACGTTGCGGCCGGACATACACACTTCTCCCTCGCCCGAGCGTTGGCCATTCATGCTGGGCTCGCTCGGCGTTGCCGTGTCCAGTCGCAGTTGCGCGCCACTCAGTGGAGGACCCACAGTGCCGATCGAGTCGCAATCCAGCACGGTCGATGTGTGCGGTCCCGTGGATTCGCTCATGCCGTAAACCTGCCCCGCATACACACACACACACACAAACACACACAAACACGCGCACACACGTGTTACACGATGCACAAAGCATAGCACACTCACCCCCAAAACAAACTGCCGGCGAAATAGGAACGAGGAGAATATGAACGATAAAAATTGAAAACATACAAACAACAAAGATATTTTGTGTTAAAAAAGAAATCCTTGAACAAACACAAGTAAACAATAAAATTTCACCAGAATTTTAGGTGTATCGTTGTCCATACTCACAACAGACTAGCAAAATCGCAAACAAAAAAGGAAAAAAGCACCCCCGGCCAAACACATTTGCACGTTTCTTATGAAGCCCCCCCGGCTAGCGCCGCCACTGGCACCTGAAGCAGAGGCAGATCGAGCGAGTGGAAAAAGCCGACAGTTTCGACAGAGCAGGGCGCCGCGCCCGACAGCAGAAAACGACAGCGGTCCAGACCCAGTGCCTTGTGAATCTTGGACAAGACCAGCCGGCGCGCCACACCGTAGCCCAGGGGCTTCTCGTACGAACTAGCACACGCACACGCACACGCACACATCGGTTTGGTTATCCAAGGGGACATTATGCGTATAGGACATTGGAAAAATGAGTAAGACATGTCGTCGAAAGGACATGAAAAGCATAGTTTCCCGTTTAGGAGCGTAGAAAAATGCAGCCAATTAGACAGCAAAATAGTTGAAGCCAAAATTTCAAGCTCCTTCAAATATAAGTTCGATTAATTATGGAGAAGAGGCAAAACAGCACAAGCCTAGCTCATATCCTGTAGAACAACTAGGCGAGTACAAGCAGAGTGGCTGTGAATACTCATCTCCTTATCACTTGTGTTTCTGATGCAATTCCTGGTCGATTACAATGTTATATTGGCAATGTGCGTTGTACTTTCTGTCTATCTGTCTGTAAGTTTGCCTCTACAGACTAACAGACTAATTGTCAGTCCAGTCCGAGCCTAGCTAATCTCGTGTAGCGCGGCCATCAAAGTCTCACCCGTTGATACGGCCGGCCTGAGCCCGTCGACCGCAAGACAGAGCCCAGTCGAGCAAACTACGACGAAGACCCTTGGCCTGGCGCGATTTCAGCTCGAATCCCTCGCGAATCTTCTCGAAGACGCGCGGCACACCGAGGAAGCCCGTAGGACGTACCTCCATTAAAGTGCTGAGCAAACCGCCCTTGCACCACGCAACACACACACACACACACACACGCACACGCAGATACAAAGACATACGCACAAATACACAATAACTCACACACAAACACACACACACACACACACACACACAATAGCACACGTACACACGATAACATATATATACACACACACAGAATAACACACACACACACAGAATAACACACACACATACACACACACACAAGCACATATACACACACAGAATAACACACACACACACAGTAAGACCCACACAGACACAATGACGCACACATACGCGCGATAACGCACACACACACACACACTCTGTTATACACACACACACTTTCTCTGACTCTCCCTCACTTTTACACACACACACACACGCACACACACACACACACACACACACACACACACACACACACACACGTGCACAATGAGACAATGTCGCCCGAGAACGGCGGATATAGCCTGGCACCTTGAGCGCGTCGCGGCCGGCGAACCAGACACAGCCGCCGACATGACTGGCGGTGAACAGGTCCGTGATGAGCGCCGCCACGTGGCTGAGCGGCAGGTAGGAGACCACCTGTTCATAGCCATCCTGAAAGCCGTAGGTCAGGGCGCCCACCCGCGCCACATACGTCAAATTGTCGTGACTAAGCATGACACCCTTGGGCAGGCCGGTGGTGCCTGACGTGTAGATGACGGCTGCCAGCTGATTAACAGCCGTCAGCTGCAGCCGTCGGCGCAGCTGTTGGTCGTCGCACTCGGCGCCCAGATCGAGCAGCTGTTGCCAGCTGAGAACGCCCTCCTGCTGGGGTGGCTGCTGGCCACCGTACTGTACAATGGCGCGCAAACTGCCGACGACTCCGCGCAGAGGCAGAACCTGTCAGCACAGTGGCGGCCACAACAGGCCATCAAATAGAAACCATCAACATAAAAACCAAACACTAATAAACCAAACGCAGATACTGATTTTCAACACTTTTTTTAATTTTTTGTATTTTTTTGCCTATTTTCCCTAGTTGTACGAACTTTTGTGCTAAAATTGAAGTTGTGCTAAAATTGAACCCAGTGATTGATACAAGAGTTACACCATTACACCGTGAATATGTGCGCTTTGCAACCGTTTTGTTTTTTTGTTATTCTATATTTGTCGCAAAAAATTCCCCCAACACTCGATCAGCGAACAACAAAGCAGATGATCTTTAAAAATGCACACAATGGTAAAAAAGAGACTTTAGAACATTGATAAATTAATTAAATTAATTATAAGATACATTATATCATAATAAATCATAAGGTAATGTAAACGCGAGCTTCCACTGCAGTTCAGAATATATATTAAAAGACAGGCGCGCGTGGGACATCGCTGTGCCACGCGCGCCTACGACAACACTCCACCCAGCAAACACGCCCGAACACGACTACCCACACACACATCCTCACATCTCAACACGACATCCGATTACCGCCGCGCGATACCAAGAACGCACCCTGCAAACGCAGCACTGTGCAAACGCTGCACTTTGCAAACACACACACACACACACACACACACACACACACACACACACACACACACACACACACACACACACACACACACATACACACACTCCCACACAAGCATACATACACATTGCGCAAAGCACCACACCAGTAAACACAATAAGCATAAACCCACACACACACACACACACACACACAACAAAAACCTCTACACCTCAACTACAGGTAAATTATAATAAATCACAATATATTAGACTAGAACGGCACGCCACCTTGGCCAGTTGTTTTTCATCTTCGACGACAAATATGGCGCACTGCGAGTCCTCGGCGCAGTGGCGACACGCCTCGGCGCTGTTGGTCGTGTAGACGCCGGCCGACGCACCGCCGGCGTACATGGCCGCCAAACTGGACACAAACCATTCGACACTGTTGAAGCCGAGCACACACACGACGCCGTGACGAGGCAGTCCCAGGGCGAGAAAGGCGCGAGCCACACAGCGCACCTGTTGCACATAGTCGGTGTAGGTGATTGTGTGCCATTGCTGGTCGTGCTGCTTGTAGCGCAGTGCCGCACAATTGCCGAACCTGTTGCCACACATACACATACACACATACAGAGAGAGACATACATACACATACATACAGAAAGAGAGACAGACAGACACACACACACACACACACAGACACACACACACCATCACACACAGACAGCCATACACTGTCACACACACACACACACACACACACACACACACACACACACACACACACACACACACACACACACACACACACACACACACACACACACACACACACACACACACACACACACACACACACACACACACACACACACACACACACACACACACACACACACACACACACACACACACACACACACACACACACACACACACACACACACACACACACACACACACACACACACACACACACACACACACACACACACACACACACACACACACACACACACACACACACACACACACACACACACACACACACACACACACACACACACACACACACACACACACACACACACACACACACACACACACACACACACACACACACACACACACACACACACACACACACACACACACACACACACACACACACACACACACACACACACACACACACACACACACACACACACACACACACACACACACACACACACACACACACACACACACACACACACACACACACACACACACACACACACACACACACACACACACACACACACACACACACACACACACACACACACACACACACACACACACACACACACACACACACACACACACACACACACACACACACACACACACACACACACACACACACACACACACACACACACACACACACACACACACACACACACACACACACACACACACACACACACACACACACACACACACACACACACACACACACACACACACACACACACACACACACACACACACACACACACACACACACACACACACACACACACACACACACACACACACACACACACACACACACACACACACACACACACACACACACACACACACACAGGGACGCACAGACAGATACAGACGGTTGAATACAGACACAAGGTTAGACAACAGATGCACACGTTCACACAGACGTACATACATACACTGTCACACAGATACACAGATACACAGATACACAGATACACAGATACACTGTCACACAGATAGCACAACAGATGCAGATAACAGATAACAGACATGGCAAACACATACAGACGGACAGACAGACAAGTAGAGTTGGGAATTGCATGCGATCACATAAAACATATTTTTTCACATAAACTACCGTTTTTAAGTGGAAAAAACATAAAATGTCATTTTCACTGAATAAAAAAATCCAAATATACAATTATAGAGGTTTTGATTTGAATTAATCTATCTCGTTAATAATTGCAATTACACAGATCACAGGTTCAAGATGTTATGATACTCTCGAGCATTGTATATAGGTTTAATATTAACGCCAGCAGCATTAACAATAGAAATATAGCAACGTTCCTGATAGCTTCTCAAGTCTGGACACGAAGAGTGTATCACGGTGTTTTATCCTAGTAACTACCGTATGTGTTGTGGTTGTCGATAAAATTGTGTGATCCAATCGCTCCAAGCTAGAGACACGTGTCATTGGCTTTTTGGGAAGGTAGGATCATGCATGTACTTCATATTTACATTTTCGAAAATTATTCAACACAAATTCCTCAAATGGCAACTCCTCTCCTTCTTACCTCCGCTCTCTACTATCTGAACCTCAACACTCAGGTCGTCGTCTTCACTCTCTTCACTGTCCTCGAGCAGTTTTGGAGTCGCCTTGGTCGGCGAAATCTTTCTACTTCTTTGCTCCTCGTCTCTATAACTCCTTGCCTTCTCGTATCCGGTCATCCCCTTCACTTCGATCCATCTCTTCTGCTGTGCATGCACATCTTCTTGTGTCTACCTCTCCCTGTTGAATGGGTTCGTGTTTTTCTTTTGTATATACGCCTGTTAAACTTTGTCTGTCATGCTCTTAGCTATTCTGACATTTGTTTCATTTATTTTATAAACATACATACTATATTATTATTTTTTATCTCATCCTGTCATCGCACCATTGTATATTTGGCGCTATATTAAATACATGTTGTTGTTGTTGTTGTTGTTGTTGTTGTCTGTACTGTATCGTCACGCTCAAAGGGTTAAAGCAATTCAACGTGATGTCGAACTTTCCCAGAAAAAACATGTCTGATAGGAACATAATGTTTTGCGTTGCATGTGAGAAAAACGTGTCCGCTGGTCACAAGTCGCAGCTCGATCAACACAACAAATCGGCTGCTCACTCAAAAAGCCTCAAATCAACTATACATGCAGAATCGAATCATGGAATAATTGTGCCTCGAAGCAAAAGTCCAAAATGGCATCACTACAGTGGCATCTCTTCCATAAGCATTTCGAGTGTGGTTCCTCATGTTTCTCAGAACTCCCACATATTTTCCTTAGCCTCCATCAGCCCCCCACCGGAAGAATTCTGGCGCCGCCACTGCACCTCTATGAGAAGGGCCCAATCAAGGTAAAAGTTTATCCACGTACTGCGAAAATTTCGCCTCCTTAAGGGTGGCTCCACAATGGAATGTCGCTGGATACATGCATAAAATGCATATAACTATTTGCATTAAACTATGAAATCTAGGAAATATTTGAAAGAGTCCAAAGTTCACGTGTTTTTGACAACATATTTTGGTATTTTTCGTCACATAATAAAAACATAAAACGCCAAAAATTAGCACATCAACCTCCCAACTCTAGACATGAAACACACACACACACACACACACACACACACACACACACACACACACACACACACAGACATACAGAGACACGGACAGATACACGCATACGCAGACAGACAGATAGACACGGTGTGTGTGTATGTGTGTGTTCACGTGCATGTGTGTGTATTATGGTGATATTTATTCTACGAAAGTATATGAAATATTCTTGTAAAAAATTCATTTCTAGAACTAGCTCAAAGAGGTTGAAGTTTCAAGATTTTTGGCCATTCAGTCATATTTCCCAGAACTGTTATTCCACTCAAATAAATACAATATTTAAGTTTTTCACGTTGAACTTGTATTATAATAATAAATCAACTATGCTGCGCTCTTGCATTATCACATATTATATCACCTGATAGCCAAACCGTTTGCTCATTTCATTTATTGCTGCTGGAAAGTCACAAATCTGTTTTTTCAATTGCTTGTAGAATAAGTTGTTTTCAGTGTTAATTATATATTAGAGTCGACTTCATTAGCGCTACCCCGCGAGCTGCAAAATCGTTGATCACTTCAAGAATGTGGATGTTGTGTGAAACAGTCACGAAAAGTAAATTTATTGACCACTAGTAGGATAATCTTTCTATTAAACTGTCATCAATGCTGAAAATACTGAACAGTCTTGATGTAGTTGTCGTAAAGTTGGCCAAATTCTCACTGGATATCTGTATTGTGCTGGGTATTAGTGTGCTCATTCACATGCATTTCATGCATCATGCATTTCATGCATCATGCATAAGCCTTGTTTCAACATCGACACTTTCATCAAACACGACCAGAGTCACAAGTCTTTCATTCAAATATCACATACGTTTGGCGAATAAGGTAATGTTGTTGCCTTGGCCAAATTTGGCTACAAGCTGAGGGCATTGAGTACTGTGGTATCCATTTCTACAGTCCGTTGCTATAAGAATTTCGTACTGCGCTGGTACGTATATGTAGCCCAGAATAACTTATTCTACAAACTCGCGCTTGAAAATGAAAATTCTGATGGCGTAAGCAATTTCAATCATCCACCGCTCTTGGCGGTATGCTCCACGCCGACACAAATGTAAATTGTATCTGATTTACTAACTTTATATTGTGGCGTTTGGGTAGCCACGGAACAACACAAGTTGATAACGTGAGTGCTTTGGACCGACTGTATTTACAAGTACAGATACAAAAGGACAGGACGATCCGACACACGTACAAACAAGCTCACGCACACACATGCTACTACAACACATACACAGTGACACGGACAAACATGACACACATTTTTCATGACCGTTTCACACAACATCCACATTCTTGAAATGATCAACGATTTCGCAGCTGGCGGGGTAGCGCTCATGAAGTTGACTCTAATATATAATTAACACTGAAAACAACTAATTCTACAAGCAATTGAAAAAACAGAGTTGTGACTTTCCAGCAGCAATAAATGAAGTGAGCAAACGGTTTGGCTATCAGGTGACATAATATGTGATAATGCACATAATGAGGTTTATATAGATATATTAACTGATAATATTTTCTCATGCGTATTTTGTGTTTCCGATTTGTATAGTTGATTTATAATTATAATACAAGTTTATCGTGAATAATTTAAATATTGTATTTATTTGAGTGGAATAACAGTTCTGGGAAATATGACTGTTTGGCCAAAAATCTTGAAACTCCAACCGCTTTGAGCTAGTTCTAGAAATGAATATTTTCCAAAAATATTTCACATACAGAGTTTTTCAAGCAAATGAAATCATAATTCCACCCACACACATTGATATTGAAACTTTCATAGAATAATTGTCACCCTGGCGTGTGTGTGTGTGTGTGTATGTGTGTGTTTGTGTGTGTTTGAGTGTGTGTGTTTGAGTGTGTGTGTGTGTGTGTGTATGCTGACTTTTCGGCAGCCCGGTGTAGATGTGTTTGCACAGAGATCGGGGGTACAGAGGCGACACCGCTGTCTGTCATGCGCAATTTGACAGCACCCTGTCGACTGCAAGTACTCACCACCTCGCTGGGGACCACCTGATCAGGACCTGCACATACACACACACACACACACATACACACACACACACACGTGCACACATACACACACACGTGCTTTATTATGAAAAGTTTGTCCAACGAAAAGCTTAGGCTTGTCGGACTTTTTCCATGTCTGTTGTTACATGTTAATGTGTTCATATTGTATGCTTGTGTGGAAATATATTTACAATTTACAATTTACACACACATTCACATACATTCACATACACAACACACAAATACAAACACATTCACATACACGCACACACGCACAGAGATACAAACCAACACATTTACATACACATATGAGTAAATAGCCCATCTATACATATTGTTTATTACACAAGTACACACGCACACGCACACACACACATGCACACACACACATACACAAACGTATCAAACATATACATAAAGGCAATAAGAAATCAACCATAAACACAAACAGATACTCTAAAACTACTAGAATTTCGAGAAGATACGGTAAATTTAATTGATGATAAAGTTGATTACTGGTGTATAATCACAATATCACTAATTAAAAACCAGTCAGTCATAGCTATTGCCTGAGGAGAAGAATTAATCAAAGTGACGTATAAATATGGATGGCGTTCTATCAGACGTTTTACGGTAATAAAGGTATATAGATAAGTACATCTGCATACTCACCGTTGGTGTACAGTTCAGCATGTTCGTCGTCGTCGGAGGAGGGTGATGGCATGGTGGAAAGTGGTGAATTACTAGGCAAAGTACCGTCGGCGTTGTCGCTCTGGTAGCCAGAGCTGACAGAGTTCAGGTGCATCACTCCCCCACTGACACTGCCCCTGCCACCATTATCACCCCCCTGAATCAGAGTCGAACCCGGCTTCGCCTAGCATCACAACATCACACATCACATGTGCATCGTCACGCGCCACTTCGTAGAAGCTGCTAGAAGCACAAGCGCAGTATCATCTGTCCATATTTGTGGTGTAGTGTATATATTTGAAAATTTCCTCATTTAATTTGTTTCCTTATTCCTTGCAATTCAAAATATTTACCAAATAGAAGCCACTAGTGATTCTCTATGTTCATTTGCTCATTATACTTGTGTGAGTTATATTTTTCGGCATTTTAGACTAATAACCAAATAGATGCTAGAATTTTCATTCGACCAATAGAATTTGCAGGTAAACCAGCAAATACAGAAGGCACGATGATGAAGCAAGATGGGCTAGCTCAAAAAAGACGACCAGATATCAATTAAGTCAGTGGTTCTCAACCGGGGCATGCAAGCCGCTGGCTCCTGTGATAAATGTGATAATTCCTGTGAAAAATTGAAAAAACACTTTTGCCTATGATTGCCATTTTCCTTGAGAGAAAAAAACTTGCTATATCCTTTTAAAGGAAGTTTACGATATTTTACGTTATATGTATGAAAAATGCTTCTGAAAATGGTAGAGGACCACTGAATTACGACAAACTGTCGCACTAACAACACAGAGGGCGCCAGTGTCGAAATATTCAGTGGTTCTCAACCCACATTGTCGGCGTAGTGCACGTTGATGGCAATACGGTGGCTGGGTCGCAGTGACAGGTCGTCGGTCAATGACCCGGCCGCGTGCGAGGTCACAGGGTCACCGCTGGCTATCACAGAGCACGCCATCGCTAGTATACATACACACACACACACACACACACATGTGAATAACACCCTGAATATCTTATTGTACATCGAAAAAAATCGAAAAACTACCGAAGATTTAGAGATAAAAAACAGAAACTAGATCATTAACTGCTGGAAAAATATGGAGTCAATTTGAAGGGATAAGTTGATAATTTTGCCAGCATTGCGAAAAATATTATCCTTCTTTCTAACGCAGCGTAACGCTATCAACAAACGCTTCTAGACAAATCACAGCATAATAACTAGCCCAGTACTCACTCACTCACTCACACTCACTCACACACGTCTGCAATGCTTGCTTGCAACTGGGATCACTTTGCACTGATATTGACATTGCAAAGTACGCACTCGCACACTTGTATATGATTGTCGCAAGATTATTAGCAAAATTATTAGCAAAATTATAACATCAACATTGCAATCAACTATGTCGTAATTATCCGCCAATTAACGATAATAAAGATATACAAGAGCCGTGTATGTTGCACGTTGTTCTGCAACATCGCAGAGAAAACAACAATGACAAGATGACTTACGACGTACGGTTAGTGTAGAAGGTATAATTTCCATTCGAGTAGAACTCCCCCATCAACCTACACTACGCATATAATCTCCATCACAATGCATAATCCGCCGCCTGTTGATTTATGCCTGTATCTCTTACTGCCGTGCAACGACAGAGGGAAAGAGCGAGGGAGCAAGAAGAGGATGGACAGAGGAAGAGAGAGAATGGTGTTGGCAGCAGTGGCGGCGCCAGCATTTTTCCGGTGGGGAGGCTGACGGGGGGGGGGGGGGGGGGCAGGGAAAAAGATGAATGGGCTGGGTGAAACATGGGGAACCACACTCGAAATGTTCATGGTGAAGATTTTTTCCAACGGCACTCAATGAGCGTCGGTACATTTTTGGGAGATTAAACCCCTCCAAACCCCCGCCTCTTGGCGCCGCCACTGAACACGGAAAAAACAAAGACAACTAGCTAGCACACAAGAGCCTTGATAGCGTGATCACCTGGTGACCGTGGCGCCACCTAGTGAGCCAGAAGTAAAACACCGACCGCAAGGTATTTGATATGATATAGCATATGATTTTAGTTGAGAATGGCTTGAAATGCAGGTGGGAGGGACAGAAAGAGAGCGAGGGAGATGAGAGAGTGAGAGAGAGAGATATTTGGAATTACGGAGAACACACAATGACATATTCAACACGTGAACGCACACGAACACAAGATGAAACACAAATCCCACACACGCAAAAATGTATGTGTGTGTGTGTGTGCGTGTGTGTGTGCGTGTTTGTTCACAGTACATCCTAACACTGGAAAACACACTTGATGTGAACACATCAGCGAAATGACGTCAGAAAGAATTGGTGAATATAACACTGCCGACAAGACAAAAGTAATATAAACAGTGTGTGAATTTCAGAAACAATTTGCCTCAGGTCAATGACCGCTTGCACATTGCAATACACACACACACACACGCATAATCAAGCAGACGCATATTCTGATGATGTGATTGCACTGCGGATAATTAATCAGACAACGGCACAAATATTTAGCCAAACATTAATTATCAACTGTTTCTGATGTATACATAGTTATTTTATAATTCTTGTATATAAAAGAACTTCAGTAGCAGCTTGTTATATACCAATATAATATACAAATTAATAAAAATATGCTATAATATATATAAAAATCCATATGTGCAGCATATACAAACATAGAAATGTAATAAAGTACAATATAAAAACTCATTTCTTCATTTGAGTCTGATACACCTGGTCTAAAGGCCTTTATAACGCTTACAATACGTGTACCAATGTGTGTACGAGTCTATCGGCGCGTGTGGTTATGTGCATGTACAAGTGTATGTGTGTGTGTATGTGTGTGTGTGTGTGTGTGTGTATGTACACGTTCGTCTCCCCAGTACAGCCCCATCAGCGCGGAACAGAAATCAATACACAGTGGAGCCAATGCACGCCGGCACAAGATAATGCAGGATATAGGGACACAAAATGGGCCCATTGCTACCTCGAATACATTCATATATAATCAAATAAAATAAAATAAAAATCAAATAAAATCATTTATATATAATCAAATATATTTGTTGTTAGGCATTTTCACATAATTAATTTCAACTTAGACCAGTGATTCTTAACCTTTTCTCTCTCTGATTACCACTTCTTGATGGGCCATCTCTTCAATTTCCACACAACAGCGCTGATAAATTCAATAAATTCAGTTGTTACATCAAAGCGATTGTCACGAGGTCATTAGAAACAAAAATATGCGAATTTGAATTGATAAAAACACACACATAGTTGTCCTGTTCTGTCCGACCTTTAGCTTCCCACTTGGCTACTCTTTCATTCCCCACCAGACAGGGGAATTTCCCACGGGTTAAGAACCACCGTCCTAGAGGAAT
This sequence comes from Sacculina carcini, assembly GCA_916048095.2. Classification (NCBI taxonomy): domain Eukaryota; kingdom Metazoa; phylum Arthropoda; class Thecostraca; family Sacculinidae; genus Sacculina; species Sacculina carcini. The sequence goes on from OU696583.1 coordinate 7,193,380, forward strand.
TAGCCGACTTAATTTCCTACTGGCGCGAAATACAGTTTCGGTCATGTCCTCGCGTCATCAAGGCCACACAACAACATGTCCCACAATCCACAGACAAACGGTATAACGGAACCACTGACCCACACACACACTGACACACAAGAGTAGCGGCAAAACCGAGCTTAAATGAACACATACAGCCGCGAGTGCAGTGGCTTATACATTCACCGTCGCAATTAATTACACTATTAATTTTACATTTATAAAATTTCATTATAATCTCTACAGAGTCTTACTCAATCACCGCACTGCACTTCCGGTAGGAATTTTTAAATTTTTGCCCAAGAATGAAGAAAGCCACAGAAAAAAATGTCAAGAAATAATTACTGGAAAAATGTTAGGAAAACACTGGACCAGCTGAACTCAGCACACTCACTCACTTCCGGAAACAGCCAACTGCATGTGTGTGTGTGTGTGTGTGTGTATGAGTGTGTGTGTGTGTGTGTGTGTGTGTGTAGCGAGAGATTTCTACAAAACGTTAAACACTAATCAAGACATCATATAGCTCCAACCAGGAATCTTACATAAAATGATTCTGATAACCAGTAACTTAACAATTAATAAATATATTTATAAAAAACCGCGCCACTGTTTGAAACAGCAACGCTAACAAAGCCCTGAACAGTGCATGAAAAGAAACTACATAACAAATTACATTGTCATTTGCTGAATAAAATATAATTGATTTGTAGAATAAAATAAGAATAATGTTTTGTTGACAAATGTGCTTAGTGGAAACAATCAAATATTACAGCAAAATATCACCAAATTCCCTAATAGTTTTAATAGTATATTACAGCAAATGTTGTGCGTTTACCGTTGTTATATTGTGATGGTGTATGTGAGAATATACTTACTATAAAACGCACGCGGAACAAACCACGAATCTCAGATACAAGCAGACAGACTCACAAACAGACGGCAGAACTACCAAGCGCACGCACTCACACACACACCCACACACACAAGACAACTGCACAAGGCAGGATGTAATCACCTGAACAAGGTGGTGTTGGTGTGGCGCCACTGATGACGTCACACATGCACATACACATGCACACACACGCGCATACAGACAGGATGACGTATGCAAAACGCAGCGTACACAGGAATGGAATGATGATTCCGCACAATACAGACAAAATCAACACAGTGACGGCGAAATTGACACACAACGAGAGAGAATATTGAGAAGCCGAACTGAAAGGCTGATAAGATAATTAATCATTATTATACCAACGCATCAAAACGCCTCCCACCAAATGGGGGGAGGGGATTAGGTGAGTGGGGGTGACTAATTGTTATAATCCAGAAGAAATACGCGTCGACCCTGTGCACGATATTTAATGTATAATATAATATACGATATAATTTTATCAATAGTCAAAAAATGCGTGGATATTGCTGGATTGAAAAATGCAAGGCCTCAAAAACAAAATCACCTCGTTGCAATTGACAATCACAACTGACGCCGCGTGTGTAGTGTTTGCAAGACTGTTGACAAAGCACCGACAATGTTGCACTGCAATGTTGCAAACCATCCATTACTTGCCACGATATCGGCTTGTGTTCGATCCAGTTTTGTTAAATATAGCACAGTCAAAACGTGACCAAAACGTAAAGGTCAAAAGCGTAACGCCAGAATACGTCACACTTGAACACAAAAACATCTGCCAAGAAGGCACCGCAACAATAGACTATTTGCATATTCCAAGCCCATGACATTCTGTGTAACACACGTGTAAAGCGCTAATGTTTAGCAAACACACAAAAAATCTGAAAGTATTATACAATTGCTGTAAATTTGAAAAAACGCCTAAAGCCAAATTATTGCTCTTAAAAAGGAAAAAGTCGCAAAATTTTATGTCAACAAAAAAACAAAATCAAAAGTTGGTTGCATTTATAACTTATAATTCATAACTCGGACCAAAAAAAGATGGATTTTTGAGCTTCGCAAGATGAATAGTGAATAATTTTGCAACTGATGGTCGTCCCACTCATCAGATTGCAAGAATTATACACTGTTGAGCATTCAGGTTGCAAATACAACACAAGCATGCGTACATGTTCTATAACAGGTCGCCGAACTACGGAATACAGGCAAAATCCGGCCCACCAACGATAATTGAGTTTGATTGATAAAACGTATAGATAACTTGATAACTTCGATAACTTTTGAGTAAACAACAACATAACTTAAACTGAATAACTTGAGAAAACATTTATTGGCCCGCGCTGGTGTTTTTTTCCGTTATCAAAAAAGTTTGCCCATCCCTGGTCTACAAGTTCCATGGAGTAGCACGCGAGCACACAGACATACAAACACACCACTTGCACGCGATTTGCCGTGTAAATAGAGCAACACACCCAGAGCACGTCTGTATCTGACAATCTTGACATGAAAACAAAAACTGTTTGCGTGCTATTTACGCACGTAAATATGTGCACCGCTGTGTGTGTGGCGGTTTAGCGAGTGTGGAAAAACCTCAAGAAACAGGAAGAAACTACAGCAAAAGCAGACAGGAAAGTTGCCGATGAAATGGCAGAACTAATGAACACGCAACAGAAACTGAACCTCCTGCATTAAAAACTTGGTGTGTTGGTTTTATTACCATTAATTGTGTTAGGTTTTGTTGAGCTTGCTAATATTTCCACACATCCTAATTCATTTTCACTGTAATATTCTTTTCTCTTCTGTCTGTCTATTTCTCATGACGATCAACGTGTGTATATAAATGTTGCTATAAATGTTGCTATAAATGTTGTTATAAATGTTGCAAATATTCAATTTCACCTTAATAAATCACCATAATAGCAGCACTTGATACGAATAGGAGTGTAACACTCATAAGAGAGCTGCGAAAAAAATAATGCGCACTGAAAAGTTAAGCAAAAACAGGGTCACAGCGATTTTCATGAGGATTTTTTTAAATCTCAATTTTTTCAAGTAAAAGAATCACCGATTTGATCCACAAAACGTTACCTGCTATGTATTTGATAATTAAAACCAGCCTAGCAAGATAGTACAGAATAATACAATTATAACATTTGCTTAAATAGTATTATGGTAAAATAATTCGCTTTTGCCAAAAATGCAATTTGACTGGCGCATGATGAATGACTAAACCCTCCAACACACACAAAAGAAACTCGTCAGCAACAAATCCGGCATATTAACACAATCGTCCAAAATCATTACGCTAAACTATTTTTCCATGAACAATTCAAATTCAAGTGTGTTTACCACCTAACCTCGCCATCCCTATATAGAAAACTAACCCCTCACTACCCTATATATAAAACACATGCAAAAAAACTTGTATAAAAACTGACCTGCAAACCAGAAGCAGTTCAAATACACCAAGCACAACGGCACAGAACAACGCCAAAAGCACCACCACCGAAGGCAGTTGGTCAAACACTAGTTCGAAAACCTACGCGCAACCCACGTCCATTTGTGAATTGCCCGCGAAGGCTCTTGCTAACTGCTCAGACAGCACTAACTACAATGTACAAAGCCCAAGCAGGACTAGTTAACAGTGAATCCTGCGAGCTGGCGCTCATGCAGAACGTCAGGCGTGCCTGTTCAAAAGCCTGAGCCATCGTACGATCATGACGTCATAGCGGCGTGGACCAATCAAAACGCGTCTAGTTGTTAGCTGATTGGACGCCACCGATCGCAAAGATAGGGAGCGCCAACGTGTATGCGTGCGTGGGTGCGTTTGTAACTGTATGTGTGACACATACACAGAACGAACTAGAACAAGGTTTCGTCTCAAAGATCTAACGATGATTGGCCCATGCTTACTTTCATCTAGAATTTCGTTTTTACGCCGTTTTTTGATAGTGTAACAAACGTTCCCTCAATTTGGCAAACAAAATATCTTGTTGTTAGTTCATTGATCAAAATTAAAAATTAGTTTAATCCTAGTCAAAAAACAGTAAAAAATTATTTCACGATCAGTATATACCCAATTTAACTATTGTAGGCACAATTTAGATAAATTATATATATTGTTTGTGCCATTTGGAAATTTAAATATAAAAAACACACTATTTGTATAAATTTACTCACTTTCTTGAATGCACCTTCCGATTATGTCTTCATGAAATATTTAATACTAGCATTTAAACCCGCCCGTTGTGCGGAACAATTCATACAATACAACTCATATTCAGTTCATAAAAGCGAAGGAATACAAATACAAAAATATAAAAGTAAACTCATGAAAAGTCTTAACCAATAGAAATGTTAGGATGTGAATATATATATTTCTATTTTGGCAAACTACTTTCCCTCAAATTGCCTCATATTTAAACATGCCCGTCGTGCGGAATAATTCAGAGTTCAAACACGAATCAATCAATTAAAATGATGAAAAATGATTCCGAATGAATCATGAAAGAATAATGATGAATCAGAGTACTTCCAAAATGTATTTATAACTTAACATCATTCCCTAACATCATTTGCTCAAGTGCTGTTCTACTTTGACCGCTATAATATTTCAACTAAAATTATATATTCCGCTATCACTTTAGTCCGATATAATCTACATTTTAACCCGCCCGTCGTGCGGGTCAATTCATAAAAAAGCGAATACATATTAAACAGCTAAAAGTGAAATCCACAGAAAAGTCAAAATTAAGTATTGAGATTTATGAATTTGCAATGAATTGTCATATTTTATTACGTGCATATGTTAGGAATAGGTGTTATTCATCCCTATTGGTCCACACCATTATAATTCTAGACATTTGGCTTTAATTATAATTCTAGGCATGCAGCCTGGATATATTTTGCGCTTTTTATGTTGACCTTAGAAGTCAAATATGACACCTATCATATATTCCATAGCATTCAAACCCGCACTGCATTCAATATTTCTACATTACACCTATATTTACCGATAAAATATATAAATGATCATGCTAGATTGAGCACAAATAGTTCATTTTGTTGTTTATATTCTATAAAAGATATGTGCATACACAAATTGTGTGTTTAAATGAGTATAATTATTAATTCCAGTATTTTTCTATCAGGATAATACTTGAAACCGTACAAGTACCGCGATACTTGGAGCCCAATATTGTACACTAATAATATTAACTGAGCTGTGTAGGTGTGTATATGCATGCAAATATGTGGGCATGTGTCGGTGAGTTTCTACATGACTGGTTTATCAGACGGCAGGTGTGAGCCACAAATACCACAAATACTTGTGGGCAAATTGATTTTTGTTCTCAGAATCGCAGCACACCTCAAATGGCCACGATATATCGATATGTCCGCGATATAGCTGAATTTATCATGGACATGTGGGATTTCCAGTTGAACGGCGTATATGAATGCTTTCTACACGAATATGGCCCTGAGTAACAGTCCTAAAAAATATTTTGCCGCGTGATACCAGAATGTGTGCTGCTGAATGTAGATATATTGTTTTCTATTAGCATGAAAAACCGCCCGTTGTGCGGAGCAATTCATGCAATAAAATGTATACGTTATTAATAAAAAATATTGCAAATTAAAAAAAGTAAACTCATGAAAATCTGAACTAAATGAAAAGTCCAAATTTAATCATTTCTGTTCTATTTTGACAAAATGTTTTCCCTCAACCCGCCTCATATTTAAATCCGCTCGTCGTGCGGAATAATTGAGAAATAATACACGAAACAACCACAATTAAAAATGTTGAAAACTTTTCATCAGAATGTTTCCGAAACATATTTAGAACTTAACATCATTCCCCAAAATCATTTGCTCAAGTACTATTCTACTTTTACCGCTACCGCAACTTTAACCGCTATCATATATTTCGGTATCATTTAAACCCAATATAACTTGACCCAAACCTACCAAACCCAACCCAACCAGCCCATCTTGACGTAATCCAGCCTAATCTGAGGTGATCCAACTTATTAGTATGTGATCACAAGATGAACCGATTCAATCATAATTTCTAATCAGAAGTTTGAGATTATCTACGCCAGGGGTCTCAAACACGCGGCCCACCAATACTTTTCTCGCAGCTCGCCATTATAGTATAGAAACCAAATTGTAAGACTGATGAAATCACATTTATTGTATAATGCGATTTAATTATACACCATTTAATTCACATTTTCATTAGTGAGTCTGGATCTTGAAGTCAAGCCCGTGAGTTTTTTGTATATGAACTCATTCTACACGGTAAAATTTAATATTTAAGCCCGCCCGTCGTGCGGAGCAATCAATAAAATAAGAGTAATACATATTTAAAAGCAAAAAGTCAGTGTAATAGAAAACTCTTAATTGTAATATCTAAACAAAAAGAAAGTTATAATTCTGAATTTGCATATTCTTATTCTAATAATTGACGAAATTGACTTAAGCCAGCTCGTCTTCATAAACAATTTAGAAATTAAACCCAAAAAAATTAACAATTAAAAACTTTATCTCATAATTCCTGGTTAATGCTTCCGCTAATGCATCATATTCATAAAGTTGTTATTTTTTATTATACCGGTACTTCAGCCCTTTTGCAATCTACGTTCTGCTACGTATTATTCCTAATACATTTATCATCAGATCGCAAAATATATTTAAACGTTCACATCATTCTCCAAAATCATTTGCTCAAGAGCTATTCTACTTTTATCGCTGGAATATTTACTGCTAGCAAAATATCATATAACTCGCTATCATTTAAACCCACTCTTTATAGATACATTTAAGCCCGCCCGTCGTGCGGAACAGTTTATAAAATATAATTAATATTTAATTAGTAAACATATTGCAAATAAAAAAACTCAGATTTGCGATTTGGCAATGACGTAATGCGGGAGGTCGCTAACCTCTGCGAGTTCAAATCGCCTCGGGCAAAATTCAAGCAAGGCTCAAGAAAAACCAGTTGGCGAGTAAAAAAGTCACATACACACACATACACACACACATACACATACACATACACATACACACATACACATACACACATACACACACACATACACACACACATACACAAACACATACACACACACATACACACATACACACACACATACATACACACACATACATACATACACACACACACATACACATACACAAACACACACACACGCATACACACACACACACATACACACACACACACACACACACATACATACACACAAACACAAACACATACATAAACACACATACACACACATACATAAACACACATACACACACACATGCATGCACACACATACATACACACACACATACATACACAGGTGTATATCCATTTGCGTCCATATATACAGACCCATGTGAAATACATGTATGAAATTACACAGGATACAATTTTTACGCTTAAAAATGATATTAATTTTCATCCAATTTTTATTTAAACGGAAAACTAGTAACAAGAAAAAATGACGTATAAAATAATAAAATATTCAATTGCTATATATTTAAGTCCTACCAAAATGTATTATGACAGTCGTTTGAGGGTAAATTGGAGGTGAATGTAAGGTGGATTTAAAGTGAATTTCCTTGGCGCAAATAACAAAACCAAACCAAAATAAATCAGACTGTATTCCCCAACAAACATTCAGTTGACTGTTTTGCTAAACTATTATCGCATTTTTGGCGAAACGATTTCAGCAGCAAAATTCGAAAATGTTGTCAATGATCCATATTGGACCAGATGAGACAAAGCTAAGCTAAGCAAAGTGGTGCTTGATATCACGTTGACACCAGCAACCACAGGAAGTTACATCTTACACAGCCGTTTTTTGTATGTCTGTGTGTGAAGGCCACTTGGTTTCGCTCTGTGTGTATGTGTGTGTGTATGTGTGTGTGTGTGTATGTGTATGTGCTGGTTTTTCGGGCTAAACACACATCACTTCATCATCGGTCCAAGATTCTGTTCTCAAGCTGCCATCTCGAAACCAGAGAGAGAGAGAGAGAGTGAGAATATTTGAATTCCATAATGTGACACACAGATTGTGATTACGCATATGTCATTCTTGAGGACAACTTCTAAGAAACTGAATAATTCAACAACGTCTATTGTTTCATTTCAAAACGACCCAGATTGAACTGTGAATAATTTGTAGAATTGTTAGTGACGCAATTGCTCGCTGATTGTGTAAATATTTCCATTATAGTTGGAAATTTTATGCGATGATTTTTGACGTTTTATGTTCATATTATGTAACGAAAAATGCCGAAATATTTTGTCAAAGACCCCAAAATATTATTACATTATCATATATGTGAGCTGTGGACTCTCGTAGATTATAATATGTGCAAATCATTATTTGCATTTCAAGCATGTATCCAGCGACGTTACACTAGGGAACCACCCTTGGGACCCTAGGCAGACGAAAATTTCCTAGTACGTGGCGAATGTTTTACCTTGATTGGGCCCTTGGGATAAAGTAGAGGTGCAGTGGCAGCGCCAGGATTGTGCCCATGGGGGCTGAGGAACAAGATGTGGGCGCTTGGCGAAACATGAGGAACACTTGAAACGTTCATTGTCAAATTATTTTGGAAGAGGTGAGGGCTTGGAACATATTGAGGGATTATTGAGGGATAAACACATAATGAGGGATTGCAGCTCTTCCAAGCCCCCTCACAATGGTGCAGACTCTGTAGGGGTGCCATTTTGAACGTTTGCTTTGGAGCGCAATAATACCGTGAATCGATTCAGCAAGTATATTTGCGTTTGATGTTTTTCGAGCGAGCAGCCGATTTGTTGAGTCGCTGCAGCTGCCACTTGTGACCAGCCGACACGATTTTCTCACATGCAACGCAAAACAAGCTCTTACCATCAGACATGCTTTTTTTGTGTGGAAAATTCAACTTCACATTTAATTATGCAATCCCTTTGAGCGTGACAATACAGACGCCGTTTGCTAATTTATTTCCGAAAAAAGTATGAAAATGTGAATATGAAGTGCATGTATATATAATACTACCTTCCCAAAAAGCTAATGCCACAAACACTTACCTCGTGTGAGCGATTTAATCTGTATAGCGAGTTATTGCAGGTCCTCTAAATGCCGTTGCCACGCTGTCATACCACAACTCATACGGTAGCTAACTAGGGATATAACACAGTGCTTCGCTCTTGGTGTCCAGAATAATACTATATCTGTGCTGGCGTAAATATTATATCTGTATGCAGTGTTCGAGTGTATCAGTGATTGAGTGTATTTTTTATTTAGTGTATTTTCATAGAGTGTATTTTGGGGGGGGGGCTGACATATTTAAAAATGATATATACACACAATTACAAGTGCATTATGCGCGAATATGTTTCGCGATAATGCTTATATCAACAAACTCTACAAAAATATACTTTTCCTTGAGCACTTTTAGTGAAACTCTTAGTTATGAAGAGTTGATGAAAACCTGGATCCGCCAGTGATTCTGTTTAATTGCAATTATTAACAGAATATATTAATTCCAGGCGCAACCTATGTAATAATATATTTGGACAACATTTTTTCAGTGAAAATGTGTTTTATGCGATCAAATAAAATTAAAAACCCCCGACAAATTGGCTGATAGCATGAATATGCAATTATACCCCCCGATAATTCTGCTGAGTTAAGTTCGGTATAATTCGTCAAAATCAGCATCTAAATATAATGCACGAAAAAGTAAAAAGTATATATATGTAAAAAATGTACTTTACGCAATACACTTTTCATTGAGGTGAGACTTTTCATGCTGTAATTGAATAGGCCGAAAATAGTTGATGGTCTCATGCAATTGACAAACTAAGTCAACATTGAACACTAATGCATGATGAATCTCCCCCCGAGCCTCGACACAAACCTACGTCCTTGGCTTTAACCTTTTCTTTCTCAAATTTCCCATTTTCCCACTGAGTCTTCGTCAATTCAAACGTAATATTTGCATTTGTTTCGTCTTGCCTCTCGAGTGCCTCAATCTCTAGTTACCATTTTCAAATGACATCAATCAGGCCCAATAAATCACATCTCGTTGGCAACAACGTCCACTAAGATCTAGAGTTAGTGGTACGCGAGGTCCTTCCGGATAGTACGCGAACACTCTCAGGGTCATGAACAATGACATCAGGCCATGATATCTGATGTGTTGTGAGCAAAGTAATGTCCCTCATTGACCAGTTGGTGGAGAAGAAACAGATACAGTCCTCACATTGAGTTGTATATTTCAGTTGATTTATGTGTTCTACTTGTACAATTATGTAAATAAAGTGATATCTGATTGAACTTTCTGAGTTTCTCTGGAATCAGGTGATATGCAGCGATTGTATGGCACCCCCGAGTGGTACTCGATCACAAAAGGTTGGGAACCACTGGCATAGAGTTATAAATTCTTGCAAACCTTGTGTATACATCAGGCGCCAGTCAATTCAATCGCAACTCAATGCAATTGCAAGAGTTGTTGACAAGTTGCAGTGTCGGCACCAGACGACACACCGGATACAAATCTGCAATGTTTCAACCTCAATACGAACATATGTCAAAACACACACACAAACACAAACACACACAAACACAAACACACACAGACACTCAGACTGATGCAATGCCCTACAACGCAATACTGGTGTAGGATGGGCCCAAATTAGCTCGCTACCCAGCCATAAACAAAATATACAAGCTGTCAATGGACCAATATACATAGACGTGGATAAACACCCTGTTTGTGTGTGTATGTATGTGTGTGTGTGTGTCAGTAATAAACCCCAAGCAGGTATTGACAATCGGAAACGCGTGCTGTAAATTTGGAAAAAGTCACAAAGACAATTTCGTGCTGTCATATTCTTGAAAAAAACAAATATAACTTTCAACCGGATTTCAAGAAAAAAAACTCAAGGCATTCGTTCGTATAATATTCCATACAATATTGACACACACGTACACATACACTCATACATACATGCATACACACACACACGCACAAACTATATCACAGGTCCTCAAAACATTACACTCTAGCTAAAATACCACACAATAACCACACACACACACATACACATGCACATTTCGGCGTAAGCTGGCGATTAATGAGAAGATTGACAGAAAAGTTGGAGTTGCAAATGCTAAAAATACACTCACAATGACAATTGCACACACACACACACACACGCACACACACACACACACACACAAGAGCGATCATGGAATCTTGAAGTAACACATACACTCGCCAAATACGACATACACGCACACACAAACATACACACACACAAACATACACATGCACATATGCATTCAGAGCAGAAATACATACGTTTAATAATTAAAATATTTACACAATTAGCACCCAAACGATTGGACACGCAGGTGCCCGCGAGCATTGAGGTCAAATTAATACGACAGATATACTTGGTGCTAAATAAATGGTAAATACGAGCCTAATGAAAGTGTTGTTTAATAATGTGTATGTGTGTATATGTGTGTATGTGTGAAAGTGAATAGGACACACATACACACATTGCTATTTCACAAATTGCTGGCACATAAGCATACGTATTAAAGTTGTAAACATACACACACACACACACATACAAACACATAGGCACGTACAGTCAAATGAATTCCTTGTATGCCAGATAAAATGAGATTGAATTGAAGAAACATCATTTCATGAGATGAATCCACAAAAAGCACACCAAATATGTCTTCCAAGGAGATACACGCACATAAACACACACACACAAACACACACACACACATACGCATGAAGCACAGACGAAAATGCGATATGCACAGAAACAGGAGAATGAACGAAACATAACAAGAGATAAATACACAAAAATAAAAAATATTTTTATAGAATTTGCTGGATTGAATATATTCTACGAAATCATGCAATTTGAAAAAAACAAGATTGCATCTTGGTAGATAGATTTTCACAATTGAGCAATAAATTTTGAGAGAGCAATACTAATCAATTATAATGAAATACGACCACAAAAAAACTAGACATAGGAACCAATTCAGCACGCAAATATGTTGATATTAATAAGCTTTTATAAGCTATCCTAGAACATCATCACCAAACATTGCACTGGTCAATATAAAAAACCGTCAAGAAACAAGTTGAAAATACTGACATTTTCCACGTGAGAGGTAGCCAATGTTCTCGTGCATAGAAGGGACAGGCCAGGGCCCGGGGCCCGGGGCCCAACAAGAAGCCAACAATGAAATTCACCTGGAAATTTCAACACGAGGCTTAGCCAATATTTACCGTAAAAAATTGGATCAGCCCCCAAATAATGCATATATACGGTGTCTCGTTGGCCACTTTACGTACACACAGACACACACACACACGCACGCATACACAATCTCATAGATTTCCTCAATTTTGTGCATGTCCGAGTGAAATCTAACGATACGTTTAAAATTAAACAATAATTTCAGTGTTCTGGTAGAGTTCTGTTCTGTCTGTGTGTGTGCATGTACGTGTGTGTGTGTGTGTGTGTGTGTGTGTTGGAAGTTTAAGATACGAAAGTAGATTGTGTGGATTGAGCTAAATTGAGAGGTTAAACGGAAACACTTCAATAAGACCAGATATCGTGTAAATACAAACACCCACACAAATTCAATAATGTTATACACTTTTTTGGACATTTGTGTTTGTTTCAACCCATTTTCGTACAAGTCGGGCAGTGTTTGCAGTCAGGAAACACACACACACACACACACACACACACACACACACACACACACACACACACACAAGCACACATTGAAACATACGCACTGCGACAAATCCTGAGCTAAACGATGCTGGCGACATCTGTCGGCGACACACACAACTATTAGTTCACAAACACGCCACTACACACGCACAAAATTCATGTTGACGCACAAAACGACTAGCCATCAGTATAATACAATAACACGCACGATACAAACACACACACACACACACACACACACACACAGACATACATACATATAGGCGAGCCAATGCATGAATTGTATCTCGCATTGTGTCGAAGAGATCAATGGCTGAGTGTGGCCGATATTATAGATGGCGCTGTTCACAGATACACTCGCCGCACACTGCGCGTGGTCGAGTAGCCGTCCGAGCCGCCGGCAGGGGGGGCAGCCGGGGCGGGGGGCGGGGGAGCAGCCCCCACCTCGCGCCGCAGCGAACACTCGCGCCGGTACATTTCGTCACTCACACCTGCACACACACATACACATACACATTCACACACTCAGTTGAATGCGCGAAGAATGCTACATATTCAAGGATGTTGTTGAATGTTGTTAATTAATATTTGTCCCATCTTCTTGCTTCTTGTTTCCTTTGCCTCCATTCTTCATTATTAACCACTCATATATTGTAAATTCTTCACCAACAAAACATACCGAATTTATACCGTGATTTCAATATCCCAATGTGTCTTCGTTTATCAGCGTAATTATAGCCATGCTTCATGTGTGTGTGTGTGTGTGTGTGTGTGTGTGTGTGTGTGTGTGTGTGTGTGTGTGTGTGTGTGTGTCTGTGTGTATGTATATATATATATATATATATATATATATATATATATATATATATATATATATATATATATATATATATACTAGCGACAAGTTCCGCACTTCGTGCGGTTACGGTCGCTAGTAGATCCGCACTGCGTGCGTCTCGTAGCTTCGTTTGTAGTATTGTAAGTGATGCGGTCGCCTTGAGTTTTGTCTGGGATAGCAATGCAAATATGATGATAATGCACTTGAAGCAAACGTCAAGGCCAATGCAAACAAATGGTGTCGCAAGGATGTTGCAACACCACAGCAAGCGGTGAATAGCGATAGATGCTGAAGCAATAGGCGTTGTCTGCGAGTAGCATCAAGTGTTGTAAGATGTTGACTTTCCACGTCACCCAGGAGGTATCAACATTCGACGCGTTTTTTTACGTGGTTCCCCTGGAGGCCTAATCCACGTGAAATGCAGCAACGTAAGCTCACACATGTGCAGGCGCAAACGCATAATTAAGCATTTACACTACTGCCAGGGCGGTAAGCATGATCAGCATGTGCCCATGGTTGTACAAAACCTAACGGCCCCGGCTGGAACACTGCAGGTCCAGCCTCCGCAACGGGTTTTCGCAGTAACATCCAGAACAGAAAGCTGCACGGCTGTGCGCAACGAAACCCACCATACGGAAAAGGGGTGTTTCTATGAGAAACAATAATGTGGAAACCCATGCTAGGGAATATAACTGTAAGACGTACTCACGGAGTCAACCTTTCCTAATTGTTCCTAATCTATGTCTTACCGGGCAAAACCCATCTGCCAAGGCTTGAACACAGTGGGTCCAGTCGCCGTAACGGATTTTCGCAGTAACATCCAGTACAGAAAACTGCACGGCTGCACGCCACGAAACCCACCATACGGAAAAGGGATGTGGGGAAGCGAGCCAGGGAGGTTTTGTCTCACCGCGCAAAACCAAATTAACCTGGGCTGTAACAGGGCAGTTTCAGCCGCCGCAACGAGTTATCTCGCAGTCAAGACCAGCACAGTAAATACACGGCCGCGTGCAATAGAGCTCACCATGCGGAAATAGGGCTGTGCCTATGAGAAAAAGTTCCAATCGGTTCTCCTAGCCAGGGAGTCGTACCCTGGACCTATGGCACACAACTCGTGCGTATTTGCCGCTGGACTACAGCGTGACCATAAAATGAGTAATTTGTTTTGTGAAAGCATAATCACCGCCTTGACAGGGAGGTGGACTGTCGCGCTGGGTAAAACCAACATTGCTGCAAACAAAGTGTGATTGTGAGAGGCGAGCAACGCGATGGACAACCCAGCTAGTGAAGAGTGGATCAACATAGTCAGACTGAGCAGTGGAGGTGCGCGCACGAACAAATGTTGCGGCAAACACGCTGCACAAATAGAGAAATGAAGCCACACGACTCAGTTGACTGTTAACTCCTTCCAAACGGAGGCGGGCTGCTATCAATCACACTCTCAATCGCACAAATGAACACTGGACATAGCACACACGACTGCGATATGTGACGACTGTTATGCCAATGTGGAGAGATCAACCATGTGTTTGTGCGATACAAGTGGACAACTCTGACCGTGTTTCGCAACACTCGCTAAGAAACACACAGTCGGAGCCGAAACAAATACAGCGCTAGAAAAGAGTAAATGCAGAAGGCATAACAATCGGTCGCTAATAGTGGATAATAGGAGTAGGTAGTAGTGAAACTGAGTATAATATATACAGGAGTAATAGTGATGATAGGTAGTAAGAGTAAGAATAGTAAGGTCAATAGTCGAGCATAAGAATTGATGATAAATAGTAATAAAAGCGGTAATATTAATATCATTTGAAATAGTAGTAACATCAACTGCAGTAGTAGAAGTATAAGCACTAAGAATTATAATTATAAGTATTAGTAATCTTTTTTTCTCACCTTGATCAAATCTATATTCACTTCTCTCAAATCTATTTTCACTTTTTTCAAATCAAATTGCAAATGGTATAATGCACAGTAATCGAATTACCACCGAGGCGCTTAAACGGCCTATGACATGTTGTGGGCACTGTGTCTTCGGCATGTAATTCCTGGGAAAAATTGCAAAATTATGCAAGAACAGTTCGCAGAAAAGATGTGGTGGCAATCTGGCAGGGAAGTTTCTAGCAATCGCTCAACTGAATGACAAAAGTGAGTAGAATAAAGGTAAAAAACAAACACCAATAGAAAAATATATGATAATTACAATTACAATATTGGTAAGCTACACATATACACTTGAAAAACGCTTCTGGAACACGCACATGCACGACGATGTACTTAATTAAACACTCCGTTTTACTACGCACTCTGCACGCCACTGTGCATTTGCAAACGCTCGCTGCAATGCACGTGAGTCATGGTATATCGACACACAGACAC
>OU696583.1:7211821-7401821 GCA_916048095.2 Sacculina carcini
CTCTCGTATTCACTTTCGCCTTTGCTGTCTAATCTTCAAACATCTTCATGATCCTAGTAAACCGCCCTACCTAGTCAGTCTTTTAACTCGTTCTGATAATGTTTCTTCTCGTAGACCTGTTCCCCTCATCTGTCCTCGGGCCACTAATGAATCTTCGTGGTCCTCTAAATCTTTTACTTTCTTCGGTCCGCGCATCTATAATTCTCTTTCTTCTCATATTACTTCATCTTCTTCCTACCGCATGTTTGCTTCCCGACTTCAAAATCACCTTTTTGACATCTCGTTTGATCCTGCTTCTCACACTCTCACTCCTTTCGCCAAACTCTGATTCCATTCAGCTATCCATTTTCTATTCCTATTTATTGTACTCAAAACTCATGTGTATATGTATATGTATAAGTGCATGTTTGTGTATGTATGTATATGTATAAGTGCATGTTTGTGTATGTGTGTATATGTATAAGTGCATGTTTGTGTATGTTTGTGTATGTATAAGTGCATGTTTGTGTATGTATGTATATGTATAAGTGCATGTTTGTGTATGTATGTATATGTATAAGTGCATGTTTGTGTATGTATGTATATGTATAAGTGCATGTTTGTGTATGTATGTATATGTATAAGTGCATGTTTGTGTATGTATGTATATGTATAAGTGCATGTTTGTGTATGTATGTATATGTATAAGTGCATGTTTGTGTATGTATGTATATGTATAAGTGCATGTTTGTGTATGTGTGTATATGTATAAGTGCATGTTTGTGTATGTATGTATATGTACAAGTGCATGTTTGTGTATGTATGTATATGTATAAGTGCATGTTTGTGTATGTATGTATATGTATAAGTGCATGTTTGTGTATGTATGTATATGTATGTATGTATTTACGCTTTGTTGTTCGTCTTGAAGTTATGCGCGCCCGTGTTTTTACAGGCGCTATAGTAAATATGCATTTGTTTGTTTGTTTGTTTAAGTAATCACAAATTGACTAATAAAAATCAGTCAGTCATATCTATTGCCCAAAGAGAAGATCAAAGTGACGTTCAAATAGATCAGTGTTTTTCAACCTTTTTCAGTGTTTTGCACCATTTTCAAATAAGCAATCAGTGGAGTTTTGATAGCCATGATGAAAAAGATAAAAACACAAACGACGTAATAGCAAAATATTTTTTTAATTCAATATTTACTCATAAAGGTATATCTGCCGTCAGAATAAAAAGTTTCCGCAAGAAATAAGTTTTTTACGGAAAATATCGAGCACAGGTAAAAGTAATTATTTTTTATTTTCATAGGATTCCTCACACACCCTAGGAGTGCAAGCACCCCGGTTGAGAACCCCTGAAATAGGTTTCACGATGACTGAAATGGAGAGCACTTATAGATGGCAGCACCTGTTGTTGGCATTGTGTCGCTGATCAAAGTACGTGTAGTCGGTGTCTGCGTACGGCAAATTGACATCTTCCTTGCGACAAACGCGGCGCGCACAACAATGGCCGGCGACAAATCCGACAATGAGCGCCGCCAACGCCGCACACAACACCGACACGGCCAGCGTCTCGGCCGAGTAATAGTGATGGGACGACGATAGAGACGGACCTGTATACGCGATACACACGCAAATACATACATAATGGAGTCAAACTAAGGCGTGATCACAAAAATGAACAAAAAACTTGAGAAAATATAAAAAAATGGATTACAAAAATAAATCAACTAGATATTTACATATTTCGCTCCTGTCGCGACTCCTGAACTGAAAACCACCAAAAACCAACTTCAAAAATATCTTCCAGTAGCAACCCGACAGACTGCTGCATCACCATACATCACGAGTGTATGCCAGTGTGTGTGTGTGTGTGTGTGTGTGTGTGTGTGTGTGTGTGTGTGTGTGTGTGTATGTGTGTGTGTATGTGTGTGCCTTTTGCCCATACATCATGTTCACCTGCCGGAATGCCGAAGAATGCGAGCTGACCTGTCGGTGACAGTGATATATCCGCACTTCCGCTGAATGTATGTGTGTATGTGTGTGTCTGTACCCTTGTGAATATTTGTACATGTATCAGTGTGTCTGTTTGTACAATGCCGCATTGTAAATATTGTACTGTCTGCGCATCTGAGACACATTGTGTAGAGATTGCGCAATATAAATGTTTCAATAAATGAAATGAAATGTGTGTCACGTGACTGACCCGAGTGACCTGGCTCGGAGAGGACGTTGACCGAGTGATGTCGGTGGTCGCCGGCAGAGTCCGAGTGAAACGCCACCAGAGACAAGTCGCCACCATTGGCCGCGCCACCAGGCTCATGCGCTGATGGGCGTCGTAGATGTTTGCCCACGCGTTCACTCTTCACCACACCTACACACACACACAAACATTTTCTATTTATTAAACAGTTTTTATACCACAATTCACACACCCACATTTATTAATAAATGAAATGGTGAAATAAAGAAAAAATGTGTGTGTGTGTGTCAAATAACGCACTGGCGGATCCAGGGGGGTCCAGCCCCCCCCCAAAATGTTTCCGTCAACTCCTCATAACTAAGAGATTCACAAAAAGTGGTCAACAAAAAGTATTTTTTGTAGAGTTTGTTGATATAAGCATTATCGCAAAGCATATTAGCGCATAATGCTCTTGTAAATGTGTGTGTGTGTGTGTGTGTGTATATATCACTGAAAACAAAGTTCAGCCCCCCCCCCCCCCGAATTACACTCTGAATCCGCTGCTGAAATAACGTAGACGCGCATTAATTAACACACATAAATATTGGACATAAACACACACACACATACACCAGGTTCAGGCAGTATATATATACAGGCAGAGCCGTAGCAACCGCCCCCCGTACCCCCCGGCCGGGGGGCCCCGAATGTTGAGGGGCCCCTTTGCTTCACGTATTATGTGATTATGTCTAATAAATGCATTCAATATTCACGATGGGGGCCCCAAGTGTTGCCTTCGGGGGGGGGGCATAATTTCTCGCAACGGCTCTGTATACAGGTCACATCGTGGTGAATCAAGATAATTACATTGTTGGCGTCTTTATAATGCGTATATGCTGCCGAAATGGGACAAACTCATTAGACACCTAACTAACGAAAATACAATACCAACACACACACACACACACACACACACACACACACACACACACACACACACACACACACACACAAATGTGACTTTCTGAAGAGACATGAAGACATATTTGAAAGAAAGGTTGATATGAAGAAAATGGTTCAATAATGAAGAGATCATGGTGAAAGAATATACTGCATAGGAGAACATAATAACACACACACACACACACACACACATAAGAAATACAGGGATATAAATAGATAATACAATTAATTAATTAATTAAATAAATTATATACATAAATAATAATAAATTAGGCCATGCCAGGATGCGTAGCAAAAAATATGTAACTGCGCACACACACACACGAGCAGAGCCGTTGCGAGGACGTATGAGCCCCCCCCCGAAGGCAACACTTGGCGCCCCCCGAAGGCAACACTTGGCGCATTATAAATAAACCATCAAATAATGAATTTATTTATTATACAAAATCACATAATACAAGCTCAGGTGAAAACATCTGAGCAAAAAGGTAAAGGCTATACATAATATGATAAATTTTAATGTCATACGTGAAGCAACGAGGCCCCTCAACACTAATTAGCTAATTTGGGCCTCACCAACACACATATGAGCAAGCAGCTTAATTGGCAATGCAAATACACGTGTTGAAAACACAAACACACACACACACGGAGACATTCACACACACAAACACACTCACACACATACACACGGACACTCACACTGTGGATGTTATCTCAATATGTCAATGACGTCAAATGTCCGCTGAAATATGGAAAGGTCACATCACAGTATTCACAAACACCCTCTCACACACACACACACACAAAGAGATAGAGAGAGAGAGAGAAATGCATGTAAGACAAGATGACGCTGTGATGAGCGAAGAGACAATGAAAGCGATAAAAACACAGGCAAACCCCATTTTGGAACAGAGAAAAACACACTGCCTGTTTGGTCGGCTATCAAAGCCAAACACACACACACACACACACACATACACACACACACACACACACACACACACACACACACACACACACACACACACACACACATACACACACCGTATTCAGTCGCTTGAGCGCAGTCATACATACAGGAGCACCACAAACACACGCATCACACTGCTGACAGATACAATAACACACTGAATAGAGCGGAGAAATATAGAGATAGGACGGCATGTTGTTGATGTCCCTGATATGGACAACGTTGTCAATGTTGGTCGAAACACTGACAACCTCGACGCTTCTGTGGACTGTTGTTGTGTGCGCTGTCACGAGTGTCGTAGTGTTTGTACGTCGACGCTACACTTACTGGAGCCGGCTGGGCGTGCCGGGACCACGCGCCTGTCTGCCCTGGGGCACGCCGCTAGGTTGTTCGTTTGTCACGGCCGATGCTCGTCTGGAGCGGTGGTTGTATCATGAGCAGGGAGGTCGCGGCGGAGTTTGCGGCTTCCTCGACCTACTGCAGCCGACTCTCTACGTGGGCGACCCGCGGCTGATTCGCGACATCACCGTGCGCCACTTTGAGCACTTCACCGACCGTCGGGATTTGACGCTGTCGCGCCATTTTGTCGAGATGGTGTCGCAGCTGAGCGGAGAGCCGTGGAAGCGCACGCGGTCGGTGATAACGCCCGCCTTCTCGGCCAGTAAGCTGCGAGCCATGCATCCGCTGTGTTTGCATAACACTGACCGACTGGTCGACTATCTGGCGCGACAACTGGACAAAGCAGCCTCCGCCACTACAACATCGCCGCTGCAGACGACAAGCACGGTGACAGTGGAGCTGGACATGAAGGACACGTTCGGTCGCTTCACCATGGACAATATCGCGCTGTGTGCGTTCGGAGTGCGCTGCAATTCGTTCGAAAATCCCGACACGCCGTTCACGAGAAACGCGGCGCGGCTGTTTCGCCTGCCCAGTGGACCACTGGAGATGGCTCGCATATTGATGATGACATTTCTGCCCGGTCGTCTTGTGTATGCCCTCACTCCCGATCCTTACACGACGACGGCCAAGTTCTTCAGCCAAGTGGTGCAGGATACCATCGACCAGCGCACTTCTACCAGCTCACCAACATCCCCGAGCAACACCTCACCTCATCCATCAACATCTTCGGGCGACAAACAGAAGCGACACGACTTTCTTAGTCTGCTGCTGGAAACACGAGACGACCAGGGCCGGCGTATGCTGAGCAACTCGAGCGTGTTGTGTCAAGCCATGTTGTTCTTCATCGCTGGCTACGACACCACCGCCAACCTACTGCAGTACGCCGTCTACTGTCTGGCCGACAACGTCGAGTGCCAACAGCGCGCGCGACAAGAAGTCGACCGGGTGCTGGCTCAACACGACGGCCAGCTGAGCTACGAAGCCGTCGCCGCCATGACCTACGTGGAACACGTTCTGGACGAAACTCTGCGCTTGTACCCGCCGCTAGCGCACCTGGACCGCGAGTGCACGCGCAGCTACACTCTCACACTGCCGCCATCACAACAGATAATCAGTGGCGCACGCAGGACAATCACGGTGGAGCGCGGCACGCTGGTGCGCATGCCAGTGTTGGAGCTGCACCGCGATCCACGCCACTACCCCGACCCCATGAAATTCAGGCCGGATCGCTTCGAGTCGACTGATGTTGGAGCCGGATCGGTAAATGGAGCGAAAGATTCCGGAACGACCATCTACATGCCGTTCGGTAGTGGGCCGCGACAGTGTTTGGCGCGCCGTTTTGCAATCTACGAGGCGAAAGCGGCGCTGGCGGCCGTACTGCGCCGATTTGAGCTGCGTCGTGCGCCAAATACGCCGCAGGAGCCGATACAGTTCGACGCGAAAAACATTCTGCTCACACCTCAAGGCGGCAAGATGCCCATACTGATATCAGCCAGGCAGTGAGAGCACCATGAAATGCACCATGAAGAGAGCATGCAATGCACCATCCGTCGACAACAAGACGGGCATCTTTATGTTATAAATACAGCTGAAATTTGGCAATGTTGTGCAGCTTAATCTTCATTGTGGCAATTCACGCAATGCGCGCGTGTGCTAAAAATGAATTTATTTTATATAGATACCTAAATACTAGGCGAAATCAACTAAGCCAATATATAAATCACCATACGTTCAGATTTCAAACATACACGCCACTTGAATATCTGATTCCTCTTGATAATGAATAAAAACACTCCGTAAAATTGCAAGTGGTAATGTGAAAGAAACGAACCGTATCTTTTCAGTCTGTGAGAACAACTGGCGTTGAAAACAGTATATATAGTATACTTGGGAAATACAGTATACTTGGGAAAAATCAATATAATTCGGAAAATCTTAAACAAACTCGTAAGTACTTTCGAAAAAGCCACCATAAAACGAGTTCGCACACAACAATTATCACGCTAGAAATTACACAAAATAACACGAAATACAAATGGCATTCCGAAGTACATTACATTTTCATAATAATTTAATTCAAATTCGTAATTAATTCACTGACAAAAAGCACAATACACGAAGGATATTTTCGATTCACAATCTCAAAAGTAGGCATTTCCTTATTACACTTACCTTATTTCCATATTACACTTAAAGTAGGATTGTTTATCAGTCAATTAGCGGGTGTTGTTTGTTCCGCTCACGTGATAATATTTATGCTTACGTTTTCATTCGTTCCCTGATATTTAAAAATTTAAGTATTGTTGTAGTTCTGAACTTATTTAACGCTCGACAAAGCTAACCTAACCTAACCTATACTAAAAAAACCTAATTTAGACACGTTTTCTACAGCAAATTATCGCCCCATTTCCCTTCTAACATTCTCAGCCAAAATTATTGAAGCTGCAATTTACAAACAATTATCGCATTATATCATGGATAACAATTTTGTCGATCAATTTCAATCTGGTTTTATCAAACATAGATCCACCGAAACCGCTCTTCTCAAAATTCAAAATGACGTTCTCCAACAGTTTTCATCTAAAACTCCAATTATCCTTATTTTAATCGACCTTTCCTCAGCTTTTGATTTAGTTGATCATTCTGTCCTCATCCAGGATCTTCGTTCATTTGGTATATCTGATTCTGCTCTTTCACTGTTCATTTCTTACCTATCTGACCGTAGCTTTTCTGTCCAAATTGATTCCGATGAGTCCCCTTCACATCCAATCACTTCTGGTGTCCCTCAAGGATCTATCCTCGGTCCCATTTTGTTCAACATTTTCATGTTCTCCATTTGTCCTCTCCTCCGATCCATGTCTCTATCTTATCACCTTTTTGCCGACGATATACAAATATATTTACCTGCTTTTCGCGAGAACGATATTCCTAACATATTCAACGCTATCAATTCCTGGGCTTCCTCTAGATCACTTGTTATTAACCACTCTAAAACCCAATTCCTACTATTGCAAACCCCTTGTATGGATTTCCAAGTGAACCAACTGAAAATACTGCCTCACGTTAAAAGTCTTGGTGTATATATTGATGCCTCACTCAGCTTCTCTCACCACATTAAAATCACTTTACGAAAGTGTCGCTATATACTACGTAACCTCTATATGTCGCGTAAATACCTAGATCAACGTTCCTCCATTGCTCTAATTAATGCCTTTATTTTCCCCCATCTAAATTATTGTTCCTCTTTGTTTTATTCTCTACCAAAAAAGACATTTCTTCCTTCCAATCTATTCTCAACCAATCGTGTCGTTTTGTTTTCAGACTTCCTTCCCGTCATCCTACCTCTCGACACCTAAAAACATTGAGATGGCTTCCTTTTAAATATATGACCCAACACAAAATATGCTGTCTCACTTTCAAATTGATCAACTCCCCCTATCCTCCACCCTATCTGAAGGAGCTGGTAGTGCCAGTCTCACACAACACAGCAGCAGTTTCCGAATCATCATGGTCTTCCAAATCCTTCCAATACATTGCCCCCCGTCTGTACAATAAACTTCCCCGTTCAATTATATCTTCCAGTTCCTATAAATCTTTCAGCAGCAAATTATATAAACATCTTTTGGATGTGTACATAGATTCATGAGCCCACACCGATATTATTCGTTTTTCTGTTGTATACGTGTTTTTGTGTAACTCTTGTGTGTCTTATCCCGCTGTGAGCCCAAGTTTTTATTTTTCTTATGATGCATTTTCATTTGTGTGTACATTGTGTGATTTGTATGTATATTTTCATCCATGCCAATACTTTGTTGTATAAAGTGGCAATACATTTCTGATTTCTGATTTCGAAACAATAAGCGCCCCGGAAAACAGACACGCACGAAATAAATGTCTGATGTGCGTCATAAATGAACACTTCTGATTCAATTCACAAGCACTCACGAATGGCACCTGCGAAGTGCTTCTGAAGTGTCAATCAAACACATCAAAAATTAGCACAAATATGAATTGATAAAAGACGAAATTAAATAAGACAACAAGACGAACCTTCTGGACAGCGGTGTGAAACGGCTAGTTGAACGTTTTGTACATAGTCGGGTCCGGTGTAGCGCTGGTTGCCAATATACATACAACGACGACGACGCAAGTCCCACGCACAGTAGGGATCTTGTAGTGCCACACACTCACTACTCAACACACACACACACACACACACACACACACACACATCATACCAAGAGATATAACGAATAAGCGATAGCAATAAATGCCTTCTAGACGAAACAGTCAACTAGTGCGGTAAATGAAAAATCACCCAAGCACTTTATATTTATTATAATCATTATAGTTATTAACATTACTATTAAAAACACAAAACACATACACATTTGTATGTGTGTGTGTGTGTGTATTTGTATGTATATACATTAAATGTGTCTATATGTATTTGTATATGTGTGCATATTTATGTGTGATTGTATATATTTGTGTGTATGTGTGTGTATGTGTATGTACGTGTGTACGTGTGTGTGTGTGTGTGTGTTACCTGCAGGCGGCAATTTTGTTAGTGTAGCAGCGATGTAGAGGCAACATGAGCAGTTGATTATCTGACGAGGCGACCAGCTTCGGCTCGCCCATCCTACTTATGTGAAGTCTGAGGACACACACACACATACACGCACACACACACACATCACATGCATCAACGCAAATATTTTCATTATCAGAAATATATTAATTTTTTCTGCAATAAAATACTTATGATATATTTCTGATAGATAATATTTCTGAAGAATATTTCGAATAGATGTATACAAAATAAACAATAAAATTGTTTGTCTCTGTTCGCTCATTGTGTTTTACGCTATGAGCTGTTCTGTGAAATATACGCCATATCACCGTAAAACCCTCTAATTGAACGTCACTTTGATTAATTCTTCTCTTTTGGTATTAGCTATGACTAACTGATTTTTAATCAGTGAATTTGCGATTCCTCCCCAGTAATCACTCTGTATTTGTGTATTTTGCTAAATAAATATACACATGTTACCTGGTTGTATTTTCATCCATAAAATATACCGTATCTTCTCGAAATTCTGACCAGCTAGTGGAAAAATAGAGTGGCATCTTCTAATTGAACAAAACTGCGGGGAAAGGTTTGAAAAATCGACCGTCATGCCACTTAAATATTGTTTTTTACGGTAAAGATATGTTGATATTGTTAATGTTGATGTTAGATGAAGGGCAACAATTGCAACACTCACGATCTCACGGCATCGCCCGTGTTGAACACCTGAATCTCCTCGATGACCACCGGCTGAATTTTGTCCTCGTGCGAGTTGAACATTTTTATCACGCGTCCGTTATCTGCACGCGCCACGTGCACACAAACATACATACATACACAAATGTGTACGTTGAATGTAGACAAATTGGATAGAAATTAATTTGGGGACTACTGTATCTTTTATGAAGAGCTCAAGTTGTTTTAGTTAGATTCCTGCGTAGTATTGCTGAGAAATGTTTGTGAAAAATTTAAATGTTGCGTAATTGTATGATTTGTTCATTTTTTTCTTAGATTTCCCACTTCTTGATGAACCAACTTTTCAATTTCCCAAATAGCGCTGGTAGATGCAATAAATTCAGTTGTTTTGCCAAATTAAATGTCGGGAAGGCACTACAGAAACGAAAATAAACGAATTCGGATTGATAAAAATAAGCATTTGTCCTGTTCGGTTTATAATTCCCCACTTGGCAGCCCTTCCGTTCCCAACCGGTGAGTAATTTCCCACAGTGCGAAGCTGAATAGCCAGGGAATATGATATGCTGTTAGAATTTCACTACAGGACTGACTACATAAAATCAGACTGACTACATAAAAAGCCCATCTATAAAACACGACTGCTTAGTGCAAAATACACGCAAACTTCACAAAAATTGCTCGAAAAAGAGAAAAATTGCTTGCTGAATGTCATGCTAGTTTTCCATTTGGGGAAAATCAGCATCAATAATAAAAATATTCCGACAGAACAATTATCACCAACATTATCATGTAATAATAATAAAATCATCTTAACTTTACTTCCACATCTCGAATATCTTGCTCAACAAATCCTGATTTTACAGTCACATGAATCTAACACACGCAGGGGCAGAAATGAGAGAGAGAGAGGGGGGAAGAGGAGTAAGAGAGAGTGTAGGGGATGGTTGAACGCACCGGTGCCAATAAACAAGACGTCCACATATCTCTGGCCATTGTTCTCGCCAACCCCGGCCGTTCTCACGCGGGCATCCACCGTGATCGCTGAAAAACGATAACTAAACACACAAACACACAAATACGTATACAATTATAATTAATTATTGGCAATTAAAGGCAAATATAATTATTGTCGTTTTAAGCGCGCATCAGCCTGTTCAGACTATTTAGCGCGCCTAAGTGAAAGAAACAAACATACCATTGTATTTAAATCAAGATTATAATTATTATTATACCGTCTATCAAATGACAATATCGTCAAGCTATGAGAAAAGAGAAGATGAAAGAAAAGAGGTAGAGAAACAACGAATAATATAGGAATTGATCCGATAAAACAAGAAATATATAGTAATTTATTTTTTGTTAGAAGTTGGTACAAGTGGAGGCTCACATTGCAATTCACACATTTACTCAACAATGCCGAGATCAAAAGACTGTGGAAAGAAATGTACATGCGGAAAACTCTTGTAATATGTCAACAACGACGTTAACAACCTACGGGGCACTTGAATAGAGAGCAGAAGTTGACTTCCTATTGACACTTGAGCTTTTACAACCTCCAAGCATCGTTATTGTGGCATTTAGAAGAATTGACTTGACTTAGTGGGACTTTCAGACATCGACTGGCGGTGATTAAGATGAGAGAGAGAGAGAGTGTGAAGAAATGTCCATGATGCGACGTTGAAGAAACGTCCAAAGTTACCGTCCGAGAATGAGAGAACATCCGGGGCACGGCACCAACCTGGTCGAGACTCTAGTGAGAAGCGGGGCGTTGAACAATGACATCACCGGCTCGTCCATCAGCGGGTGACGCTTGATAAAGTTGAGCATCATATCGGGCAGGGCACGGGAATCATTCACACACTGACCCGGACGAGGCTCAGGCACCTGACACACATACACACATACATACACAAGAACACAAATGACGTGTGTGTGTGTGTGTGTGCGTGTTTGCTTGTGTAGTGTTTCCAAGCGTCTATTGAATACAAATAAATCGTTGGCGAAAATACATACGCATACGTATATCCAATAGTGATAACTCTCAAGAAAAGTCAACAATTTTAACATATTATTTGAAACCAAAATAATTTGGCAATTAGAATGAAAATACTAAAACAAAACTGCATTGCGCATGTACATTGCAAACTATATTAAGTATTTAGTTGAAATCAACAAAAACAAAACATGAGTTTCTATCAAAATTCTATTCCACTTGTTCTGAATAGTTGTGTTCAATTCAACAGCAGAGCAGCGAGGGAAATGAGTTGTCGCTGGCACCTTGTCGCTGGCAAGAGGCAGCCAGTTGGAGTTGAGAGAGGCTCGCTGTTTGAAGGCGCCGGCAAATGCATCTCCAATGGCCGCCACGCTGAAGGCACACACTGCCGAGCCACCGATCGCGTTTGGTTCCGTGGTGAAGACGGCATAAACGAGCCGAGAATTGGCGCCTGAATAACTGGCACTCACCACATCAGTGCTCGCTTCTACTCACACACACACACACACACACACACACACACACACATTACATTACATTACGTTAAGACATATATATCGCGCTTTTCACCCGAGGGTCTTAAAAGCGCTCACACACACACACTCAAGCACAATAGTCATACACATACACAATCACGAACACACACACTCACCTACATACACACACATACACACACACAAAACATACAAGTAGATATACGCACAAACACAAACATACACTCACGTTTACATACTCAAAAACACAAAAATACACACGCACACACACATATACATATTGAATAAGATAGTACAGCAGACATACAGCACAAAAGACAACACAACATACAACACATTAAGACAACACAGCAAGCATACAACGACATACACTCAGATTGACAAATCACAACACAATGTACACACAAATACAAACCAGAAAACACAACATAACAGACACACAAAGACATACACTCAAACAAATAGACAGAGAACACACACACACACACCGATTACGAACAGAAATGCCTGTAAAGTAGATTGAGAGGTGATTTGGTGACTTGAGCATGAAATAAAGACACATTGAACTTCGTGCCAGACTACGACCATAGCGTGGCCCCATAACCAACAGCAGTTGAGACTTGTCAAAACTACACCATGTTCCGCCTTCAATTCACTCTCAATGAAAAATGACTCAAAAACGATAAACATTGAAAAACATTGAAAATGTGAGAGAATGAGAGGAAAAAACATAGGATAACATTTTTAATACATATAAATGCAAAAAAAATAAATGCAAAGCGCTTGGTTTGAACATGCATGCACAGCAGATGGTATAGTTCACACATCAGCTATCTCACATATGAATATGGCAATTAATTACCACACATCTTGCGACACACACACACACACACACGTGTGCGCATGTGACGGCCTGATATGGCACAGAGAGCAGCTGAGATTGCACTGCACCGGATTAATTAGACATAATCCAGCGATGAGCACACAAAACGCCAGCCCCATCACCCCCATACACACACTGCCCCTCCCCCCCGGGCCGGCACATGACTCCCTCTCTCATATAGTCAGCCTGCTCAAGTATGTATTGCACAGAACGGCGTCGGCTGCTTTGTTGAAATTAATTATAATCGAGTCAAATGCGGAATAAACCAGGTCAAAGCGAATTGTTCAACGTCGGTCAAAATGGAAAGCATAATTTCATCAAGATAAAATAGAACGACGTTATAATTGATATTGTAATAATTAATTAATAGTATTGGGATGATAATTAATTGTTATTAATATGGAAAGTAATATTTAAATGCTCAACTAAGTTGGCAATATCCGTTAATTGTGAAATGTCCAAGTGGCGTATACTTTGTGCAAGAAGCAAAAACACAGATATACAAAAGCAAATTATTTACAGTTCGCCGAAATGAGAACCTACACAGACACACGATAGCAATCATAGCAGAAACTGCAGGATGCCGAAATGATAACATACAATCCACACAGAGCGACAATATTTGAAGAGAAACATGTGAGTCGTATTCGTGCGTGCGCATCTGTTGTGTTGTTGAGTGTGAACAAAGAGAGAAGACAAAGTGAACATGGAAAAAGAGAACACGGACATAAAAAGAACAGAGAGAGAACACAGAAAGAATAACAAGACAGATTGAACATAGAGAGTAAGAGCACAGATAAAGAACACAGATAGAAAGAATACATAGAGAAATAACACAGATAAAAAATAGAGATAGAATACAGATAAAAGAACAGAGATATAAAGAACATAGAAAGAAAGAAAACATAGATAAAGAACACAGAGATAAAGAATAGAGAGATAAAGAACACAAAGTGAACGCAGAGACAAGGAACACAAGATAAAGAGAGAGAGAGAGAGAGAGAGAGAGAGAGACGTGGAACCCACGAATTTCATCGAAGTAGAAGGGAAAGTCGCCGGGTGCAGAACAGTTGAGTCTGGTCTTCACATACGATGTCCAAGAGTGTTTGTACCGACCCTGTCCACCCACATCACGACGACACACACGACCCACGCGCGAATACACTCGCTACGTACACACACACACACACACACACACACACACACACACACACACACACACACACACACACACACACACATACATACACATGTTGACGTCAATAATCATAACAATGATGAAAAATCAATTGCACATGATAATTATAAAAATAATATCACATAATACCATAATTATATACATTCCAATGTGTGCTGTACCCTGCAAATGTAAGACAGCACTATATAATGTAATAGAGATTAATAAAAAAACACACTAAAAAAATAAATATGAATCATATTGATAAACATAAAAATAAAAAATATTGACAATGAAACAGGTTGAAAATTAAAAAATTCAGATGGACAGCTGCGAATTGAATTGTATGTGTAATTAAATGTGTGTGTTTTGTATACTTCTTTAGGATTATCTAGCGAGGATTATCTAGTGATGTTGTAGTGATGTTGCGTCAAATATTTCCTCACAAACTAGAACAGGAAAGGAAAATATTGTCACGTTTTATCACGAGGTTGAATTGTATGGCTGCTTGACAACTTAATAACATACTTACTACTAACTACTTAACATATTTCTCTTCGATTGCATGCTCGTCGCTAGCTTTTGGTCTTCGCTGCCAAGGCACTTGAGTAGATCGCCAAAGCTGAGTATTTTGAGTGGTCCACAAACTTTTCTCAGCTTATTACCCAATTTAGCAGGCCATATTAAGCATGTTACCCCTTTCATTAAATGCTGTCAACATGGATATATATATAAATTGCTAATTTACCCCAGGGGCGAGTTTATCCCCAGGATGGGAATAATTGGGGTAAGGCTAGTGTTAACGTAGGATCGGAGCTAGTGTAAACGAACGCATGTAGAATAATATCGCAAAAATGGCATTATACCGCGCGTATATTATATAAGCCCGCGTTGCTCGGATGACCTCAGAACCAAAAATCACGAGTTTGCTCGAAACCTGGATCCTGACCGAATTGCCAATGTTGGCGTTATAGCTGCAACTCGAGCCACAGAACGAGAACATATAAAAGAAACGAACGCGCGCACAAACAACGCTAAGTGGCAACATTTTTTTTCGGCACCAACTTGAAAATCAAACAGCAAACAATCTTTGGCACAATTCCAAAAACCGCCAAAGTCACACAAACACAAACACACAGGCCGTGTATATGACTTACTTGCACGCGCATGTATGTATGTTTGTGTGTGCGTGTATGTGTTGACCAAGTTTTAAACGAGCTGTAAAAAGTGTTATGTCAGCTACGCTCGTTCAACCACAAACACTGTGCAACTTTGCAACGGCAGAACAGCAATCAACACTCGCCCTCACATGCACACGCGCATAAACACAATATATCGCGTATATCGATATCTTGCAGTGGCGGCTCCAAGGGGGGCTTAAAGGAACTGAAACCTCCCCAAAAGAAAGGTGCCAAACCCCGCTGAACCTCAACAAAAATTCTTAACATGGACATTTCGAGTGTAGTTATTCACGTTTCGCCAAGCACCGCATTTTCCTTACCACCTCAACGGCAAAATCCTGGCGCCGCCACTGAACTCTTAAGAAGGCCAGACTGCCAAATATTTGGTGATGAAAATTGCGTCAATAGATGTCGCGGTGGTCGCAAAATTATGTGTCTGCCAGGGAATTTAACTTTAGGCGAATTATGATAAGAATAAATTGCAATTTGGACAACACAGGAATACTGCATTCCCAGACAATTGTGATTAATCAAAAGACGGCATTGAATATGTTGTTAAATAAACAATATTTTCACTGTTTAGTAGGTTGAAATTGGAACTGATATTGCATTCAGCAACTACAGACCCGGGAATATATGTGAATTGTGTGTGTATTGTATGTGTATTGTGTGTGTGGATTGTGTGGATTGTGTGTGTATTGTGTGTGGATTGTGTGTGAATTGTGTGTGTATTGTGTGTGTATTGTGTGTGTATTGTGTGTGTGGATTGTGTGTATTGTGTGTGTATTGTGTGTGTATGTAGTGTGTGTGTGGATTGTATTTGAATAGTATGTGGATTGTGTGGATTGTGTGTGAATTGTATCTGGATTGTGCAAGGATTGTGTGTGGAATGTTTGTGGATTGTATGTGGATTGTATGTGGATTGTATGTGTACTGGGTGTGGATTGTGTGTGTGGATTGTGTGTGGATTGTGTGTGTATTGTATGTGGATTGTGTGTAGATTGTATGTGGATTGTGTGTGGATTGTATCTGGATTGTGCAAGGATTGTGTGTGGAATGTTTGTGGATTGTATGTGGATTGAGTGTGGATTGTATGTGGATTGTGTGTGGATTGTGTGTGGATTGTGAGTGGATTGTGAGTGTGAATTGTGAGTGTAACCAACAAGCAGGAGTCAACGCCAGTTCAGCTTGCTGGAAACAATAGAAATCAGATGTACGAGCAGCACGCAAATAAAACATACTTCAATCGTTCATATTAAGACCATCGTTTGAGGACAGAAGCTGTGCAACATTTACAAATGTTTAAATCCTCATTCCAGATGTTCAACAAACACCACACACACACACACACACACACACACACACACACACACATTAGGGCTGGGCAGGAACCGGTTCCGGAACCGGTTCTGACGGTTCTGCTACGTGGGTATTGGAGCCGGGTCCGAGACTCGGAACCGGTTCTGGAACCGGGTCCACACGGATCCGAGTCCACACGGTTCCGATTCTCGGATCCGAGTCCACACGGATCCGAGTCCACACGGATCCGAGTCCACACGGTTCCGATTCTTGGACCCGGGTCCACACGGATCCGAGTCCACACGGTTCCGATTCTCGGACCCGGGTCCACACGGATCCGAGTCCACACGGTTCCGATTCTTGGACCCGGGTCCACACGGATCCGAGTCCACACGGTTCCGATTCTCGGACCCGGGTCCACACGGATCCGAGTCCACACGGTTCCGATTCTCGGACCCGGGTCCACACGGATCTTAGTATCAGGAATGACAGGAAAATGTATGCGCATTGCGCACACACTACATGAACACTACGGTGCGTTTTAGAATTAACGCTAATATGAAATTGCGGTGAATCCAGTTTTTCACGTGTATTTAAAAATTGCGTATTATATTGCGTATTATATATATATATTCTTTTTTCTGAAATACATGTACATTATTTGCAAGTAAGTCTGTGCGCGCAGAGTCATATTACACGAGGTATAATACTAAATTTAATGCATATTATTTATTACGCTTATTTTATTGAATATATTATTAATATATTATTTTTTGGCGTATGATTACCGGAATTTGATTGAATAACCGCATTTTCAGCTAATTTGAGCGAAAAAGTATCGCATGAATGTTGATAAAAAAATTCTAAATCTGCGTGAAAACTGCATCCTTTCCATGGTGACTTCAACTACAATTCAACAATCAAACAAACAAACAACAATAATTTTAAAATCAAAGGCAGCCAATTAAACGCTACACGATCGCAATTTCACGACAAAATGGATGTTTCAACTTGACTTCCGTAAAAGGTTTTCTCATTGAATCCAATAAAATATACATTTTCGGAATCAGCATGAAAAAATGTATCTACCGCAGCTTGGTAATAATTAAACTTTTAGAAAAGTAAAGAATCCACACATTCTAATGCACACAAGCATACATGACCAAGGCTGTGATCACGGCACATCGATCACATTTGACGTGTCGCCCACAAAGAATGTGAAAACCCATACAGGTGTGAACCAGGCGAGAAAGATGCCTGCTAAGTTTGTTTGTATCGAACGAAATGTGCGTGAAAATCCTGGATGGAAGTCAGATTGTGTGGACATTGATGAATCCTGTCATATTTGTGTGGAAACCGTGTTTTCACTCAGAATCTGTTATGACTAGGGCTGTCAAAAAAGTAACCTAAAAACCAGAAAAAAGTAACTTTATTTTCGAGAAAAAGTAACCTAAAAAAGTAACCTAAAATAACCTATGAGTTGTAATGTTATTATTACTTTTGCATCGCTTTATCACATGTTTATCACGCCTTTGCTGATTAGTGCGCTATATCAAATACACGGTTTGTTTGTTGTTTGTTTGTGAACATAAAAAGTAACCTAATAACCTATAAAAAGTAACCTAAAATAACCTAACCTTCGTAAAAATAACCTTCAAAAAAGGTCAACTTCTGTTTGCAGTTCTGAAGGAAGAAAATACACCAGTCCTTCTTTTCTATCCTCTTTCCGAGTTGGTACTATTTTTCTATCCTCTCTCCGATCTGGTACCATTTTTACAACAAACCACCAAAAGTCTCTTAATATTATTTGGCTAACATCGCAAAAAGGAGCATAACCATCAAAATGCAATTTAAAGTGGAAAGCTAATACAAATGCGAAATACACTACTTGCTAATGTAATTATTTTTAGTAATGGTCGCAATAATGTTCTTTATATTCTTTCAATGAAACTTGTTATCAAATAGAACGTACTACAGCTTGCATTTTAGTGTGAGCCTAAACACTACAAGCATATGTAGCAGCCTGTGCTCACTGTCTTATAAATGTCAAACGTGGGAAAATGGCGCTATATCACGCCCTGAAAATCACGTGTTAATTCCTGTTCAAGTAAATGCGTACTGTAAAGTGCTACAGTGCAGTATCTGGTATAGAGAGCTCACACATCGTACTATACCACGCTCCATACATCTCACGACACCCTTCGGTTCGTGGACATTTCCTAAAATGGAATGACGCTATCCTGTGTACCGAAAAACGTATAAATATCGAGTAGTACAGATATTAAGGTGCATATCAATTGCTAAATCCTAACAGCAGCAACTTTGACATTTCTTGATCTTCAGACCTTATATTCCATCTCTTTTCCTATTTTATCCTCATATATACAGTTTTTGTGCCTCTTATCTGCAAAAAGTCACCAAACTTCGTGGTAAACTTACCTAATAACCAGAAAAGTAACAAAAGGTAACCTGACGATAAAAAAGTAACCTAAAAGCAAAAAAAGTAACCTAACGATGAAAAAGTAACTTTTGGTAACCTAATAACTTTTTAAATAATTATCGTACACAACTTTTTCATGCAGTTTTAGGTAGCTTATGAAAAAGTGACCTTTAGGTGAAAAAGTAACTTTATTAACTTTTGGCAGCCCTAGTTATGACTGAAATCAGCAGGCTGCCTTGGTTGTACGCGGCTAAGGACAAATAATTTGTCAGTCAAACTGCCAGCGCCAACATCTCAACTAGTGTTTGAGCTGTTTAGTTGAATCTAGTGAGGTCCACCGTGTACACTTGAGTGGTGAGTAAAAATTGTTTTTGCCATATTTTTATACATTATCATGCATAAATGTTTAATATTAGAAATTGTTTCTACTTATTAAAATGGCATTTTTATCAATTTCCCTCTTATTTTTAAGTTTCAATTTATTCTTGTAGAGCTCCAACATTAGTAGCGTAGCAGAGGGCCTTAGTGACCTTGCGATTATTACGAAAATGTTCACAATATTCATCACTGAATCTAATAATTATCACTCAATGAGGTCTTTAAGGGGAAAATCACTCTTTTATTGAACTCGGCGTATATTTTATCATTTAAGCATTTAGTCATACGAATAACTAACATACTTCTTCCCAAATGTAACTTTTTTTCACCCGAGAACGCCCATTATATCGCTAATATGGAATTGTTGTGAAATTGTCAATATGCCTCGATATAGGACTATTCAAATTCATATTTTTCATATTTTACATTTCACGTCTCCCGAGATGTGAATCCATTATCATTGTGGAGGGACCGAGCGTTGTTACTGCCTCGACTACATGAAGTGGCGACAAAATATTTGTGCACACCGGCATCTTCCGTTCCATCTGAACGTTTATTTTCAAAAGCCGATGAATGGATGTCACACAGACGGAACAGTCTCAAAGAAGAAAACATAAATATGATTCTCTTTTTGAATAAAAATGTGTAATATATACGCGTTTTGTGTATGTGTGTGTGAACGTGTGCGTTATGGAATAAGCGAACGTTTTCGGGCAATAGCCGAAATCAAATTATTGTTTGTTTGAGATATTATGTAACAGGTGATACGCAAACATTGTTTATATTGGAAAGTACATTGACTATTTAGCACATTTTTCCAGCATTAGCCACATTACTGTGTCAGCATTGTATGCATTTTTCTGTTGTTAAATATAGAGATGATAATGCCTTGTACATGTCTTCATTGAATATTAAAGCTTTTATTCAAATTACAGGGCCGTAGTCAAGAGTTATATGCCTCACTCACCCAAGAAAACAAAATGAGGATCCCCACAAAAATGAAATTTATCAAATGTTGAATTTAATTTTGTGAGAATACCCACTATAATGAAACTGATAGAACTTTGACTTTGAATAAAATTTTGAATTTATATGAACATTTGTTATTTTCCCAGTCACACGTTCATCTATGCCAACTCTCTTTTGTGTCTTCTCCCTTTGGATGATCTCTAAACATGCGCACAGAAAATATATTTTTTCATCCAAGCGGAACCGGTTCCGGAACCGGTTCCAACGGTTCCACTGCCCTACGGATCCGGAACCGTGAGTATCAATTTTCACGGTTCCTGCCCAGCCCTAACACACATACATACAGTGCCTGGCTAGCTCTAATGAACGCTGCGCTACATCATATTGCAACTGCGTCATTATTGTAGACGACCAACACCCATAAATATATATACACATACACAGAGACACACAGACGCTAATACACACACACACACACACATACACATACATACACACAGATGAATGTATGCGTCTACGCTAGGAATAAACCACATGAACACACAGAGAGAGAGAGAAAAAAGAAGAAGACATAAAACAAACAGACACCAAACACGACTAGATAATAACTATAAACACACACACACGTGTAGAGACTTGATAAAAATCCAAGATATACGACGTTAGGAAATGTAGATACCAGAGTGAGAGAGAGAGAGAGGGGAAGTGTGAGAGAAAGAGGAGCGATAAAATAGAGCCAGATGTCAACTCTTATTGGATTATGCAGCCGAGATATTTGCATAAAACAATTTCACTAATGCCTGTGTCAGTCTGTGTGTCAGTGTGAGTGTGTGTGTGTGTGTGTGTGCGTGTGTGTGCATGTTGTGTGTCGTGAAGGAAAAGTGGTTATATTTTCGTTGAATAAGCCAAACACAAATCGAGGCTAAGCCAAACGAAAAAGTCAACCACATGACACACACACACACACACACAGACACAAGTACGGTACACGAGTGATTCCCAACCGCAGCAACAAGGGGTGCCATGAGATCTGTTGAGGGTGCCGCCAAAATTCAGGGAAACATTGCATATTTGTGTTACCTTTATATATATATATATATATATATATATATATATACCTTTTATTAATAGCAGGATCAGTGAAAATGTTCGTATCTCTGTATAAGGTATTGTTAAACCGATGCAAAATGTCGAAATAGAAAAACATATAATAAAAACAACGGAGATATTAAATATGTATTTGCTTATAAGGGTGCCGGGAACTTTTGCAATGCTTGCCAAGGATGGCGCAAACTAGAAATGGCTGGGAACCATTGGTGTAGACATTTAAGAGTTATTTTTGGTTGTGGTGGTTTTTTGGTCTAAATAATTAATCCTTTTTAGCTCTTTCGTAGGGAGAATAAGCACTTATGTAACCAGTTATAACGCTACCAATCACAATTATAAATTACAATTATTATACAATTATAATAATTGTATTTATAAATTATAAATACCAGTAAGGCGCCGTGTTCGGCGATGAACGAGCGAGCGCGAAGCTATCATATGTAATCAAAGTTTGTCGTAAATGCATTTGTCTGCGTGCATGGGCAAAGTTTTCTGCTAAATTATAAGAGGGCATATGACACGTGTCACGTGCCACACTGGGCACTGACATGATTCGGCTTGGTCTCATCCGCGGCAAGAAGGATGAGGCTACCCAACAAAAAAAACGCATGTTAATCGGACTTATGGTTCCAGAAATATAAGCCTCTGAAAAACGGGTAAAAAGTGTTTTTCGAAAAAGTAGGAAGGTATTTGGGACGTGCCACGTGCCATAGTAGGCACTGACATGATTCGGCTTGGTCTCATCCGCGGCAGGAAGGATGAGACTACCCAACAAAAAAATGCATGTTAATCGGACTTATGGTTCCAGAGATATAAGCCTCTGAAAAGCGTGACCACGGCCGGCGGGCCGGCCGGCGGGCCGCTCATACTCATTTTTCTAGTAACACCAAGTATGAACTCGCTCGCTATCGCTCGCTCGTAACAATTATATCACGTAATAGAGCAAATATGGCGAATATCACAGAAAGGTTAGCAAAAACCAGCAATAAATAATTTATTGGTAGAATAATAACTAATTTTATTCATTAGCATACATCATTTTGACGGTATGCAACAGCATGTAGCATGTGCGAATACACATCATGTGAGCGAATACACATCAACACATGCACATCTGGACAAAAATATACATCGTTATACACAAAATTATGTGCATAAAACACACACACACACAAACATAAACACAGAAACAGACGCAACAAACACGATATGTGGCGCACACTGGTAATTAAGCTAAAACAAAAACAATGTACCCACGCATACGTATGTGTGTATGTGTGTGTGTGTGTGTATGTGTGTGTGTGGTTGGTATACAGTCCAAATATACCAATAACACCGAGCTGCACATACTAAATATATGCGAAATTGTTCAACGTATAAGAAAAAATATTCGACTTCTAATCATCTGCCTGAGAAGACAAGTTCCACACATGCATTCATCGAACGCTTCGTGTTTGAAGTAATATATGAGAAAAATCACAAATCACGTACAATCAAGACAGCCACACAAGTAGGCTACTACTGAGTGGACCGAGTTGCTTACAGCACAGATATCAAGGCCAAGCGATGTGGCGTGATTAGCTGCAACCAATAATGACCAAGCAGAGCTTGACGTCACGAATCATACGAGATCCAACCAAACCGAACCAAACCGCCGAACCCCAAGACCGCCGAACCCCTAATAAATGCCTTAAGGGCGTGTTTCATTATCACTAACGTAAGTGCTGAAGGAAGTTGATGGAAGTGAACGGATAATGAAACACTTTGTGAAATGATACATCAATGACGCTTGTTTGACTATTTTGAACAGCTGAGTGCGAATAAACCCTCAGATTTTCTGGACCACGTGATTTGTTTTGCTTCTTTTTCATCATTTGCATTTGCTTTCTGTTGATTTGCTGAATTTTAGCTCATGTATTCTATAATTCCATATGGAGCTGCGCGAATCTCAGCATTGTCGGATTTACTGTCTTCTTCGGATGAAGATGAAGCTTTAGACGGACGAAGGTGAGGTTGTATTATACTCATCTTGGTTAACACGTGAATCGCTCCGGTTTTTTCAAATTTTTGTCGATTGTATTTGGCTAACATCCACCATAAATTTACCACAAATGACATGACATTTTAAGTTTGTTGCTTGAATAATTTCATAAAATCATCAGTTATGAAATCGCTGTCTCCAATGAATACTGTTGGATTTTACAGCACGACACGAATTTCTAAGACTCGGTGCAAAGGGTTTTCGGAGACAGTTGTACCAATGTACACTGATGATGAGTTTCGGTCTCATTTTCGAGCGTCCAGATACTGTTTTGAGGTGGTGCTAAGTGAACTGTCATCCCATTGGAATGTTGCAAATATCCACGGAAAGAAGAAGGTAGGGCTACAGAAGTCTTTGCTCATGTTTTTTCGGACCATTGGCAACCAAGAGTCCATATGAAGTGTGTCGGATAGATTTGGTGTTGCGGCTTGTACGACAGTTAGGATGAACATAAAAAATTGTGGACTGATATTGCGCTTTTTGATGCCGAATTTTATAAAACTTTGCCGAGAAAATGCCCCAATCTACGCTGCTTCCGATGTGAGAGTGATTGGGGCACTGGATGGCTCTCATATCCCAATCTCAAGTCCAGTGACGTATCCCGGAGACTATGTGAACATGAAGGGCTTTCACAGTGTGATTCTCCAGTCCGTTTGTTCTGGTTCTATAAAATTTATGCATGTTTCATGTGGATACCCTGGCTCTCTCCACGACGCCAGAGTTTTTCAAAAAAGTGGACTCAAAGAGAAACTAAACCGTCAGTGCGTCTCCGGTGATGTTATTTTGGCAGACTCAGCTTACCTTGTTTACCTTGTTGTTGTGATTTCTGCGAGGTGCCGTTGTGATGTTTATCACGAGAGTTATTGATTTATATGTAGTGTAATTTAAACTGTCTTGAATTTATCGATTAAACAGGGATTTTGGTATTTTTGGTGTGGGTGTTTGAAGTGTGAGGGGATTGTTCCGTATTTTTCGTGTCTTTGGCTTGAATATATTTGCCACAAGCTATTTCGGCATCATGACTAAAGTTGAGGATGACTCGCGGATTGTCGAGAAGGAATTAGATCTGCGATTAATTCCAGAATTTGGCGGGAAAGGTGACGTCACTGACTGGCTATGCAAGGTAAAGAAGATGTGCAGACTTCGAAAGGTCGCAGATGTTGCTACCGTCATACAGATGAGATTATCTGGAGACGCCTACGCTGTAGTAGACCGGCTTTCCGATGGTGATCAACTTGACGTAAGTAAAGTCAGCGATGCATTGGTTCGAGCCTTCGGAGCGGATCCTTTCTCCTCATATGAGGCACTCATGTCGCGCACATTGATGGGTGGAGAATCTGCGGATGTTTATTTGGCGGATGTTGAAAAATTGGCCGGCAGGTGCGGCATTACAGGTGACCTTCCACTCAAATGCGCGTTCATAAGTGGTCTTCCGGAGAGTGTGAGGCATATCCTGCGCGCCAACACCAAGTTGGACGATATGCCACTGGAGCAAGTGCTGGAGCGTGCACGCGTGATTCTGTCTGATGAACGGAGACTGGCGGAATCGAGCAGTGCTATGTGCGCAGGCGGCCGCACTTTGTCAAGGGAGAATCAGCCAGTGCGCTGTTTCAACTGTGGCAAGATGGGACACGTGTCTAGAATGTGTAATAAAGACAGACAGCCCATTGTGTGCTACAAGTGCGGCAAACAAGGCCACATCGCTGTAAGGTGTCCGGAACAGGGAAACGCGAAGGGGGGAGAGACGTCAGCGCCGGTCTCTTCTCGTCAATGAATGAGGCGCTTCCCAGTGTCCAACTAGTCGTCGACGGTGTGTGCAGAAATGTGTTGGTGGACACTGGGTGTTCTATCAGCATCGCCTGTGCTACTTGTTGTTTTCATTGGAGCAAAAGAAATGTGAGTTTCGTAACAGTGAGTGGAGAGACTACAAAATGTTCTGGTGTTGGTTATGTGCTTGTGCAGTTGGACGGAGGACAATCAGCACGAGTGGAAGTGTTGGTGGTTGAATTCCATCCTATCGGGTTTGACATAATCCTTGGCATGAATGGAATTAAGTTGCTGGGAGGAGTGTCTGTGTCATCTCGTGGAGAAGTGGTTCTTGGTGGCCAATCTCAATGTGTGTGTTTGACAGCTGCCATTCATGACAAAGAACTGGCTGAGATCAAGTTAGACGAAAAAGATTTTCAGGTGCTCTATGACGACGGCGATCGATCATGGACTGTTAGCTGGAAATGGGCAGATGGAGAGGGACCTGATATGTTGAACAACAAGATTTCTCAGTACAGAATACCTGATGCGGCCAAATGTAAATATGATCGTGAGGTTGAACGGTGGATAAGTCTCGGCTGGCTAAAACCGTTCGACGAATCTGTTCTTGGTCCGGCCAAAGGACTCATTCCCATGATGGCCGTCCAGCAAAGAAATGGAGAAAAGGTGCGTCCTGTAATGGATTACAGGGAGCTGAATCAGC
Source organism: Sacculina carcini (assembly GCA_916048095.2). Lineage (NCBI taxonomy): Eukaryota > Metazoa > Arthropoda > Thecostraca > Sacculinidae > Sacculina > Sacculina carcini. Next base: position 7,238,024 of record OU696583.1, read on the forward strand.
ATCTTGACGCTCATACGGCCGATGCTGATGTGTGTTCGGAAAAATTGAGGGATTGGAGATGTCGTGGAGACAGGGTTTCGCTGGTCGACCTGAAGGACGCATATCTTCAATTGAAAGTTGATAGTTCATTGTGGTCCTACCAGACAGTAATGTATCGCGGTCAAAGATTTTGCTTGACGAGACTAGGTTTTGGTCTTTCAATTGCTCCAATGGTAATGAAAACTGTTTTGGCGGCTGTGTTGAAGATGAGAGACGATATTTACAGAGGTACTTCTCCCTATGTTGATGACATACTTGTGGATGAAAGCATTGTGTCGCCAACTACTGTAGTGGATCACTTACGAAGGTACGGTTTGGTTTGCAAGCCACCTGTGCGCATTTACGACGGTGCCAAAGTATTAGGTGTACGCGTTGGCAGAGAAGACGGGGTAGTAATGTGGAGAAGAGATCAACAGATTCCCGAGGTGCCAACAAAACTTACTAGGCGCTCATTGTTTTCCTGGTGTGGAAGAGTAACCAGTCACCTCCCGGTATGTGGTTTCCTTCGACCAGCGTGTTCCTACATAAAACGTCGAGCCACGGCGGTCACCACTACATGGGATGAAGAAGTTGAAGACGCTAGTGTAAGATCGTTAGTGGATGATCTGTATGAGCGATCGAGGAGTAACGATCCAGCCAAAGGCAGCTGGCAAGTGAAAAATTATGAAGCTACTCTCTGGGTGGATGCCAGTTCGTTAGCGCTTGGTGTCGCTCTTGAGGTTGATGGCGACATAATTGAAGATTCTTCTTGGCTGCGTCAGAACCAGGACGCCCATATTAACATGGCCGAATTAGACGCTGCGCTAAAAGGTATGAGCTTAGCAGTTGCCTGGCAGATGAAAAGGATTCACCTTATGACTGATTCGAGTTCGGTGTACCACTGGCTTAATGATGCTGTGTCAGGGAAAGCCAGACTGCGAACCAAAGCGTCAGGTGAGCTACTGATTCGGAGGCGGATTTCAACGTTCCAATCAATTGTGGAAGAATATGGTTTATCGGTGCTTGTACATTTGGTAAAGTCGGCAGACAATAGAGCCGATATTTTGAGTAGAGTTCCACAATCATGGCTGCGCAACAATAACAATGAACGCGCACCATTACAAACGTGTTTGCCTGTTACAGCTGCTTGTGCCGGGAATGATGTATTGTCTGATGTGTCAAGAATTCATCACGAAACAGGTCATCCCGGCGTTCGCCGTACTTACTATTTTGTGAGAAGAGCAAAGTTGGCCGCCAATCGCAGGCAAGTGGCTCAAGTTGTCTCCCAGTGTCAGACCTGCAAATCAATAGATCCTGCACCAGTGAAGTGGAAGGCAGGTAAACTCAGCGTGGAGAAAACGTGGCAGCGACTGGGAGTTGATATAACACACTATGGAGGACAACATTATTTGACGGTGATTGATCACGGTCCTTCGAGATACAGCATATGGCGGTGCCTGAGGCGGCAGGACTCGACGTGTGTGAGACAACAATTGGAGGCTATCTTTTTTGAGCGTGGCGCACCGGAACAATTGTTATTAGATAATGATACAGCTTTCCGGAGTCGAGAGTTCCGGTCGTTTGTTTCTGAATGGAACATACTTTTGCACTTCAGATGCGCATACCGGCCTTCGGGCAACGGTATCACTGAACGATGTCATCGTACTGTGAAAACGGTAGCAGCCAGGAAGGGTTGTTCCATTCCAGAGGCTGTTTACATATACAACGTGACACCCATGGAGCCGGCAGATTCGACATCCTCACCGGCTGAACGGTTGTATAACTACGAGATAAGGATTAGAGGTGTAGATCGGCGTGACGTAGCCCCAGCTGATAGAGGAGACATATCGTGTTGTTATGAAGTTGGTGATAGTGTGTGGGTGCGACCGCCTGGTGTGCGTTGTCATGAGCGATACGAGAAAGGAATGGTCACCAAGATTATGTCGCAAAATGCTGTTGAAGTGAATGGTATGCCTAGGCACATTCGTGATCTGCGACCGAGGATATCAGATGAGGACAATTTTCCTAAAACAGCCGAAGAAGATGACCTGAGAATTGTCGTTGAACGTGAAAGGGACAATAATGATGATCTACAACCATTGAGAAGGTCTGAACGTGTGAGAAGACCTCCTCAACGATACGGTTGCGATTAAATGAAAGATAACATCCGGTATGTTATCTGGGGGGAGTGTTGTTGTGATTTCTGCGAGGTGCCGTTGTGATGTTTATCACGAGAGTTATTGATTTATATGTAGTGTAATTTAAACTGTCTTGAATTTATCGATTAAACAGGGATTTTGGTATTTTTGGTGTGGGTGTTTGAAGTGTGAGGGGATTGTTCCGTATTTTTCGTGTCTTTGGCTTGAATATATTTGCCACACCTCTGTCGGAGTCAGTGATCACGCCCTTCAGAGACAATGGTCACTTGACCCAACTCCAGAGAGTCTTCAATTTCAAGCATTCTAGCCATCGCATTGCGATCGAGCGAACATTTGGCGTGCTGAAGGGCAGATTCAGAGTTCTGAGGTATCTCCTGAAATGGAGCATGAAAGATACTGTGGAGACAATACTGGCAGCTTGCGTCCTGCACAACCTATGCCGTGATTACAACAACGTATGAGAGGACGAGTCTGTCGATGAACCTGTCGGTACCTTCTCACATTGCTGACGGCAACGGCAACGGTCATGATGGGTCCAGAAGCCGTCAGAAACTAATGTCGCACTGGTGCTTTTAAATCAGCACTTTTAAAAAGTTTTCTCTCGGTTGATGTGTCAATTTTATTTTAAGTGTTTTCTGTTATTTTTTCATTTGTTCGTGAGTGAAAATTACGTGTGGAAATAATTACGCGAGCGTCTAGTCTCCAGATTACAATCCCAATCACAATTTTGCGCTGGTGGTCACTTATGATTGCATTGCTTTCTCGAAGGCTTTCACTGGTTCCAATCTTGGCACGAGAGGCAACTTTCCAACAGTTGTGTGAGCGCAATTTCAGGGTGTAAGGAAAAATCACCCGATAAGGCGTACAAATGACAACTTTTACACAGTACTCGATAAAACAATCTATTTACACAATACTCGATGAATACAAGACATGAATATAAATCGCACAAATACCACAACAGAACGAATTGTTGGTCTGTTTCTGGTTTTTAGCATGTCAATTAATTCCTTCGTCAATTCGGCGAGCGAATCATACTTAGCCATCTTTTCTTTATGCCGCTCTTCTTTCCTGCGCTCATAATAGCGACACTCAGAGGCAGAAAGGTGTGAGTGACCGCGCCGACCCGACAATCCGCGTGTCTTGCCCGGCCTGCCGACAGGAGTTGACGGGGCGTCGGTTTTCACCGCAGCGGACTCGGTTGCATCCGCGGGCTTAGAGGACTCGGCCCCATCTGCACCACAATTTTTCTCCGCACCGACGTCGTAGGCGTCCGATGACTGCACGTAGATGGGCTGAATGGACGGCCGATGACCCATGAATTCACCAAACTCCTCCATGTATTTGAATGTTTTCCTGTCGCGTCCGGAGTTGTTGTTGTCTCGAATTTTTTTATAGTAATGTAGAAGCGTTTTCCATTTGTTGTGGACTTTATCCGCGCTTATCCCAGGGTAGGTGCTCGACATTTCCACAGCAATAGTTTCCCCAACTTGCTTTTTGCGGAAGTTTGGGTCCGCCATCTTTCCCTGGTGCTGACGGTACAGCGAGATCAAAAATCTTTCTAAAGCTTCTGACCATTCTGTGAGAATAAACAGAGTACATAAATCCTCAACACGGCTTTCATGTAGATAACCGTTCATTAATGAAAAACAAGATCAAATAACATCTTTACTCACCGAACTTCGCATCCTGTTTAGGATTTCCTCGAAGGCCGCAAACTTGCAGGTGGCTCATAACTGCACCTTCATCAAGTGCCATATTGCACGCACCACACAAATATTTTAAGTCTTCCGACATGGCGGAAATATTCTCAGAGCAAATATATTCCTCACAACACAGTAGAAGTGACAGGAAGCAGAGGTCAAAACAAACAGCACGCGGGAAATCGAATGTCGCTAAAGCGCAATTATTGCCTAATGACTTCTGCTTCAAGCTTTCCGAGTGAAGCGCAGTGTAGTACTTCACTCCACCTTCAGCATTGATAATGTAACACTGTGAAGCGCTTACTAGCGCCTCAGCATTGATAATGAAACACGTCCTAACTGTCTCACCGAACGCTTCGGCAATGCCACCTAGACTACCTAGGTGGCGTATCTAGGTGGCGTTGGCTTGGGGTTCGATACAATCCAGGTTTAGAACCACTGCTTCAATACTCTAGCATATTGTAACATGGTCGATTATCAGCTACGCTCACTCATTAATTCCACGCAGCAGTGGAGGCGCCAGGATTTTTCCGGTGGGGGGCTAAAGAAAAAGATGGTTTTTTGTGGCGAAACATGAGGAACTACACTTGAAATATTTATGGTCACGATTTATCGGGGGTTTAGGGGGAGGGCCTCAGCCCCTCCCCAGCCACTGTCACGTAACCAAGCTGGGCAGAATAATCACGTTGGACGTTCACTCACCTTTCCACAGTTGATGTACTCGATGGCCGTTTCACGGAACAGCATGTAAACATGATCGTCCATAGAGAACGAGCTCACAAAATGTGGATCTGCGTTACACACCAACACCAACACACATACAGATATACACACACAGATTTAAACACAAATACACCATGAATCAAAGGCAAAATGTGAAAAAACACATTTTCCGCTTGTAAACTACTCGCCATGTCTAATCAGCACTAACAAATAATTTTGCACTGAAGTTTGATGCTAAAGTTTTCCACAAAATACAATGTGCCACGTATATAAGAGTTGTCGGGAGAGGAGAAACAGTCTCTTATATCCGGGGAGAATTACACGTAAAGAATAGAAGACGTCCTCGAAGAAATCCTCTCATATAACCGGGGTTCTCTTACAACTGGTGTAGACTGTATAGAACATTGAACAAAGAGTTTCCTAACGAAGCCAATGCACGAGGATATTTTAACGATATTGAGCAAACGCAGAGTTAAACTTGTGAGCCGCAATTCAAACACAAACACTCGTCTCAAGATAGCTTTGAGCTGCGAGTCAGCATGTTAATCAGGGTAGCTCACTGGGTCACTGGCGCAATTTATGCCTACTTCAAACAAAACATGAATATTCAGCCGCACAACGACACGCCGCCAAGTTGTGAAATTCAACGTTTAATTCGCGTAATTCTGGTACGTAGAACGGCACGAGCCAACACAAAAACCAGGCACAAGATCTCAACTTGCGACTCGGTTGACAGAAAACCAAACACAACAGAGAGAAGCACAATGTTAGTGGACTGATACGCCGGGAAAATACATACAATGTTTCTAATCCAAAAATACTGTCGATTAGGACGCGTAGAATATATTAACAATACCACAACATCTTGATGTCTAAAATTAACTGAAGCTATATATAGGAGATATATAGGAGTACCAGCAATTATTTCCATGTGTTTCTCAAATACATACTCTTCTCGAGGGAAAACTAACGCCAATGAGCATATATTTGGAAAATTCAGCAGCATTCACGAATATGTGTGTATCATGTGTGAACTCTGACGTAATGCAGAACGTGAACAGAATGATGCCAGTGGAGAAAGACTTGAACGCAGCCTCTACGAAACAGAGACAAAGCAAAAACTAGCAAACAAGACGGATGGAAGACAATGGAAAATCAGACACAAAAAGCTCAACAGATCCATCGGCGAACGGCAAAATTCGCCGAAAAAGTTGAACAATAAAAACGAAGCACTTTCTCTACACTTGCTACTCAACACAGAATATAGAAGACATGAGATGAAAATGGCTTGTGCTAGATATATATTCACGAAAAAAATGCGATACGCCAAATTTCATATAAGGTGAACAATATAATCGGACAAAAACATAAGGTGAAGATTTTATGTGATTTCACATGATTTCATAAGATATAATTTTATGTGATTCAACAAATGATACGCCAGTGATAATATTAATTTACGCTAAATATAATTATATTGGCAGATGTTAGTATGTTAGTAAGCTGGCTATGATTCTCACCACTCATGCACTCAACACTGAGTGATACTGAGAAAGTTGTTTTCAAGAATGGCATGCATAATCAAGACAAAGATTACTGGACTCGTGACAAAGAATTGACATATGCAAATTGAGATAAGGATTATCGAACTAGCTGCAGAAGCAATTGCAGTGAAAAAAACAACAGTCAGCTGTCAATTTTACCAAAACAAAAGTGGACGAGCAATAACAGCACGAGAAAATGAAATATGTCAACACTTCATTGTTTGGTAACAATTTGCCAGAATTTGGCGATTTCTCGCCTCAACGCACAAATAGACAAACCATAGACAAACAGACACACAGAAAGAAAATTGAAAATACAAAATCAACCGTTGTCCAGTATGATAAATTCATTCAACTTTGGAATGGCAAAAGAAGACGCACGTGAGAAATATACACAAAAACTACCCACATGAAAAAAGAATACACGTACTGAAAATAATAATTCAATCAAATTTCAATTTTATTGTATTTAATATTATTGAACGACGAAAATTCATCTCAGGAAATTCTGCAGACAGAATGATAAGTAATTAATGAAGAAAAGACAAAAGTTTGAGATCCACAAAATAATAAATTTACAAAGAACAATGTTGAATAATTAAAAATAAGTTCGAATATTAATTGAATAATAAAAATTTCAAAATATGAAATGTGGCAAAACGAAAGCGAGCTACATGAGCAGAAATTTCCACCACAAGAACTTTTTCAATAATTTTCACATTGGTATAGAGAAAAATGGCAAGAGCATTCATGAATATACCACGCAAATATGTTTATTTTTTCTGCTGGAGAAAAATACAGCAAATTAACATATAGGATTAAATTCTAGAATATACAATATACAGTTTTCATGAAAGCTTTTTTTTAAATGAAAACATTTTTACGGAAAATATTTTGTTCTCTCCAAAATTTGTTTGCATATCTCGGAAACATTTAATACACATTTTCAATTAAGATACAAAATATGCCAATTTTTCACAAGTCTACGAGTAAAACAAATGTATTAGTATCACCGAAAATATCACCAAAACGCACAAATTTTCCCAATATCCTAAAATATCCAGCATATAAAAAATTCAAGCATTCATTGACAACCATCGCTTTCACAATATCTCAATTAATATCAGCAAGATAATTCCATAATTCAACTCCTCTTAGCAAATCCACAAATACACTGAACAACACGCGGAGCCAATAGCAAATATTGCAAGGAACAACACACAAACACACATACATACACTGACACACACACACACACACACACACACAAACACGTAAAAACTAGCATGATGACAGCTCTGTGCAAAACACGCGACAGTTCCTGAGACAACTTCGCCAAACTGAAAATCCGAGCAAAAAGTACACACACACACACACACACACAAACACAGACAGACAGACAGACAAGTCCCTTGGAACAGTGACAGCTGCCACAGATGACATGGTTCATAGTCACAGTGATGGCAAAAGGCGACAGGGCATTGCATATTCCGCCCACATATCACACACACACACACACACACACACACACACACACACACACACACACACATACAGACATACAGACATACAGAAAAACACGTTTTGTGGAGACAGTGTGAGGGCAAGTGTGTGGTTCTATAGGCGTGATCACTGTCTGTTCTGATATATGTCACGTGTGGAGGCGTCACCCAGACCCACTTCACACCCGTTACACCTCAGTCTGGACAAGCATCGACGCACACAGAAACGCCCAAGTGGAGACACTATAGTGAAGGGCAGAAGTTCTGGTACCATTCCTTCTGGTACCAGTACCTCTCCTCCTTGTCCCTAACCCAACACATGCCTTGGAAATAAATAAGTTCGAAATATTACTTTGAAAAAACACACACAAATAAATCGAAAACATATTCTGCCTGATTCAGAAATGACAATATTTTTTTCAATACGAACAGTGATCAATCACAGGATCATAAAATAAAAATGTTTGGCTGAAAAATTGTACAAATAAAACTAATCCACTGGAGATATAGTTGATGTCATCAACACATCACAGATGCAGGAATAGATGCAAAACAGAAACCTGCAACCGTGCAGCATTTCCTGTTGCACATGCACTATTATCGGCCGCCATCGACCTCACGATAATGCCACTAAGAAAACCGCAAAGAAACGGCTGAATGGAAAACATGCACAAATACACGGGCAACTTGTAGGCTCATTATTATTATTGCAATTAATTGCAGGTAAATCCAGTAGCATGGGGGAAGAGTGCAAGTGCACAATTACCACCCTGCGGTGGCCTCTTGTACTGGAAGCGCTCAAAAGATTCAGAGAGAAAGAGAGTTCGAAAATTAGAGCTTTGAGCCAGGAAGATAAAAGCTAATGAAGAAAGAAGAAAAGTCAAAAGTGGAAAGTAAATGTTTAATAGGATATGATACAACAAATTCTACCCTTCACTCCTGTACATGTATGTATTTAAGTGCGTACTCACTATACTTTTTACAATTTCATTTGTCCCAACTGAAATCAACATTGTCCCAGCTAGAACCACAATGTATGTTATTGATTTTACATTAAATATCACACTTAATTGTTATCATTACATTGTATTGTATTTCACATGAAAAATTAAGCATTAGTCGTAAAACACAGATATTTACTACTTACTATGTACAATACAAGTATGTGCTATGGTATGTACTACAATCACAATGCAGATATGTACCGTATGTACTTACTAGTTGTTGTGTACAGGAGATGAGCAAGGCAATGTTTTGTCTAATCTACGCTTAAATTGTCCAATACTACTTGATTCCACTACATCCTTTTCAAGACTATTCCAAATGTCGATACACCTATTTGGAAAACTATATTTTTTATATCCCTATAACCACTCTGGTCTGCCTCTAAGACATTTATTGTGTCCCCTTCGATCTCTCTCTCACTCCAAACTACCCAAACTTTTCTATCCAGTTTGTGTTTGCCAATGCTATACTTGAAAACGTTAATTAAATCACCCCTTCATCTTCTCATCGCTAATGTAAGTAACGCAGTGTGTGTGTGTGTGTGTGTGTGTGTGTGTGTGTGTGTGTGTGTGTGTATGTGTGTGTGTGTGTGTGTGTGTGTGTGTTGCTTTACACGTATAGAGTGCGGAATGCGGTTGTTTTGTGGTCGTGTCACTACAAGATTAACGTCGTGTTGTGTTCAAGATTATACTGCTCACACACACATACACACACACACACACACACACACACACACACACACACACACACACACACACACAGACATACACGGAAGTACAATCACATTGCAACACAAAAGCCGCCGAAACGCTAGATAAATTGCAAAAATGTCAGATTCAAACATACACACACACATACACAGGCGAGATTACGCTCCGTTTACTTGCTATTGTGCGGAAAGTAATTGCAATGCCAAAACATGAAGGCCAGAGGTAAGAGCAGAGGCGTATTCAGGAAGATATGGCAGATGGGGCATGAGACACCCCCACCAAGAATGACCCAATGTGAGTTATTGAGTTATACTCGCTGTATTGTGATGGGGTAAATCACCCCTGGGGCGATATGTATCAATGTTGATAACATTTTGCAAAGAGGTAGCATACTTAATGTGGCATGCTAAATTGGGTAACACACAGAGAAAGGTTGGGAACCACTGTCATATCAGCGTAAGCTCAGCGAAACTCTTATTGGTAGGAGCGAAACTCAGCGTACCTAAAACTCAGGTATCAGCGGAACTCTTATTGGCGGATATGATCCAGTATTTGACTCCCTGATGAAAACTTCTGGGAAAGCCCATGGCACGCGGTTGGAAATATACGGTACGGCGATTCCGGTACGGCGTATAGAAAAAGACACAATCAATTCTTGAGAACGCCGAGCGAATGCACCTGAACACTACTGTTCTCAGTGGATGCAAAAAATGACTATTGAAGATTCAAGATGATTCCAAGATGCTGTTGGACTCCGTGGTGTAGTGGTAGCACAACCTCTTCACAAGCGGGAGATCCGTGGTTCGAATACCGGCGGAGGAGAATTTTATCGGGTGAATTCTATAATCCAATAGTCCCTGTCCACCCAGCAGTAAATGATGGTACCAGATATCAGTCATGTGTTGTACTATGCATTCTGGTAGGGTGACCCTCTAACACGTCTTCCGTCCTTGTGGCGCCATAGCGTGGAGAGGGCTGGTTCTGTGGTGGAAGCGAGCTGCACGGGGTACATCTGTGTGTTCATAAGCTTCGGCTTCTTCCCGTGTAGCAGCTGCCGCTTAGGTACTTAAGATGAATCAAGAAGAGAAGATTCAATGACCAGAGTTTCCAAAGGTACATGTTCTGTACCATCCGAGTGTCTGAAAACTGTCGTATTCCATATTCAGGCCATACTGATAAACAATAAATTTATTTCAAATTAAAGAACAACAAGCCGTCAGCAAATCATTCATCCTTTTATAATTGATGGAAGCCTGTATATGTCATTTCATATGTATTCCACTAAACTCGAGCTGAACTCTCTGACTGGATTGGATTTGATGTTCTGATGAGACCGTTCCGCTGGGATCCCTGGAGTGGACACTGTGTCTGAGTGGAATGGACAGTCGGGTGATTGTATCTCAAGCAGAAGATTGCATTGGATGAGCCGCTTCAACGGACAGCCGACCCCAAATTGGCGACACTGTACAAGATCCTGTTGACTGAACTAGTGGGAATAACTGAACGATGGGAATACCCACCTGGAAATACCTAGCTGGTAGCAACACCTGGACTAAGTGATCCACGGTAATTCTGGACTCCGGTAAAAACGACGCTATCCAAAACCGTACAAATTCTCTTCCCACTTACCATTTCCATTTCATTCCCCTACCTTCCAATTTGCATTCTCCTTCACAACCCTTGAGTGAACTGACAGTGTGTGAGTGTGTGTGTGAGTGTGAATTACCGTTCAGTGCTCCGGTGTCCCATTTTTCCGTGCGAATATTGTCGCGACGAATCAGAGCGTCCTGACCGGAAAAGTCAGCCACCGTGCCCACATAAAGACCACCTCCTGGTAGCGATAACAAACAACACAAACACATCGCTCATTAAACTATCAACAATCGCCAACACGGGAAACGATGAGTTTGTTGATAAAAAGATGACATTACGCCAGTGGTTTCCAACCCTTTTCACATTGGTACCCAGTTTGGCATGTCATATTAAGCATGTTATCCCTTTCGCAAAATGTTGTCAACATTTATATTTATGGCTGAACCAAAAAAACTAGGGATAATTCCCCTCTATTACCCCCCGAAACATTGCTAAATTAACCACAGGGGGTAATTTACCCCGAGGATGGGAAACAATGTATTACGCAATTCGGAGATGTGTGTTATTCGAGAAAAGTATATGGGCAAGATATCAAAGAATTTCCGCTAATAGGAGACTTGCATTATTTGAATAATTCATTATGCAAAAGCGTGCTGAAATAACTGAACCATTGAAGACTAAAAATTGGCGTGCTCAAGAGCGCAATATTTGTCTTGCAAATGTGAATTCCGGTATAATTACTGAAAGTCACCAGTGGTGTAGCGAACGTAACCCACACACACACACACACACACACACACACGGAGAGATGGGAATAGAATGACAAATATTAACAGGAAATGCAAATAGGCAGAAACAGACACACACACACACATACACACATATCAGCTGTCACAAACACACCTCATTATTATCAATATCAATTAATTAAACACACATAAACTCAAGCACTCACACACCCACACACAGACAGACAGACAGACAGGCATGCCTCTGGAGGACAGTGTAATTGGTGCGAGCGCTCGCCGCATTAATGCACGAGCCAATTTGCGCGTGCGAATAGGCGCGAACAGGCGTGACACGCATTGACAGCACACACACACACACTCACACACACACACACACATACTAATACAATGATGAAATAAGAGGGAGTGTGGTGGGGGTAGGAGATGGTGAGAGGGGGGATGGGGATGATGGGGTGGGGGTGTTGAGGACTAATCGTTAATCGATGCTCCGCGTAACATACATGAACACATCACACACACACACACACACACACACACACACACACACACACACACACACATACACATATAAATACACATACACAGGCGTTGCCAGCAAGATATACTCGACTGAACACGCATATATATGTGTGTGTGTGTGTGTGTGTGTGTGTGTGTGTGTGTGTGTGTGTGTGTGTGTGTGTGTGTGTGTGTGTGCGTGTGTGTGTGTGTTTTGTGCATGTGTCTGTGCACGTGTGTGTTTGTGGGATATATGATATGCAAGTGTGATGGTATGTGTGTATGTGTGTGTGTGTGTATGTGTGTGTGTGTGTGAGTGTATGTGTGTGAGTGATTAGAGTGGATTTGTGATTCATTCACTGAGATAATCAATTCCCTCCAAGCAATATACAAGAACAGAAGAAAAAAGTTAGCGCCGAAAACACAACACACTAGGAAATATTTGAAAATATATGAGAGTGAAAAATGACGAAACAAAGCGGATGAGAAGAAGTATATTCAGACGAACAAACTGTCATTTTCAGTGGCGGACCCAGAAGTATTCAATCCGGGGGCAAGTACGTATATATATAGAGTATTATATAGATTTAATATAGATATAACACGTTATTTTTTCCGACCAAACGGGGACTGAAGAGAAAAACGATTGCACCACGGAGAATTATCAAGTCAGAAAAGCAATGAGACTATATCATCGCACCCCTCCTGGATATGCCCCTGCTCAAACGACTTATGATTGTTGCATAGCAGCTAGATTGCCGAGAAACTCGGAAAGTCGACGGCGGAAATGTGCACGCACACAACGAAAAACATACGACACACACACACACACACACACACACACACGAACGAAGCGCAAAGGCAAAAACAAACACACACACGCGCACAGTGTGACTTTATGACTTAATTCAGGATGTCATAAATCGCCACAGACCCAATGCGGAAGCGTGGGTCTTGCGCTTGTGTGCGCGCGCGTGTTTGTGTCTTGAAGGCAGTGTGGTATTATTATTATAGTGGAGAATACGAGCTGAGAGAGCAATGTTTCGCTGCGACACCCGGTAGCATACGCACACACAACACAGAAATAACATGGCCGCAAATCGTTGGTGCAATAATGCTGTCAAAATCAGCCCAGACATGCTATTGGAGTAGCAAAGTATCACATTAACATTTGCTTGGTACCGCAAGCAAATGAAGCGAAAACACAATTAAACGACAAAACGCCAACACAACCGAATTGGGAAGAATTCATATGTGTAAAATGAGACATAGGAAAAACATATTTCAAGAACAGGCATGTAATCTGAATCAATGGAAAAGACCTATGAATTTACGCTGACGAAGAGACGCTAGGACGCTAAGATCAGCTAAGGAGACGATACAAACACAAGATAGATAATCAACCGAAGAATCACTGCAACATACAAATCACGAATACAATGGTCTGCCGAAAGAGAGCAACTCAGAAGCAGAGGTAAAGAGACCGAAAGAGAGAGGATAGAAGTGAAGATGGGATGAAACAGGGTGGATGGAAGGAGGGAGACAATGGCACACCGTTGTCAGCTGATTGGCGCCGCAGATAGACGAGAGTTTACCCGGCCACGTGGCTTGAATATCAAACACCGACACACACCGACACACACACACGTGAGTGAGTCGTAACATGAGATTGGTGCGTCTCTCAGGAAGACGCACGCAGGTCGTCCCCAATTCGCACCAAGCCAGTCAAGTGTAAACCTCCGCTTCTTGTGTGTACTAATGTGTGTATGTGTGTGTGTGTGTGTGTGACAGCGGTATCTGGTATCTATATACTGTGAAGGTGGTGTGAGTTTAACGCGGACATGTGTCAAACTTTGACACGGATCTCCAGCATGGTCCAGAACAGAACTCCACGTGGGCGCGTCACGCAGTCGACTCTGATGAATCTGGTCATGCCACTCGGATCCTTATGAATCTAGCGTGACAGTTTGCCATTTGAGAGTCGAAACGATAAAACAATTGAACTCACAGCGAAGGCAATGAAAGCAAGGAAAAAGGGAATGACGTTATAGAAATGACGTAACATAAACAAGGGGACAAGCAAATTGTCTACCTAAAGAAAGTTTTTCCAAGGAATTAGGTCGGTTGAATTACAATCCTCTATCGACAGACTAATTCGATAGATTGAAAATGTCACGAAAATGGCGACGAAGCACGGAGAAGAAATAGATATAAGCAAAAGCTACATTAAATAAAACATAATAGAAAAGGTCATGGATTCAGGGGAACTCAGAATATGTACATTTTCCAGATACACACGAATTTTTCTGCTATATTGCCTAATGGAATAACACAGGATCCATCACGAACAATGACACAAAAGAGAACGTGGAGAGAGCAGACTGCAGAGGACAATGATGAGAGCGAAGAGACGGGAAGTGCTCGGAAATTAGTTGTAGGAGAGTGTGTGCGTGCGATGAGTCCACTATAACATCGTCAAATAGATCGGACAGTCTCATCAATCATTCGTGACTGATATCCATCTTATGCCCGCGCCGCACACGCGCACATACACACACAAACAAAGGCGAGGCGACACAGAGAGGAATAAATTGGTGCTAATGTGGCAAAACAGGTCTCAATTGATGTTGTCACTTGCCAATTCGTGGTTGAACCAAGACCTTGAATATTTCTACAAGGATAAATAACGCAACCAACGAGTAATCCAGTTCATGAGCATGTTCCGTGATTCTAAATTTGGTCATAACCCGGAAATTTTGTGTAACTAATGCAGAACAGTCTCCAAAATGGCCAGCCTCCTACCTTGATTCCGTTCATTGGAAATAATTCCTAGACCCAGTCTTATTCATCAAATGGGATAAGCAGCTCAATGGATATATTTCTTCCGATAAAAGGAAATAACAGAAGATATTACCATATTGAGCCATAAAGCCATTGATCCGCATGTATAAAGGATCCAAAAGTACAAGAGGACAAACAAAGAATTCAGTTATCATTGAACTACAAAGATAGAAAGAAATGATAGTGAGACTTATCATTTGATCACACGTCGACTATACATAGCCACGCCACTCAGCTCCCGATGAGACAACTATGACAACCCAACAATCCGGACACGGAATCCGGACATCACATGCCGGACAGGAAGAAATCCGTTCATGCTGAAGTTTAATATACATGAAAAACTGCAAGCATATTGAAGTAGAAGATCTCCAAAACAAGAGACCTGAAGTGGAGAGCTTGCCATTTGAGGTGTCTGTATATTGCCAGAACAGCAGAAGCAATACCACTGATACATACCAGCAAGACGAGTTGGAAAGTTGCCAATTCTACTAGGTGACACTGCCCATATCCGTCCATTTGTTGCTATGTAAGGTTGTCCCACATGACGTTACACGGTAGATCACAGCACACACACACACAGACACACACACACACACACACACATATACAGACACACAGAAATACAATGGCACACACGACACGCTCCAATCAAGCGATAACAATGGGAGCTATGTCCCAACAGAGGAGCGGATCGTCCCACAGGACGGCACCAAGTCGGAAGACGGATAGCGTAAGGAGAATACGAAGTATACGAAAGCGGGATGGGGCAATTGCGAAAAATATAATCAGTCGGAGTTATCAGAGCGCAAAATACAAAAACAATTCAAAGGAATCATGAAGGCAGGGTGTGTAGAACTCCATCGCTTGCACATCCTATTAGGAAGATGCCAGAGAAAGGCGGAAAAAGAGGCGAATGGCGCAGAAATCGTCATTGGACGAAGGGGGAAGCGATGTCACATCGCCACGCTGACAATCGGACAGTCCACAAGATTGAGCGAACAACAGTGATGCTTGGTTCGTTGACCGAGACAATATGTCACCGACACAACTGCCAAGCCTTGATTGAACACAGGTCGCACGCACACACACACACACACATTCAGTCGTGACGGGTGTGTACCCCTGCATGTCGTCTTTGATTGATGACCGGACATTCGCAACTACCCGTCAATATGACACGATTGTGTGTGTGCACGCATCACTTTGCGTGTGTGTGTGTGTGTGTGTGTGTGCGTGAATGCGCACTGATTAGAGCCGTCACTGTCATGCACACACACACACACACACGCACACACGCACGCACACACGCACGCACACACACATACAAGCATATTGTTCCCATGGTGAAGCATGCACTTGCATTGTGTGACTACCCATCAGTCAGGAATATGTAGCTGATGCATACACACACACAAACACACACACAAACACACACACACACACATACACTGACACACACATACACTGACACACACACACACACACGCAAAACAAATGTACATTAATAGATACAATTACAAAAGGAAAATATGGTGAAAGCAGCAATGTCAAGAATTCAAGTAATTGCGTTCTACTCTTTCAGTGAATATCAAGAAGGTGAGAAAGTCTATGATTCCTGTAATGAATATTGAAAAAACAGCAAGCAAGCAATTCCTACAACTACATTTTTTTCTGCCAAAATAAAGAAACAAACACAATGTTTGTAGCGTGCGATGAAAATTGAAAAATCCAATTGAAAAATCCAAATACGAACTCAGCACGTAAGCACAATTCGATAAAGTAATTTAACAATTACTATCAATTTAACAATTTAACTATCAAAGACATAACAAATGAATACATTCATATTGCGTACTGTATACGATCTAAAAGGCTAAACGAACTAAAGGATTAATCCTGAAGGATTAATGACTAAAGCAACTGAGGGATTAATATTGTGGGCTAAAATAGGAAAAAAATGTCTATAGGAAGAGTTCAAACGTATGATAAAAAGGGGGTACATTTTTAGATCATGTACCCAACCAGAATTGGAAGTAGAGACACAAAATTATGAAATCATGTGTGCACAGCGGTGCACTAAGCTTTCATGCTGTTTAAAAAATCAGAAGAAAGTTTTGAATACTGATTGGAAAGACGTACAAAGTAAAAAAGCAGCATGTATAGATGAGAGTCAGGAGGGAAGGGGAAAATCGAGTGAGAGAAGGAGAAAATCAGTAAAACTAGAAGAGACACTGGGGTCAGGGAACATCGGGATATAAATATCATATGAATCACACCGAGATGGACGAGATACAATGAACACAAACACAGACCGCTAGATATTAGCATATATCATAGTGAGCGTGCGCCAATGTGCTTGTCGATTGCAGACGATTCACCAGCAGAGCCGGCGGCGATACTGAATGATATATTCGGACGGAAAAAAAGGACTCATTTCACACGATCAAACCAGACGGATCGGATCACACCCGCCCGTCTGCATCCATGCATGCCGACATAAGGGCCGAAGCTGTTACTGTTTTATATGCCGCCATGTGTGTGTGTGTGTGTGTGTTGGTGTAATAGCCACCACAAGGCGTAAGCGCAGGGGATTACAATTCCGAGCGGCTACATCCCGCCGCCCAGGCGCCCGGCGATAAAACGCACGCGCTCCGTGGCCGGTCGGCCGTCATCTCCCCGGAGAATGATTGTCGTATAAGTTGCGGCGAATTATCAGTCAGACAGCGTCGACAGCGAAATAGACGAGACGAGAAGAGCGAGGGAAGAGCAGTAAGAGCACGTGCGGAGTCAGTTGGTCGATAATGGGAGGGCTATAATCTGGCGGCAGATTTAAGACGCTAGGCGATTGCGGACGACACAGACAGATCAATGAATACTCAGCTCCCAAACGGAACATTTTCGGGTCGAAGTCCTCATTTCTTTCGTCGCCTGTGCTCGGCGCGGAAACTGATGACACAAAGAGTGATAAAGCGAGAGGAAAGTACAGAAGAAGAGGGAGATAGCAGAGGAGAGAGAAATACGAGGAGGATGGCGCAGGAAGCTGTAAATAGCGAGCTAATGGCATGTAATATGACTCGCTAAACGTTCACACAACTCACACAGCCTTCAAGCATGCCCGATAAACAACGACACTCCATCGTTGCATTACACACACAGAGAGAGAGAAAGAGAGAGAACATGTCATGCAACATGCAAGCACAGCTCAGTCTGTATTTTCACGTCGGGAGGAAATCGTTGAGTGTTCGCGAAAGCCATGCGCAGTGATGGGAAAGATAAGTGTGCGTGCCAGTAGGTTGATTGATTGCCGTCGAGGCTGTTGGCAAAAAGGCCCAGCACTATCCATCATCTGCAAGTGCTCACTTGCATCCAATTCCGCCACTATTTTGCATGCAAAACGACCACCGGCAAGACATATACAGTATCAAGACTGTGCAAGAAAACGCCACACAGCAAAACTTCGCCGCGAAACAAGACACAACAGAAAGGTGAAGCGCAGAAGATCAGCGAAAAACAGCGAACAACAAGGAAAATATAATGACTCGAAATTTTAAAACCTGTATTGTTTGGTTACAAAAGTTGTATTTGATAAATGTCAACAGAGAGTAGCGTGGCCGAATTGTCGGAGCGAGAATTCGGAACGAGTGAAATAATGCTTTCCATATATCACCGACAGTTGAACACACAAGAAAACTAATGAACTGTCAACACAGCACATTAGATATCGTTAGGCAAAGCAGGAGTGAAAATCGCTCAGTCGCGCGTCATTCCGCAGCACAGGAAAAACTGGTGCACGCAAAAAAACGTTTCCCAGAATAAAGCGACTGTGTTTACAAGAATAATACAGCATGGCGCCGTCTAACGAGGGACACACGGACAGACACACGGACAGACAAAACACACGCACAGAAAACACATGCATGAAACACAAACAAGCACAAATGCGGAACCAGGCACTGGCAGTAGTGTACGCAGAATCAGGAGTACGAGAAAGCAAACAAGAAGGCCGTATGAGGTGCAAGGATTCCTGTGAAAAATTCAGATTTACGTTTTTACCATTATGTTATATATCGGTATATATTATTCCTCGAAAACATGAAAGGAAACCAAAAGGAACTCAAAACTGTATGAATGAACATTGCATAAACATGAAATTACGTCGTTTATAAAAGTCCGAGAAGTAACTTCTGATTTGAAAAGTATGCGAACACTGAAATGGTGAAGAATCACAGACATACGCGAACATAAAGAACACACATAACCACCCAAGCAAGGAAGATAATCTCAGGTATAAAAACAACAGCTTGGTTATTATTGATGTTTGATACAATATGTGAAAAATGGACCTGGAAATCAGGAATGTTTCACATAGAAATAGGAAGCAACAAACAGAAGAAGCCGAAATAAAATCCGAATACAAGTGTCCATTCCCTTCAAGTAGAAATAATTCCAGGCTGCAGATTAACAAGAACCTACTTACGCAGGGAAACGCAGACGGCAAAATGTGAAGGGAGTGTGCAGGGCAGAATGAAGAGGACGTGTGTATGTGTATGTGTGTGTGTCAGTGTGTGTATGCGAGACCAGTGAAACTTGAGCCTGCCACTGCTGCTGGCGACACGTCGATTTAGCTGCTAATTGGCGCCAAAAACGCTCGCGCAGCCACAAGCGACGACTAGGCGACACTATAGGGGAGAAGGAGGGCACACAGGGAGCGGGATGAGGTGGAGGGGGTTGTTGTGTTGCGGGCAGGCAAGACATGGCGAGGGTGTGCTCAACAAACAAACACAGCCGACCAAATGCGGTGCAGCAGGGTGTGGCGTGTCGTGTGTCTGAGCTGTCGGTCGCACCCAACACACACACACACACACACACACACACACACACACACACACACACACAACTCGAGCAGGCTAAAACAAACAGCCTAGCGTCACCAGCACTGCCATAAATGCATATCGAACCACAACACACACACACACACACACACACACACACACACACACACACACACACACACACACACACACACACACAAGCACACACGAGCGTGCGTGTTAATTGTGATAAAGGCAGTGCAAGTTTGACAAGTTAATGCGGCGCTGTAGGCAGGAGCCCGCCTAGCTGGCGACCAGAGGATCCACTTACGAGTGCTCGATGTTCTCGGGGTCGTCACTTGGAGTCGAGCAAAAACAGAAGCCGTAATTTGATTCAGCACGCATACACACACACACACACACATACATACATGAGTAGGTTGAAGCACGCTTGGAGAAGATTGAATGTTCTCAAAGATGTCAGCAAGGCAAAGGTAGTTCCCATCCTAGACAAGCTGAAATGTGACCAAGGCTTTTTGAGACTTCGCATGCAGTCAACTCTAGCATTACTCACCACAAACATCAGTGCAATGCAAAAATCCTGCCGAAATATTGATCACCTCTTTCATAAGCGGATCCAGAGTCACAACACCCAAACATCCAATCACATCAAATATCATCAATGAATTTTGCTCGGAGGATTCCATTTTGTGTAGCACGCTTTCTAGCACAGATGTGCTAGTATTTCTGTATGAGCCAACTGGTTTTCACTGTTGTATTTTGATAAAAAAGGGAATTAGGCTCACAGGATGGGAGAAAATTTATGGGTCAGAACAACATGATTTTGGAAAAGTTCACTTTGCGAAAGAAATCAACTATACCAACATTTTTGGAAAAAACGAAACGGAAGTAGAACAATGAACGAATTTGTGACGAATGCAAAAAAAGCAATTAACATAACATAGAATAATTACCAAACATAAAAACCAATATCTTATTAGACATTGAACCAAAAAGCAATGAATAACTTCCATACAAACTTTTGCATAGCGAAAACACAGACACACTTGTACACGCACATAGTGTCACAGATCGCTAGAACAATAAACGACCACATACGACATAATAAGTGTTATCGACCAATAAGCCCCGGGCTAAACAAACATGCATGCACGCAATACGGTACTAGTTTGCGTACATGTGCATGTACATGTACCTGTGCATGTACATGTATGTGCATACATATCCTGCCGACACCAATATCCATAAATATGCATATACATATATATACATAAATATATATATATAGACACATACGATAATGTCCCATATATACAGGATTGGAGTAGAAACACAATTAATGCGTGTCGAGTGTGATGTGCATAGGAAGTAGAAATATATATACACACACACACACAAACAGACAAACATACAAACAATACAGTTGCGTGACACATGAGTGACACACACACGCACGCAAACACACAGACATACAAACAAATACACAGACAAACAAATAAACAGACACACACACACACAGACACACACGTATATTCTCACTTATGACGAATGACCAAGATACGCTAAAAGTGGCATTGGACATGGGATTTTTTTCGAAGTGCCATAGGAGCAATTTTGAAAAACGGGAGGCCACAGAACTACTTACTCTTCTATGTAAATATTTCAGATGATCAACATTGCAATCGTGCGATCTGCCGTGATCTGCGATCCCCGGTGTTTGCCTGGCGCGCGTGTGTGATCCATCGACGTTCGTGTAGGATAAAGATATGTTACTGGGGGACCATAATAATTTCTATGGTGTTGAAGGGGGTCACATGCCAAGAAAAAGATTGAGAAACACTGGATTATCGTGAGATTTAGTGGCTTGAAAACATCTTGAGTCTACCAAAGCCAAAACCGAACACAGAAAAATCCACCAGCGTTCATAAGCTTTCACAAAATATTGTACTCACATATGAAATTAAACGCTGAGGCTGATAATTACACGATCCTATAACTATAACAACAACAAAACAGCATAATTATAGTTATAATTACACATTGACAATGCCGAATCGGAACAATTTTGATACAATTCTTAGCTAACCTAAACTCTTCACAAGGAGCTTCAAGCAAAACAAACGCATAATGCCCAAATAGCACAAATGGGAACTATCGAAACTGAATTTCCACCTGTATTTTAGACAAAGTTCCTTACATAATCTATATTTCAGCCTGCATTCTGATCATACTATTATATATTAGGAGAAATAAAAAACATCATGGAAATCGAGTAAAGACATCAAAATGCTTGCGATGAAATAAAGAATGAAGAGAAAATGTACGAATGAAATGGGAGCTGAGAAAATAACTTGACGGAACAATCAAACTCGGTCCAAGAGACACACGAACAAACACACACACACACACACACACACACACACACACTTATATCCTTGCTCTACAGTGTGCGAAGAATGGACAAAGAAAAGCAAGCACCGCTGAATGGAGAAAAGTGACACAGGAGATAGATAGATAGATACAGCAATGTCGCGAAAGAGAGGAGAGAGAGACGAACTGTCAAAGTTGACTGGGCCTAGCCGATAGACGGACATACATGTAACGATAGATGTCCATTAAACAACCACTCTCACACTCTCACACACACACATACATCATGCCAACTCCAAGGATACACCATCATATAGTGATGGTACACACGAGGACATTAATGGTGTGTCAAATTGGCAAAAATGGAAAGTTACAAAATTGTAAGCTCTTCTCCCACAGGAGATTCAACATCATTCATTGTGTGTGTGTGTGTGTGTGTGTGTGTGTGTGTGTGTGTGTTTGTGTCCTCGACGAAACCCCAATTCAAGTGAAACGAAACCCCCAGACATACAGAGGTTTGTCATGAGAAATTACTAATTGATACAGAATTTAGCACAAATTTATCAAAGAGCATAACAAAAATTGTCACGAGGAGAAATTAGTTAAATATATTGTAGAAATAAGCTGCGGTCATTTTGACTCTGACCGGAAGATGGAAGAAAAAAAAACCTGCACATTTAACCAGCGATTTCATATTCGCTGTTGCGCATCAGAAATGGCGCAACGCAAATCACAAACCAATAGATCATTCCCCACTTCGGGCAAATCTACAATGTCCCACCCATTTCCCACCCATTTCGCACTAGTTTCAAAACATGGGTTGACAAGCGCTGGTAGAAATGATCAAATTATTGTAGTGCGATTATGCTAAAAACGTCTCATATTTACACATGGGGTAATTCAGCTATATTTCGGGTATTATATCTAGTGTTTTAGTTTAGCCACATTGGCACACACAAAATGCATTGGGCAACATTGCTGAAAATGGGTATGGGTAACAAGCTGAAAAAACGTTGGAAACCACTGCTCTACACGAATATGAACAAAAATCAAGTATGTACAATAAGCTGAGATTCAGATGAGAACGCAGATGAAAGCGACAGCGCTACGTACCGACATATACACTTGTACTGTTGTGCAGCGGCGAGAACGGACAGAGTCCGGCTCCGGATAACTCACGATCTCCGGTGCTAAGATAACCCCCATCACGCCCCTGTTAGAACACACACACACACACACACACACACACACACACACACACACACACACACACACACACACATACATAAATACATGCATGAATACACGAATTCGAAACAATTGAACACAAAATCAATGACAGCAGTATATGTTTTTGTTGTGTGTGTATGTATGTGTGTGTATGTGTGTGTGTGTGTGCGCGCGTGCAAGTGTAACGAATATCATAATAAAGACAGTTTTGTGGGTGTAGGCGATTTTTCAAACACGCCTAGTGTAAATAGCGCAACACACACACACACACCAACATACACAAACATATATACATGCACATGTACGCATACATACACACTTATACAAATACCTATATATGTAAACGCAAACAGTATGAGAAAATATAAAAAGGAGCAAAAAAGAATGAACCTGGAAACTGTGTATGAGTGTATGTACTAATATATGTGTGTGTGTGTGTGTGTGTGTGTGTGTGGGTATCTATGTGTGTGTGTGTGTGTGTGTGTGTGTGTGTGTGTGCG
Source organism: Sacculina carcini (assembly GCA_916048095.2). Lineage (NCBI taxonomy): Eukaryota > Metazoa > Arthropoda > Thecostraca > Sacculinidae > Sacculina > Sacculina carcini. The sequence continues at coordinate 7,262,004 of OU696583.1, forward strand.
CGCGTAATTCCCCGAAAATTTTTACTACTGTACACCATACAAACACACACCGACGCATACACACACATACAAGTATACGTAAAACTTGTACGTTCGTATCGCATACCAGAGGTGTATACTTCAACATGCACGAGTGGGCAGTATGCACAAGCATTTGTGTGTCATGTACAATGTATATTGTATACATGCACAATGTACATACACGTTTCGTGAAATACATAGCCACTCACTGATGTGTGTGTGTATGTGTGTGTATATGTATGTGTATGTGTGTATGTGTGCATGTGTATGTATGTGTATGTGTATGTGTGTGTGTATGTATGTTTGTATGTATGTTTGTATGTATAAGTGTGTATGTGTGTGTATGAATGCTGAATGAATGTGAATGACATGACACACTATTGAAGTGTCGGCACTCCAATCAAGCACGCATAGAAACGCCCGACAATCACAAACCACACTGTCACTGAGAATTATACACACCAATAACACCTACACACACACACACACACACACAAACACACATACACAGAGCGAGTGAGACAATACTAGGCAAATAGCGTGTGCCTGATGTAATATGAAATCGGTGAGTGTTGAGTCTGGCATACTTGATAATTTGACTGTGCCCCGAGATGAACAGAACGACAGCTAGTCGGCGACTGTATGCTCTGGTCATATGAATTTCTCTTCGGATATTGAAATTAGCTTCTTATCAATACCTTAGACATATACAAATACAAATTTGGTATATTCTAAAAAATTTGACTTCTAGGGCGCTGTATGCCAAAGAAACACATAACTATATACTATATATAATATGTACTATATATATTGTGTTCCGGATCTGTCAGTGTTGTTCGCGTCTGTTTTACTTGTATCATTACTATGCCAGTATATAAGAGCGTGCACGAGTATGTGTATATAAACATGTACTTGTATAATGCTTGTCCACATACTCCACAAAATCTTCCTTTTACTTATTATCTTGTATGTTGACTTTCTTCGGCAGCTCATTTTGACTCTCCCCTGCCGAGCAACTTCATTCTATTTTCCTTTTCTATTCTATTCGGTATGTTATATTTCGAGCCTCTGATTATTTTGTGCGCTATAACAAAATACATTTGTTGTTGTTGTTGTTGTTGTTGTTATATATCGTCATATTCTGTTTGCAAAATCTTCACCTTGTTCGCACCCGTTTGATAATCGAAGTTTCTAGACAAACAGATGAAAAAGCGATAACCAAGTGACATAATGTACCACAATTTCAATCATATTTTCAAGATTTATTATTTCATTATTTAAGATTATCTTTATATATTTATATTATTTACTATCTATATTATTTAAGATCATTTCATAGTTCGTGAACAACAGTATAAAGACAAAAGTGGTATAAGAAAACGATTTACCGTTGCAGTTGTGAATACATTTTGCTTTGAAGTTTACAGAACCCAAAATCAAATTGGGCTAATTGGGTGAATGGAGTACGTTGGGCTATCCTGGTACATGGGGCCACCGCATGGTGGTAATAGTGCTTGCACTCTTCCCATGCTACTGGATTTTCCTGTAATTAATTAACATTAATAATGATAACAATAAAGATTAACATTTGTTGGGGTCCTTGGTCCCTAGTTGCTTAGCAACAGCAGCGTAGACAATATATCTCTAGCAAAACGAAGAACTCAGCAACAAAAAAGAACATACACACTTTGGATGGAAATAATTCAGCTATTACACACACACACACACACACACACACACACACACACACACACACCACAAATCCAGCTGGACGTCATAGAACGATACAGACACGTCAATTTGAGAGGGCAAATTGAATTTGACGATCAGTGGCTGGCGATGGCTGCTAGCCAAATGGCCAACATAACGCATGATCGCCTCACATAATGGAAATTTAAGAGTGCACACACACACACACACACAACCAATCTACACAGACAGGCATACACACATAGGGAAACACCAATCTGGCTGTCATTAATGTCGCTATCAGGAAAAACAACGATAATAACACGCAATATATATGTGACGATCCCTGGAATTTACACCAGAACCAGAGCGTCATGTGCTGTTTAGCTGGTGATATTTTCACAGAAAGTTGCACGTTAGAAACACATTTGATATTGTCATCGAAATAATAAAAACAGAATAGGACGAACAATTTATTACTGACGCAAGATTATTCATGATTCCTCAATTCGGAAAGATGCTTCGGATCAGACGCTTATATGAGCTTCCGAGTAGTGGCTAAGGTGCTGAACTCTCGTGTCAGAGGTTCGCGGTTCGAATCCTGGCCCGAGTTCGTTCATCAGCACCTGCGCTTGAGTCTACTGGGAGTCACCCGGCTGTAGATGGGGCTTTACAAGACAATATAGTTTTGGATAGGCACAGGGCCGGATTTAGGGGGGGGGGGGGGTGGTCAGAGAGGGCACCTGCCCAGGGGTCTCCACATTTTAGGGAGCCTCAAAAAAGGACGCAGGCTTGAATAATGTCAGTAAATATATAAGAAATAAATTTTTTTAGTCATGAATAAAACAAAAGTATGGATATTTATGATTTATCTTTGATTTATCATCACGGAAAACCGCAGTACAAACCAAACAGCGACTTTGACATATTGATCACCAAATTTGCAAGGGTCGAATCTCGTAAAGTGTCTGGTCTGTGAATACAGATACCGCTATAGTTTTTTCTATTCTACGAAGAAACTTTGGTTTTGATTTTAAGATTGGCGGCATTGAGTATGGGTCATGCTTCCTAATCACCTTGGAAAAATGGTCTGTTTGTACAGTCAGGTGTGAAGAGACCTGATGAGTGAAGGCAAACTAACTTATAGTTATGGTAATACAACATATGCTATTTATTTAGCATTGCTTTTCATAATCTTTTCATACTCGAGTGTACATAGTCAGGAGAGGTCATTTTGCAAACGTGATTGAGATTACCAAAATTCATTACTGGCAGGACCGGTAATGATGATTCCCGGTGAAGCTTACAGCGCCCACTGGTGAGGCTGGCTTCGCTCGCCATCCGCCTCAAGCAGGGTAGGCCTCCACACATAGATTGCCCAGGGGCCTCCACATACCTAAATCCGGCACTGCATAGGCAATTTCCTTCTGGGACCATTTGGACATATTCCGAGAACTGGTCCAGCTTCGGGAAATGTTCCAGCTAGAAGTTATTATTAAATACAATTAAGAGCTCTTATCATTACTACCAGAACTCCACCAAACGACAGCATTTATGCCCACTGAATGAATTGAGAAATGGAAAAGCTGCTGATACATAGTTTACACTCAAATTACGTGCATATGTGAAGACTGCTACCGTTCCGTCAAATACAAACAAACAGCACACACACACACATGCGCGTACAAACACGATGAATGAAGGTATTCCCCCAATGGACAGAGAAAGCACAAACAGACGCAGACACACAGACACAAACACCAAGTGTAAACAGTGCAGGTGAAGGGAGACGGCCAGACGTCCTTGTGGTGGGGTGGGGACCTGTCGTCGCACCCCTGTGACACACACACATGCTCGTGGTCCCTAGGTGATGTGGCAGTAAACAAGCTATCGCGGTATTTGCACGTGCAGGAGAATGGCGATGAAAGACACAGAGGCGATTCCAGGGAAACCAAGACAGGAAGGAGACTGAATGCCGCGAAACATGTGAAGGAGTGGACAGATTTCAATAGAATTCCCATAATTTCAATACCAGACCACAGACGGAAAAATCAAGGTAGATACACCCTTGAAAGAGAAAGAGCGAGCAGAGAAGAAAGAGAGTTTAGTTTTGCCGAAATTAAATGCACGTGTCGTCTGGCCTGAAGAACGAAGTTGACCGACGCAGAGTCGAACAGAGAGAAAGTGAACGGAGCAAGAGAGAACCGTCTTGTCGCACTGTCCCCGAATGACGTCTACATCAACGTCAGACGACACTGAATAAATAACGAAGGTGTCGGCCGCATCGACACCAACACTCACGCGGCCGACACTCACGCGGCCATACCAACGTGGACTGAGTGACAACTGAATAAAACCGGCCAGAAGTTGGCAATGACGTGATCAACTGGAAACGAGGCAATACCCTGAACTGGTGATGTTTGACTGGATGTCGATAACATATGCATAGAAGACATTTGTTGAATGAAGAAAGAAGAAATGCACACCAGCTTCCAACTTCTTCAACCAACTTCTTCCTTCTTTCAACTTCTTCAACCAACCAACTTCCTTCCACACAAACGTTGTGAAATAGCATAGGTTATAGCTGAGTTATGGTTATAGTTGAAGTATATAGTTGGATGCATTCCAGTCGCCATTCTACCATTCTAGTTCCATTCTCCCATGTGAAATACATTCATGAAATATCATTCAACGATAGGTGCAAAACAGTAGCAGAACAGTACTGTAACAGATGAAATTTAGATATTGTTATATTGAAACTCAGACATGAAAACTCCAATTATAAAAATGTATTCCAACTCAATGTACTTTTAGTCGCTACGTTCGGGGGCAAAGGCAAATACAGTCCAAATTCAACCGATCAACAAATAAAGTAAATTTGGTCAGTGAACAAAAAGCTATTTGTTATAAATTCCTATCGTTGCTATCGTCCTAACGACATACTCCTCTTGTCGCCTGGGTCCAAATCTCAGTCACTTTAAAGATATGCGTATATTTTAGAATAACAAAAATTGCCGTTTTTTAAACAAACTTTTAAAGACCGCTAACACACACTGAATGTAAACGTTCCGAGATGTTTGAGATGATCAGAGCTCGTTTGATCGATCACGTTTCTGCAACTCCTGCAAACAGCCTGATTTCCAAGGAAGACATCGCGATGGTCCCGTCCGACCGACCGAAACGTCGAAATAAAAACGCCGTCCATTAACCCAACAGCATTTACCATTGCGGTAGACTATAAGAACACTACTACTGAGCCCGCTGTGCGGCGGATAAAAGCCACGACTAAAAGCGGACTAACTCTTCCTCCTCACACATCTCCTCTTCTTGGTTGGGTGCTGTGCAACACACGGAGCGATAATCCACCAGGGCCGGCACCGCAGCACATAACCCCTCGTCTACAGCAAGAAAAAACAAACACACGGCAGTTGAGGCGTGGCGGCAGCCCCACGTTGTCGATGTCGACGTCTTCGTTGTCGTCACCCGCTCTCCAAGACATACACACACACACATACACACACACATTGCCAATTTTCCGCTCGCTGCTCAGCTGTCTTCCGGCCGACGCGGTCCGCTTTACGATGTTGCGGCGTGCTGGAGGAGGGGGTCGGCGAGAAAATGGCCCAAGTGTTGAGAGAGCAGTCGACGTGGGCGGCGGATTAGCGCGTGGTCCCGTGTGGCGGACGCCAACTGCTAACTGCGCTGGAGGTCTCGTTTGGACGATGTAATTACCGACATAAAGAATAGCGGCATACATGGCGACATAAACGCTACAGATTCTGCGGTAGGGACGGTGAACACAGTAACGGTACTGTATTAGCCAGATGGTGGCAATACAAGATGATAATTGACACCTGTGATGACAGGTGTCAATGGCTGTATCTGCATATTAGCTAGACATGATTCTACATAATCCACTTATTTCCCCGCTAAAGACGCGACTGTGTGTTTTGATCGACGCTAGAAATTGGTCCTAATCTAATGGAAGCGAGCTAATTCGTAGAGTGAGCCGCTCCATACACACGAAACAATGGAACGCTTAGAGACGGGAAAATTGGCTCCCAAATGAAGAAGACTTGTCAATTCAAGTCACGTGTACCGGACCATGCTGTACCTAACAACGGAGTATCTGCGCCGCAGGTCATTGACCCCGACTGGAAATCATTGAAACACCACGAAACAATTCCATTATCAATACAACGCGCTCGGCCTATCTAGGTTTGGAGCTTATATAGGTAGCGTACACACTCAAACACAGACACACCGGCACGCAGCAAACTATGAATGATGCATGAGCTCGGGGCGAAGCACATCGTCTGTATAATTCACAGTAGTGAATTAATTCAGTAACAGCCGCGGGCGCGACGCAATCAAGACTCACCAGTTGGTCTCGTCCACGGGGCTCAGTCACCGGGCAATCAGCTGAGCGAGAGGAGCAGCAGGACAAGAGACGCGACCGGAAAAGTGAGGAAGCAGCGGGTCGCGCCGGAGAGGCAGCGCTGGGGGGATATTCTTATGCATGAGACGTCAGAAGGAAGGAGAAAAGACATGAGAAGTGGTGGCGATATTTTTGTGGCCAAGTAGCGGAGAGCAAGAGAGAGAGAGAACCTACTCCATCGACCTACTCCATCTGTTTCCATCTTGAGAGCGTGCATCCGAGCAGACACATTGATTTGCCGCGAGATTTACGCGCACAAAGCGACGGAGATGGATCGAGTGGACTGATCGAGTCTATTCAGAGGCAATTTACGACAGCACTCCAGCATCGCTCACCATCCGCTCACTTATTTATGTCGATAAAATGCAAAGCACATTCTACCAGCAAGCAGTGGATAGTCCAAAAACAGTCGGCGTAGCCTGAGAAAAGCTCGAGAAATACGCAGTTGATAGTGATGGAAAATAAACGGGAATACTCGATACTTTCTGGCTCATGGAATACTCGCAAAGCTGTAAAACTGGTGTTATATAGTTTATGCACATAAAATAATGACGCATTATTATGTCATGCATAATTATGACATAATGTGCAATAAAAAAGGAAAAATGATATTTAATAAGTAAACGAGTGAAATTTAAATTTACAGCTAACTTAATCCCTCATAATCCTTCGCAGTTGGAGCAAAAAAATATTTTGCTGTGTTGCCGCAAATTGACAAATAAATTAACGAACGAATATAAACCAAAACGAACGAATTAAATTGAATGGGCAAGCCCCAGTGGAAGATATTCCTGCGCTGACAATTATCCACAACAATACATCAAGTCAGACAAGCGACATAGAAGATAGTTCGCAGAACAGAGAACGAATGAACGAGATAGAACAACAGGACAAAACAGTAACAACGAGAAGAACAAGACCTGATAGGTCGTACCGTGTGATAACATCAGAACACGGTGTATTCAGGAAAATATCGAGGAAAAGAGTGGATAAAGAAAGAGTGCCACGGATGAGGAGCAAGTGCCCTCACACACACACACACACACATACACACACACACACACACACACACACATACACACACACATACACACACACACATACACACACACATACACACACACATACACACACACACACACACACACACATACACACACACACACACATACACACACACATACACGCGCGCGCGCGCTATTTCCTAATTGGCCTGAGTCAGAATGAAGAATCAGCACTATTCATGTGTACGTGTTAGAGCAGGTAATTACAAACACGTTCAAGACAACTCCGGATCATTTCTCTCACACAAGGACACACACACACACACACACACACACACACACACACACACACACACACGTGAGAACCCGCTCGGGGCGAGAATAAGTGACAAATGAACAGGAAATCATACCGCATTAGATCCATTAGTCAAGTAGCACGTCATCCACGCAATACACACCCTCAACAAGAGCAACGCCTTGTCGTAATAGAAATGGGCATAGATAGTAATATCTTGGCCAAAAAACGAGCAAAACATTACACGCCCAATGTGCCAAAAACTAGCCCTAAACTACATATATGAGCTATATATGTACATATATTAGCTATATTAACTCATAAATATGTATATACTAGCGGTTAACCCGCCATTCATACGGTTTTCGCCTCACAAAATGCGGATCAGACAACGAATCCATATTTCTGTAGAAGTCTTTTGTGAAAAAGGTCTTAAACTCGCACGTCGACGCCTATGCCTACACAAACACTCACACATGCATACACACAGACATACACACACACACACCGACACACGCACACACGTCTGGGAATATATTGTTCGACTTCTGTTGCGGCGTGCATGTCGTGTGACGTGTCGTGGGCTCCGATGATACGACACGATGCACGCACATATTCACAACGCCACTCACGCCGACACACACACACACACACACACACACACACACCAGCAAGTGTGACCGTGTCACGCACGTGACCTGCACGTGACAGCTCGTGATAACCAGCGACAGCCGAGGTCACGCTTATTGTCACGTGACCTTATCATCAGATCCGGTGGAACCGCAGCGATGGAGGAGCTTATGAAAACACAAGAATACGGATTACAAGCCTGGATTGCGGACTGTGGATTCACAATCCACTACAAGGATTGTGTGTTTAATCGTGTTAAATCGTCGCATCAATAAATCGACAAGCAAGAGATAATAAACTCGCTGGTGATTTGACTACCTGTCTGAACTACCTGTTCACTCGCATTCTCCTCACATCTCAATTTCTCATAAGTCTTCTTTTCTTCGATTCCTCTCCTGTGAGCTACGCTTGCGATTGTGAATCATGGTTGCTTATGTTGTATAGCAACCCTCTTAATCTATGCCAGTGGCTCTCAACCTTTTTGACAGTCGCCCAAAATGCTGCACAAATCAAGCATCGAGAGCCAAACCCATATAGATACACACAGACAACATATACAGCAGATGATAGATTCACAGATACATAGATATAAATATTTCATCAAATATACGTAGATATGGAGCACATATAATACGTAAATAGCATATATAACAGATTTTATGTAGACAAGGCAACATAGAAACACATTAATTGCTTTATATGACCTCTTAGCTGCCCAATAATACGGTTTGGTGACAATAGGGTTGAGAACCACAATTTTAAGCGTTAAATAAAACGCACATCGCTCGTCTACACATGTCAATAATTCTGTAACACGTACATTACGGGGAAATCCGCTCTTGTACATCGCCAATCGCTGATTAAAGAACAAATTTTCATGCCAAAGGGTTGTCATAAGACGAACAGGCGGCAAAATACCCCGAACAATTTACCAGCTTTCAAAAATGGAAAACTGATAGAAAAGAACAGAAAGTGAATGCAATGCATGTCAAATCGTATGAAAAAGCAGGCATACATCAAATAGGCATTTGATGTAGAAAAGACTCAAAGAGAGGGATCAACAAAGATCATTGGGATATGTGATCAGTGGTCGGTGATCTGGAAACGATGATCTGGTGATCCCTATGGGATCAAAGCACATCATAATAGGACTATTTCAATAAACAAGGACAAAATTCTGAAATAAAATAAAATGAACCTAAAATTAATGAAAATACATCAGCATGTTCATCAAAATGAAATTTCCATGCTAACTCATAATAGGACTATCTCAATAAACAAAGATAAAATTATGAAATAAAATAAAATGAATATAAAGAATAATGAAAATACATCACGTTCACAAAATTATTACCAAACAAACTCGCTTTGGAAGTGAAACTGAAAATTGCGGAATTTGACACCGATAACCGATAGCGCAAAAAACATAAACGCAAGAAACATTAAAAACAAACCTTGAGAGCACAGAGTACGAAATATACACACATAAAGCACAGCTGAGAGATTTCCGCAAACATACAAGACAACGATGAGCACGAAGAAATGATAAAACAGAGAGAGAGAATGTGTCGGCTGCCTACAATCAATACAATTGCTCCAAGCTGAACGAACAATCACACACACACACACACACACACACATACACACACACACACATACACACACACACACACACACACACATACACACACACACACACACACACACACACACACACACACACACACACACACACACACACACACACACACATACACACACACACACACAGAACTGATGGAGAGCGAAGATTTGACACAGATTTGGCAGCGCCCATGCGAAAAAAGCTCAATTCAATCTGGACGGAAACACACACACTGACACACACACTGACACACACACTGACACACACGCAGAGCTACGTGTGTGCAATACTGGAGGGTGTGTGTGTGTGTGTGTGAGTGTTGTGAGCAAGAGCGGAGATGGAGAATCTGGAGCAGATTATTGCCCGGCAGATAAGAACAATTTGTCTTGTATCGGTCGCAATACAATGCAGCATGTGGCACAACAGGAATAACACACATGAAAGAAATCGGCTCCGCCAGACGAAGATAAAAGACAAGATAAAAGACAAGAATGTAACAGATAGGGAACAAAGTGACCAACAAAAACAGACAAACATATGTAAATTAACTCAAACCAAGAAACACAACTAAAATGCAAAAGAGAAATATTTAAGAAAACTTTCAAAATATCAAAACGTATTGCGTTTTAGGTGTACAAATTTTGTACTTTGTATTTGGCCATACAATTGTTTCCACAAATAAGTGGTTCTTCCAAAATGTAGTCGAATAAAAACACTCTTGACAATAATGGGAAAAATGGGAAAATTCAACTTTAACACACACACACATTTAAGTATGTTAAAACGTGTAAGACAAAACATTACAAATTATTGTACATGCAAATTTATTCTGGACAGTAAAATGGTGCGCGCATTGGGTCGTGAATTGTAAAAAAACAGGAACATCTAGCTAGGCCTACCAAAATATCATCTTCAATAAATTTTGAAAGCCCAAGTTATAAACAAGCTTTACTAAACTTGCTCATATATTAAACATGCTGATGTATAAAAATCCAAATGAAAAAAAAAATTCGTTAATTTTCGTTCAATCAAATTCCACCGTACCGCGTATAATTCAAAGTACACCACGAACAATAACTTCATGTAATATAATACTGAATACATCTCCATCAGAACAAGTTCTCGATATGTATAATATATAACATACTATGAACATATCTACAATTAGCCAATTAGGAACACTGCAAAATTGCCCGAAAACACTCAAATATTTCACCACCAGAATTAACTTGACTTTCGCCCCATTCCAATTGAACTAGCTTAACTCCAACAATTCCTAGTATATGCTAATCACGCCAACCGACAATCAGTGTCAATTGCCGCTTTTATATGCAAAAAAATCAGCTGACGCACTCGATCCCAGTTGCTATTCTGATGCTTCACACAGCTGATTTCAACGTAAAAGATTGACCGACCGCGGTTGTCTTTGAACGCAATGACGTTTCTGGCACGGTGCCGTATTAGAGCGCGTGCACAGAATTTCGTATGCATGAACATGGTGGCACGTGGGAGAAGCAAAATAGGTCAATCGCTGCCGAGATCTGATACCCCAGAAAAAAAACTTTTCATCCAACTTGGCAGGGGCGGTGTCAAGGTGGGGGGCTTGAAGGAGCTGAAACGACCCAGCCCTCCTGAACCCCCCAGAATCCTCACCATGAACGTTTTGAGTGTAGCGTCTCACGTTTCGCCAACCCCACGCATTTTTCATTAGCCCCCCCTCTTCAGCCCCCACGGAGCCGAATCCTGGCGCCGCCACTGCAATTTAACTTCACACCAAACTTAATGCAACCACCCATCCTCTTATACTGTGCAGCATGTTTTACAAACATTATCCTTCACTTCCTGAAAATCCTTCGTCTTATCATTCTTCTCTTTCACCGTTTCACTTTGTATTCAATGTTTATGCTAACAGCCCTACTAAATTTCACTATAAACAACGAAAATTGTCTGACACATTCAACAAAGACAACAAACTATAAGATACAAAACGCTGGTGTGAACACACAATTTCACTATGAAAAACTAAAATAGTCTGATACATTCAACAAAGACAACAAACTATAAAATACAAAACGCTGGTGTGAACACACAAGCATGCAAACCATGTGTGTGTATGCGTGAATGTGTTTGTGTGTGTGTGTGTTTGTGTGTGTGTGTGTGTGTGTGTTTGTGTGTGTGTGTGTGTGTGTGTATGTGTTTGTGTGTGTAGTCATAGAGGAACGTACCGTGACCGAATAACTGCGACAGCGCGGTTTGAACGCATTAGTGCCGCAAACCATCACTGTACCATCGGCAGTGCGTACAAACACGCGGATATAGTTATGACACTGCACCTACACACACACACACACACACACACACACACACACACACACACACACACACACACATACACTCACGTGGATGCAAATCAATGGAGATGGAGAAAGTTGAAACGGATGTGTGCCGTGAATATGAATATGAATGACCGTTGAATAAATGTGGTGTCGCACCATCAGGTGTTGGCTTTGAGTCGAATCTGACAATCACCGGGGATAAATCAAATCGGACACACTAGCAAAGCTTATTGAGATATCAACACAAGATAATAGTATGCTAACCCGGCGCGACTCAATAGCTGTAGATGAGAGCCGATACGAGGTCTCATAATACTGGGGGATTCATTATAAATATAATACCATTATAATAGAGGTCTGACTTTGGAAAAGTTACAACCAGCCACTTGTAAGGATTCAAGAACATTAAAAACGCGAATTTATTAAAAACGCTTAAAAAGGCACAAAAACGTTTCTATATTTTTCATAGATTTTAGGTTAGGTTAGGTTTAGCTGGTTAGGTTAGGTTAGGTTTAGTTAGGATAGGTTAGGGCTGAGAGAAATTCATTCAATCAAATTTTCTAAATCTAAATGTTCTTGATTCCAGACACCTATAGCTTCCACCATTAAACTGGGGACTTTTATGCACCACTATGATAAATTGTAATATAATGTGAGGCAACGGGGCCCCTCAACACTCGGAGCCACTGGCAGGGGGTTTCGGGAGGCGGTTGCCACGGCTCTGGTAGATGGAATTGTGTCAGTCATACTTGTACCTTAGCACACCTAGCAATACACTAGAACAGTGTCTCTCAACGTGGCCATATGATCTTCTTGGGGCCATGGGATCCCGTTGAGGGGCCATAGGACCAAAATTATAAAAATGAGGGCCACCATATTTTCTCAAGGGACACAAAAATTATGTTGAAGCAGTGTATATATTTGTTCCTTTGTTTGGAAATAGTCACCGGCGTACATGAGCTCTGGAGAAGTTGCGTAGCGACAGTTCATGTGTATATGGGGCCACAACAGCTTCTAGGAGGACGACTGACTGTTTCTGGGGAGCCACAGGGACTCGCATTATGTTGAAGGGGGACATGTCAAGAAAAAGGTTGAGAAACACTGCACTAAAGTTCCCGAGTAGCTCGGTGGCTTGGGTGAAGAACTTCAAATGTTCGCGGTTCGAATCCCAGTCCGAGGTTAGTTTTTCAACACTTGCGCTTGAGTCTACCGGGATTCACCGCTGTATTTGGACTGACAGTAGGGTGTATCATAGGGTGCATGCTTAAAATGCATCAGTTTGCATCAACTTGTCTCAGAGCTAAATCAACAAAAACATCGCGGATCTGAGGTGGAGGAGCAACTGGGAAACAAGGTGGAGCAACTGGGAAAAACTTTTTTACAAGCTTGGATAGGACTTGGCCTCATATAGGACTACAGTCATTTATAGGTAATCTTTTATGGGTACCCTACTCCGATGGGTACCCATAGGATGTGTGTGTCTAAAAACAAAATCCAGTCTGAAATCGCGGGAATATTTCGTGCGGCTCGGCTGAGCACTTGGCACGTGTGTGTTGTTGGCGGAAATGGTGGTCAAAATTAGCTGCAATGTGACGATTAGTGACATTTTGTGACAGCGCTGTTCTAGACAGCTTGAGGACATTTGAAAAAGGTAGGCTGCCCCAGTGGACGGCACCAACATGGCGTGACCGGCTGTCCCGCGGTAACACCACAAACTCCACACAAACACAACAACACACAAGTGTTCATCGACTAAACGACTGAAAAGCACTTAGCGCATTCTCGGCTAACAGTATCGAATCGACCATTAGAGCGCTGATGAATGTAGAAATGAAACATAATGGTTGTTTGTGGACAAACCATTGGTGTGCACCAAAAAATAAAACAAAAATACTCTATTAAAAATCATACTGTAAGGGTGAAAATTTGAGAAGAAACATAAAAAAGACGCTATGAAATTAAGATGAAAAATTAAACTTCAAAACAAAAAGCAGGAATAATAAATTTTGCACGTTTTTCAAATAGACAAAATTGGAAAATAGATATGGCGGAACCAGATACAATATCATCAACATCACACGGGCTTGGTCCAAAATCAACTCCCTGGACCAGGTTGATTATTAGTGAGCGAGTCTAAGCGATACAGTACCGTGTCTGTTATAGGATAACAGATTGGATTCGGATTAGATTAGCCACCTGATCAACTCTGACCTTGTGGTGGAAAACGTGGGCGAGTGATGGTCAGATGATTATGGATACAAATACAAATGTTCCCGATAACAATTTGCAAGGTATATGAAAAAATCGCTGACCTTAGTTCTTACACAGTTCCGCACAGTAGCGTTTCATTAAATCGCTCAAGAGTTTTTGAGTCAGGAAATACACACACAGTAAGGAAATGAAAATATAAATACACTGGATATTACGAAACAAAAATACCAAAGTTCCAGAAACAATCACATATGCAGTGAGAACAGTCACACAGCGAGCAAAGAACGTACAATACAAGAGATGAGAACAGTCAATATAGGGAGAGATGTGGACATTGATGGAGACGGGATAATAGAGAAAGTGCTCTGGAGATGCAGTACAGAGAGGGCAGGGGAAGTGGACACATATGGTCGATTGCTTTCTGATTGGCCGCACACGCACACATGCGTACAGCACACGCACACACAAACCAGATGGACAGATGGTCAATAGAAGGTTGGAAATATCAGATTCGTATTGCCAAGAACCCCCTCTTCCGCTGGAAATAAATAAATTCTAGCCGATAAAAGATATGTTGAAATTGTTATCAGTGAAGCACAATGCTTCCTATAATGCATAATATTATAATGGTTGGGGATATATTTGGTTTTATCAAACTGAAACCTAGAATCATTACACTAGTACGAAAGCACGATACTGGAAAGATACGTTTCACAGAGCATTGTTCACATCAACATTATCCGACACATCTTGAAAATGATTCCAAATCATGAAAGAAAACAATTACTGTGAAACGTGCGTCCAAACGACCATAAACTAAACCGTAGCTGATCATGGAAAGTTCAGTGTCGCCTTAAAAATCTAGGGACACATTCTTATCCACATCCACATCGGAGAAAACAATAATCACGAACCTCTGGCTTTCCTTTGAGACGACACAGTTCGGCGTCAGAATCGCTGGCCAGCCAGTTCAGCTTCTGCAAACACAAATCAGCATGCGTAGGTCAAACACCGATCCTCAAACAATTTGTATTTGATGTGTTGTGCATTCTATCGTTTATATACTATTTGTTTTATTTACGAATGTGATTCGTGTAATTGTGCCCGTGTGCCTAACATGATCACGTGAAAAGAATATCACTGAACCGCGTGCGATAAGCTTCTGGCAAATTTTATTTAGATAAAATTGGAGCGATTGTCATTGCAGAATCGCACTCATGCATTTGAGCGAAAATGTGTTTTTGGAACATATGGCCAGAGTAGCAAACTGTCTGGTTCTTCATGGTCATGTAGACTGGAAACATAAGTCATGATCAGTGGCCAAGATCTTCCGGTTGGGGGGCTGAAGGAGAACTAAGGAAAAGATGCGGGGGTTTGACGAAGCATGAGGAACTACACTCGAAATGTTCATGGCCAGGATTTTTTGGGGAGCTTAGCACATTTTGGGGGCTTGAGTCATTCCAAACCCCCTTCCCCATGGAGCGGTCACTGGCCGAGATCCACCCCAACTGCTATTACGGCTCGACCAAGTATCACGACCCGTGGAACGAGAAATCAATCCAACCGAAAACGCTATCAGAACCAAGAACGAGTGTACCTACACTGAGTCCGATAGCCATTACAAAGCGTCAATACACATCCCTGGGTGTACTGAGATGTGGGTGTGTCTGTGAGTAGAACACATTATTTGCGCCTCTGCGATTGCACCGTGTGAAACTGGTGGATAAAATGAGCGGATCTGTGAAATAGCCCGCACAGACACGGACATTGATTGACCGAAGTGGACTCGAGTAACGACCACGTACAACACCAAGTGAATCCCTCCCTACCACACACACACACACGAATCGACAAACAGCAACGGCGATGGTTCAAACAGTAAATGTCGACATAAACAACGTCCGAGCCCACAGAATCACAAGTGAAATACACAGGCACACAGGCACACACACACATCTGCGCCAAAGAGGTCGTCAAGCAGCACGACGAGGTGTACACAACGGCAACAGCAGCATCAGCGACAGAAAAAACGCACCAACAACACTACTAAGGTGGTGTGGAGGCAATGCCTGAGGAGTTTACGATCACACGGTGTTTGTAGTCAACTCATGATAGGAAGGCTTAACACACACGTTCGATGGGGCCCTAGCCGTCCTATAGTTCGAAAAGGTCTATACACGTAAAGTAAAAGACGAAGACGGGCCCCAAGAAATACTCTCTTATATCCGGGGAACACTCTACAAAGGTTAAAGGCCTCGAGCGACAGCTGCTACACGGGAAGAAGCCGAAGCCTATGGACACACAGATGTGCCCCGTGCAGCTCGCTGCCACCGCAGAACCAACCGCTCTCCACGCTATGACACCACAAGGACGTAAGAGAAGTATTAGAGGGCCACCTCCCCAGAATGCATGACACAACACATGACTGATATCTGGTACCCATTTACAGCTGGGTGGAGAGGGGCCGTTGGATTGTTGAATTCGCCCAAGAAATTCTGCCCGCCGGGTTTCGAACCAGGGGCCTCCCTTGTGAGGTACGTGTGCTAACCACTACACCACGGACACCACAAACTAATAGTCTTCAATTCCATACAATGTACGCGCCAGCCACAAAAACTATCCAGCACAAAACACACACACGCACACGTACATATAGCATCGTTGACAAATCCAATAGGTGCATGTGTATGTGTGTGTATGTTTGTGTGTGTGTATGTGTGTATGTCGGCGACAGTGAGTGGTTGGCATCGATCGCACGCTGGTGACATCTCATTAGGCCAACACCGGAAGCTGATAGCAAGCTCTGACATGCACATGCACACATACAGACACCCACACCACAACCGACAATTGAGTCCAGGTAGAGCAGAGGTCGGCAATTTTTTTTGCTGGGGTTAAAGGTTAAAAAGGTTAAATGCCTAAGTGGCAGCTGCTACACGGGAAGAAGCCGAAGCTTATGAACACACAGATGTGCCCCGTGTAGCTCGCTACCACCGCAGAACCGACCATCTCCACGCTATGGCGCCACAAGGACGTAAGACGTATTAGAGAGGGCCACCTCCCCAGAATGCATGGCACAACTCATGACTGATATCTGGTATCATCATTTTCTGCTGGGTGGACAGGGGCTGTGGGATTGTAGAATTCGCCCAATGAAATTCTGCTCCGCCGAGTTTCGAACCACGGACCTCCCGCTTGTGAGGCGAGTGTGCTAACAACTGCACCACGGAGTCCACGGGACCGAATAACTGAAAAAAACGAGCGCGGGTCGCACAATCATTGTTTTCAATGCTTGCAAGCCAGAACGAAAGCTCAGGGAAACAGGACAAAACACTAAACTTGACGTTAATCATGGATGAGTTTCGTGCAATCAGCAAATACCAAAAATCACTAACATGTTTGTTCACTTAGACCAGTGGTTCTTAATCTGTGGGGAATTCTCCACTGGTGGGGAATGGAAGAGTTGTTCTGGGAAGTGGGAAGCTAAAGGTCGGACAGGACAGGACAACTATGTGTGTTTTTATCAATTCAAATTCGTATATTTTTGTTTCTTATCATCTCTTGACATTTACTTTGATGTAACAACTGAATTTAATGAATTAATCAGAGCTGTTGTGTAGAAAATGAAGAGACGGCTCGAACCACTGACTTAAAACTCAAGTATCACCGGCGGGCTGGATGAACCGACATCGCAGGCCGGATCCGACCCGCAGTCCGTAGTTTGCCTACCCCTGAGATAGAACACTAGTGTTGATAATTAATATAATCACCACATTGTCATTATTACCCTAGATATTTGAATAGTCAGGTGTCGTTGCCGATAAATTACTTTGTTCAGGGACCAAGATGACCTGATAAGCAGGATTCACAAACAAAGAGGCGGATTGAAGGGAAGAAGGATGTCGGAAGAGAAAAATGGATGCGATAGAAGAGAAAATGGAGCGGCAGAATGAACGAAAAATAAGTGCTTGTTTTCCTATTGTAATAAATTGCGATGATAGAGTGATGCAAGATTTAATTGGGTGTGTAAGGAGGAAATTGAAAGTGAAGTTCTGGGAATTCATCAGGAAATAAGTTTCACCTCCAATTACCACAACTCAATCAGCCAATCAAACAATAGTTTCCTCTTAAATAATCTGAGGCGGATCTCACTCGTATTTGCAATCATACTCATCAAGACACGCTCCACCACTGGCGGATCCAGGGGGACTCAGGAGGCTCAAGCCCTCCCCCCAAATGTTTTCATCAACTCATAACCAAGAAGTTTAACATAAAAAGTAAATAAAAATATATTTCTGTAGAATTTGTTGATATAAGAATCGCAATCATATTCGCATGTGTGTAAATGTGTGTATATATCATTAGAAAAATGACCCAAGTCATGACCTTCACACGCTACCTAGTCACTCATACATAATTCAGCCCCCCCCCCTCCCCAAATTGCACACTGGATCCCCTCCTGCACTTCACAACATTGAATCGTCGATTTTGGAGACAGTTCATCACGGAGGGGGTCACAAAATGTCATGACCCAACAAGGAACCAAAAAAACGTAAAACCTAGATGTAAACTACAAAAAACAAAACCTCAAACAACATTTCAAGGGAGCAAACTGTTTTTTTTTTGCGGTGCACACAATTAATTTCACTCAAGCGAGCAACTGGTTGCACTTAGACGTGTTAAAAGTGTATATCCAGACGTGTTGTATCTTTCCAGGCACTTTCCAGTATTAACAGCCCACTTAAAAGACATCAGTAAAAAACAGTGTAACCACTCTTTAGTAGGCTATTTGTGTGCATCAAGAAAGCAGCCATTAATCACAGGAACCACTTCCATCGGCCTCTATAAATTGCCGCTTCCGTGAAAGCGTTTGCACACAAAAACGAAATATAAACAAGTACGGAACATAGCATGGCCAGTATACTAAAGCAGATTGTTCCATGACCTGCTATCCGCCGACACCCTCCATTCGTTTTCGGAACTGATTTTCCACTTGCAATTCAACGAGAAAATGGATTAATGAACATTTAGTCATCGGGTAATTAATACACTGATTCTGATGAAAAATCGCACTGATATTGCCCTTGAATGCATGACTCCACTGACATATCTCATCCTGCCCTGTTCTGTCCCTGCCTTATCCAGGGTTCAACCTGATGCTGAGACATATCTGACAATGACAGGAACGTCGATGGAGAAAGAAACCTTTGTTGAACGGATGTGTGAATGTTTCAACGCGGATATATCACAAACACAAACCAGATAAGTGCATGATTGAACAGGAAAACGACAAAACGGCTCGATATTGGAGCAGCAGGAATTTGAGACGTTTTCCCCAACGGATCTCTCTGTGTTCGGCAATAAAGCACCAAAGCGTTTGATAGTGGTGAACGCCGAAGTGGCAATGTCCACCGTCGGAACGGGAACGCGTGGAGAATGTGGATAGAACACCAACGACAACGACGAGGCCATCACATTGTCCCTTCCCATCCACATAAGTCTTCATATAAGCTGCTCTAGTTGATTGATCTGACGTACTGACGCCGCGGGGTACATCCGCATCTGCCCGCACACTGTCCACATATCTCCCCATCACACACCCCTGCATGCATGTGTATGCGCGTGTGTGTGTGTATGTGACACGGTTGTCTCTGGCTTTTGTCTCGGCAAGGCAGCATTCGCGGCGGCAGTGTGAATGCCCGCATGGATGACGGCAACGAGTTGATCTGTGGCGCGTGCGCATATAATTGCCGCCGGCGTCGGATTAGCAACGCTTCTCCCCTTCATACCCCACACACACACACATATATATAGTGAGATGGAAATGGACGACAACAAAGACGGTCGGAAGAAGAGAAAGAGAGATGTTAGAGAGGATGTTAGAGAGAAGGATGGTGTAAGCATGATAGTGAGGCCTGTCACGATAAGCCACCGCCGTTGTTATCAGCCTCGTTTGTAGGATGGCTTTCAGTCGGTCGAGCTGGTCGCGACGGCGATATTAAACGAGCCGTCATCGTGTCGTTGTCGACGGTCAGGGCAATTTGATAATTTGACATTTTGGGCCAATGGAAACGCTGCGACCGAGACGAAAGCAAATGTCACTGTCACACTTTTTTTGGCTCTCAGCCAAAAAACAACGATTGAACACAAGTCAAGTTGTTGAATCGAAGCGACGCAAAACAAAATTGAAATAGCAAAGGAAAAGTGTTCATACTCACACCAGCAGCCATTTGATCGTTATTGATCATGAAATATCACGTCACACTTTTATCAGTATGCTACACCAAGACCCAAGTGAATACTGAATATGGATAAACGATGCGGAACACATTTTTGTGAAGACAATTCAACAACAGGACCAAATTATACCAACTTCATAGCGTGTGTCTTCTGTGGCATCCATCTATAGATAACATCGTCATTATAATGGTTCCCATTGGGTCGCGAGACATTTGATGTTCACAGACCGACTGTGCGTTAAGCGAAACAAGTGGAGTGGAAGTGAAACATGACGCACAAAAACGTCACGCTAATGAACAAATCCCCTGAGTGAGCGGCGAACGGAAACACGCTCGAAATGTGATGAGGATCCCCCGAGACAGAGAGAAGAATCGATAGAAAAGAATGAACTGAGCTGATTTGCACGTCCGCACATCGGATAAACCTCAGGATCGAGGTTGTCTGCGAGAATGTCGCCGTCGTTATTCGGGCAGGAGGTGCCCTGGAAAACAAAGAGCGCGCCACACACACACACGCACGTTCTGGGCTATCAGCCGTGATAGAGAACGCAGAACGCAGCCGCTAATACCCCCAAGCACGGCCGCCCGACAGATAATCTAGCCGCGCGTTGTGCATTTGAAATTCAAGTGGCGGAATCGTGTGCGAGAATCTCGCGTGCCATTCAGCAGTGGGCAACTCCGCCGTCAGCAAAAATTCACCATTTCACACACACACACACACACACACGCATACACATGATACCAGCTTGGAATGGCACGCGCAAACACAATTGCTGATTGTCATCGCGCGAATGTGCTTGTGCTGTTCGCTCCAACACACACACATGCACACAGATGTATGTGTGTGTGTGTGTGTGTGCTCGTGTGTTGGTTTTTCTTACACGCAATTACAGCCAAAGCGAGATGACACTGCATACAAATGCATGTGCGTGCGTGCGTGCGTGCGTGTCTTCTGTGCTGTCAATTCGAAATTTCCATGCCCATCTTTCTGTGTGTATATACATATAAATACATTCTATATATATGTACACACACATATGGCATGTTTTAGTATATGGCAATGCATAGTTGTGTGTGTATGTGTGTGTGTGTGTGTGTGTGTGTGTGTGTGTGTGTGTGTGTGTGTGTGTGTGTGTGTGTGTGTGTGTGTGTGTGTGTGTGTGTGTGTGTGTCAGCAGGCATATACAACAGCCATGCGATTAGCACAGTGAATGCGCGCAATTACGTTACACAAATGGCCCCACAATAGACATACACACACACACACACACATACATACAGACACGCATACAAGACAAAGAGAAGGACCATTGTAGAAATAGATGATACCACTGCGTAAATGCCTGACAAGAATCTGCCAGAATATAACATAATAGAAATTCAAATGTGTATGTGTGTATATGTATGTGTGTGTGTGTGTGTGTGTTTAGGCTGACAATCTAGTGACAGGCAGCTCTAATTAAAAGCAAACATACATACACACATACATACATACAGGTACATTTTAAATGCGCCATAAAACAGCGAAATACCGCATTTCAATAGGAAGTGAAATAAGCTCACATTTCTATATTAGCACAATTTAAAGCAGAAACGGCACGACATAACTTACTTCTTACGGCTTATGATTTAATCTCAGATTCTTGACGAGTTTCGACAACTTTTCCACATCACTTGACGACAACTTGATACTATACGACAAGCCACTCAGACTTTTTCACATGCGCAAACGAAGTTGATCTCGTTGTCTGAACTAATTGCTTCCATTAAAAATATAACGTGCCAGCTATATATTGAGATTAATAACAAACACGCCCTCTACTAAATCAAATACTAAACTACGAGCCGCCAGGGATTGGTTACTGGATTCGCCTTTGCGTTATTGGAAAAGTTCAAAGTATATCTGCAATGGGAGAGGGCCGGAAAACTTGCAAAATCGACCCAATGATGACCAGATATCATACCCGCTGTATTAGCTGACAATTGCGACCGAGCCTGTCTTATATACTGTGACACAATCGCTCTTCTCGCCTGCTGATAGCACAAATCAATTTCCAACTCGGCCCCAGAAGAATTGAGAATTGAAGAACGAAAGAATTGAGAGACAGAGAGAAGGAGAGAGGCTAAAGAGGAAGATAGAAACGGAAAAAGTCTCGCAAGATTTCATCACAGTATGCTCAATGACACACGGGGATAAGTTTAGACATCAACGATAGTGTATCAATACAAGTTAGAAAAACATCTACACACTCACACACTCACACAAACTAAGGAGATGAACGAAACGCCAAAGACGAAGCGACGAAAACGACAAAAAGAATGGAATCGTTTAATCTTGGCAGAGTTTGAAACTTGCACAAAGCTGTTGCAAAATGTGCAATTCACTTGAAAAAAGCGGACGTGAAAAAGGCATATTGCGTCCGCCCATTTTTGGCAAAATATTCAACTGGAAACATTCACTGAATTCTACCACATTTTCGGAAGTGAATTATAATCTCACGCAAATATACGCAACAATGCTATTTTTAAATCTTCGAGATAAATCAGGAGTTTCAGAAATACCAACGTGGAAACAGTGGCGGCGCCAGGCTTTTTCTGGTGGGGGGCTGAGGAAAGAGACGCGGAGCATGGCCAAGCATGAGGAGAACTATACCAAAAATGTTCTTGGTCAGGATTTTTGGGGGACTTCAACTACTCCAAGCCCTCCTTGGCACTACCACTGGCGGATAAATGGCGTCAAATGAGCAGGATTTGGGCGAACAAAGAGAACAATAACAATTCCTGACAGAATTCGGTAGCCAGCATATTGTGTGAACGCAATGTTAACAGACACGCTGAAACTGAAACTCGTACGCAAACATAAACAGGAAGCCAATGATAAACGCCAAATATAAACAAGTCTGAAAGACGCCAGAATAAACATACACACACACACATACACACACACACACACACACACACACACACACACACACACACACACACACACACACACACACACACACACACAAGACACACCAGTGGCGTCGTTATATCTTAGTGGCATTTCTGAATAAACTATTTCAAATTTGTTGTTTTAATCTCAAATAACTAAGAGCTGAATGAAGTGAAGTTGGATTGAAAATAATGGATCTAGTACAATATTGCCCTATGAACATATTGGCCAAAAACGCCCGCATGCTCCCACACTCTGCAATAGGGCAATATGTTCACCTCGGCCAGTGTAGTGTCAAAGGCGTAGCAAGAGCGGTGAGTGCGACTGCGGCTTGTGGCCAATATGTTCACTTTTCACCATGGCGAAATTTCAGTGGTTTTCAACACAAGACAAGAGTTTATACACAAGTAGCTGGCACCATACATACTGTGCGGTTATTGGTTGGGCTCAGTAATCTAACTTGACTTAACCTGACCTGACCTAACCTAGCCAATAACCGCACAGTATGTTATGTGCTAGCTAATTGTTGTATAGAAATTCGTGCGTTGTGTTGAAAACCACTGAGATTTAGCTATGGTGAAAAGTGAACATATTGGCCACAAGCCGCAGTCGCACTCACCGCACTTGATACGCCTTTGACGCTACGCTGGCCGAGGTGAACATATTGCCCTATCGCAGAGTAAGGGAGCATGCGGGCGTTTTTGGCCAATATGTTCATAGGGCAATATTGCACTACTCCCAAAATAATGATCTCCGATTAGCTGACTGGAAACAAGCACTATTATGACAGGTTCGTTTTTGCAGCTATATAGACATATGAACTTGCTAATTACCTATACCAGTCGAGTTAAAACGCACAATCTCTTGCGGATAAGTGACCAGCAATCATACATGACTGGGGAATTATATCATTCATAGCGCTGGAATTAATTCGAGAACAAATTTTTGGATGTTTTAGGATAACAAAAGATATTTCACACAGACGATCATTTATCGATTGATGTGTGAAAAATATAGAAATCTCAATCTAGGCGTTTAAAGCGCTATGAACCCGTTAGTGGCGCATTTTTTGTTTGGAGCTTTTTGTTTACTTCCACTTCATTTGTTTATTTGCAATTATTATAACAATCATAAAAATATCATCGAAATCCAACACAAATGTAATATACTAATAATTATCAAAATGCACAAATGAAGTAAGCAGAAAGTTGCAAGCAAAAAATGCGCCAAAAACGCCTAGATTAAGATTTCTATATCTTCCAAACATCAATCAATAAAAGATTGGCTGTAAATCACCCAAAGAGGTGTTTTTGAATGACTACCAGAGCTGGGAATTAGTTCAATCTAATTTTTTGGAATCCTTACACATTTAGCGTGAACCGGGGCGACACATAAACTAGCTACGCCACTGATACACCAACTCACCGATATCTGCTGCATATTGGCCAGGCTGACGTTATAGGCCACCCCTCTGAAAAACACACACGCACACATAATAAATTAAATAATACGATATTTGAATAATGTATTTTGGATAATAAAAATATAGCAGATAACCGAACAAATTACCTAACTAGAGCAAAACAAATCGCACAAACCTAAATAATTTTCATATAAAATTACCAATCAAAATTGAATTATTAAAAAAGCAACATAAAAATTATCCTATTCATGTGATAATATTGAGAGAGAAAAACAAATTACTGATTAAATATTTTAAATTACCAAATTATTGTAAAAAAATAAAAAATAATACAATTGTATGAATAAATGTGCGTGTGTGTGTGTGCGTGTCTGTGTGCAGTAACATCTTGGGCGTTGGCAATGCAGAAGAGCATTAGCTAAATTAAATAAAAAAATGAACACGGTATTAGCGTGTTAACGACCATCTGCGTGTGTTTGTGTGTGTTTGTGTGTGTATGTGTATGTGTGTTTGTGTTTGTGTGTGTGTGCGTTTGTGTGTGCCTTCGTAAGAACCAATATATCTACCCTGCAAGTACATACACAATACACTAAAAACACACACACACAAGCACGCACGCACAACCATAGATCTCTAGATAAGAGTAATCCATTTTAAGAAGATTAAGTGTCCTGGTCTCATTATAAGGCCCACATCTGCGCATCAAATGGTAGCCTAGCTTTAAAATAAAGTGATTCACGTTTAGTGCAGTAAGCATTTGGACAAAAATCTTTAAAAATCTCTAGCAAAACAGAAAGTATATTAACAGAGATGATTAAAAATTATCTAGATACAAATTTTACATAGATATTACCAAAAACAACATAACGTAATAAACAGACTCAATAAATAGTAACATAAGCTTGGATACAACAAATGAAATAATCAAGAACTATAAATATTTAATCAAATAACAATTAGATTATGGTAAACTTGAAGTATTGCATATCGAAAAACGTTACCGCAAAAAACGCATCCCCAAAACACCATTTAAATTTTTTACCAACATCCAATTAAATAAACTAGAATAAAACCTCATCAAGCATAAACAATACAAAACTAAAAAAACTAAAGCCACTCAAACGCACGCACACACACATAAGTCAGCGCAAATTTATTGGCAAACTGCCAATAATGACCGATCTCCCATCAACTGTGTGCCTCGATAAATCTTCCGGGAGACGCCAACTATGTCATGCCCCATTTTCACAGGCATTGTTATCAAGGGGCGCAACACATTCACTATAAGCACCACCTATGACCCTCCATGGACAAATACACACACACACACACACAAATCGGCAGCTGCTCTACCCTGATGGGGGATGAAATGCAGGTGATTGAGGGGGTAGGGATATTGACATCTCATCTATAGGACATCTCTATCACGACCCTGTTCTCAATGGTCTGAACGTGCGTGTTGAAAAAAACTAACACCAGATGGCGCTTCGATATGATGTTAGAAGCGGTGATTCGCAGTTTGTTGCAGTATTCGCACCCACCCTGGATTCTAAAAGGACATAAAATACAAACGACGTAATATTTCTTCGCACACTGTTTAAGAGTATTGGACAAAGTTATTCCAGGAAAAATATAAAGCACAAGCAAACACATGTTCTCTTTGATTTTTCACAGAAATCCTCGCTGGCCTTAGGAACAGGGTTCGCATGTCCCAGGAGTGTGATCACCCCTGGTTATAGAACCACTGTAAAATCAGCCTGAATTACGTTGAATTATTTTTGCTAGATGTTTTAGCTGGCCCGTTTGAGTTCACTGAAAAAGTGCACTTTCAAATTTACGGAAACGTTTGTGTTTATCAATCCGAATTAGTATATTTTCGTTTCTAGCGACTTTCCTACACTCAATTTGTCGGAACAACTGAATTTATTTGATTCATCAGCGCTGTTGTGTTAAAAGGAAGAGTGGGCTCATAAACAAGTGAGGAAACAGAGGGGAAAAGGTTGAGAAACACTCTTCTATATTACCCTAGTGGTGGATATAAGACCAGCAATGCAAACACACTTTCAAAATCATTAGAAAAAATTATAAAAAATCAGACATTCTAGTTGGATCAATATAAATCAATATTCTAGTTGGAAAAGAGCTCAAATTATTACAAAACAAAATAAAAACATTGAACAATAAGAAATTCATGAGAAGCACGTTTTAAAATCAAATATTTGATATATTGTCAATTTCTCTGGGATTCTGTGGTATAAATTCATGTCAAGTCAAACGAAATTACACATACACTTTCTAACCTACAAAAGCCACGATACAAATAAGTGCACAAAATAAATTTGAAATCATATTTGAGACAAAAACACATCTCATTCACTACTGAAATCATGCACAAATTTGCACGCGACTGTTTTGCAAGGGTCCCTCTATGCAAAAGTTGCAATTTCAGCCAAAAATTCAATTGCGTCGGCGGAAAATTTAAATTGGCCGTGGAAAAAATGGCTTAGTTCGATGGGAAATTGAAAATGCCGCGCTGACACAAATGATCAATAAAATATTCATGTGGCCAAATTGAAATGTGCATTGAAGTGACGTTTGCAGCGAAAAATCACCGTACACGCAGACATTTGTGAGAGTGGAGCTGGCCTGAGATCAAAGCGGAGAAATAGTGGAAAATTGACAAGATCGATTTAAAAAATACCGAAAACAAATATATCACATTCGAGGTATACATTTTTAAATTGGGATATACTATTTTTATAAACACACCCAGTTGAATGTATATTCTTTGTAGCTGAATACAAATATACAAGAAGAAAATGTAGAAGGAACCATAAATCCATTTCTTAAAAATCACTCATAAATTAATTTTTTATTAATAAATTAATTTTTATCCATAATTTTCGATAATTTGACGCCCTGGTGAAAAAGAAAAGGATTTCAAAATTCGCTCTCATTCTACGTTTGCTTCTATTCTCGATTTCCCCTAATGAAACGGAGACTCAAACACGTTCATTCATTATTGAAATACACACAGATGCAGGTATACGCACATACACACACGCACGCACACACACACACACACAGGCATACATACACACCCAGAAGCCATGTGGCGTCCAAATTTAGACCCAGCTGACCTGATTAGAGTTAGCTCCCCTAGCAGCACATGTGCAAGTGCAACACACACACATACACACACACACACACACACACACACACAAACATCGAGACACACCAGGGAAATACGCATGGCATTTGCTTGAAATCGAAGAAATTTCGCTATATATGAATATAAATATATGAATAGGCAAAAGCAATATGAGGTCTGCTATTCTAGAATCGTACAACGCGAGTCTATCTTGTGAATATTCTAATCCACCATGTAGACGTGAACTGACTTGTATTAATAATTTAAAGTGTTAAATTTCGAATGGCATTGGCGGATCTAGGGCGAGCCAGGGATCCGGTCCCATTTTTGGTTCGATTATGACATATACATGTATATACATGATCTATACAATGATCTATATAAACACATAATTGGACCTCGTACTTGGAAAAATTACGTATTCACTACAGTTTCACAACACTCACCTATTTCTGGAAACATTCAGAATTCCTGGAGAATTACCTGCGAAATATTCTGAGTTTTGCTCCCCATTCACTCTACCTTTGACTCTCCTTTACTCTACTTTACTCCATTTGCTCAGTTCCTCTACTCCAATTAGCAATGGCGTGATCGAACACTACGCTATGAATGGCGGTTTGACTCATTCAGGCATTTGTATTGTGCAAGTCGCCTGGTATTGCCAACACATTCTAGAATAGTCATTCTAGAAATTCATGTCGTTACTGTTCTCTTGTGCTTACCATAAACACATTTCGGATATAAGAGACTTTTTCTCCACTCCCGACAACTCTTCTATATCCGGAGTAAAATTTTGTATTTTGTGATAAAATTGGAGAACATTTAAATCAAAAGCACGCCCTTTGTGAAATAATTTCTCACCTGGCGCCAATGATAATGCTCGACTCGTCCCTGTAGACAACTCGAAACACATCTCCATCGCTGTGGTTGCCATGGAAACTAGCTGTTGTCCGTGGGTCTGTACACACACACACACACACACACACGCACACACACACACACACACACACACACACACACACACACACACACACACACACACACACACACACATACCCAGGTGAACAAACAAACGAATAACCCAGACACGCACATCATTAACCTGTTTGGCATGTGTCAAAAAGATGTCTCAGTCTCATGCGAAGTCATTTATCAATATTCACCATCACCGATTGTGCTCGATACGCGAGGAAGATTGGTCGCAGCGTATGGGGATGAAGCATCGCAGACAGACAGAGAGAGAGAGAGAGGAGAAAGAGAGATATACCGGAGGAGCAAAAATGAGAGAACGGGAGGTGGAATGGGGTTGATGACCTCATCGGATCGTGATATACGCAAACAAACAGCCTCGTTGGACGTCGCAGCTTCGCAATAAAGACATCGCCGGCGCCTGGCAATTGTCGGCGATGAGAGGCTAGGGTGTGGCGACAGACCAACCAATGACGACAGACCAGCAGCGAGCGTGTCCACATCGGATTTGCATCGAGAACAGGTCGGACCATCCTACAACACGACCATCACCATCACCAAAACGACTCGCCGCCGCATTCAGCAGACACACACACACACACACACACACACACGCACACGCAAACACACGCACACGATAAAGCTCATCTCATTGGAGCATCACTGCCAAATCATCATCTCGCCGGTGTATCATTTCATATCCATTCAGTTGCTTCTTCTGTCATTTTGCATACACTTTTCCACGACTATCTCATTTCTCTCCATCCCATTGCACACGCTTCTATTTCTTCATCCCGGCCTTCTTTGCTCTCCTCCTATTGCTCATCTTCTTGCGCGGTGTAGTTCGCCGAAGGAAAAAAACAGAGGGGAAGAGCGCGTTCTCCAAAGACACTTCTTTGCTCTGCCTTCCACCAGATGACGACAGCATTTCCACTCTTCCGTCGACGTCGTCGCCGGGTGCAATGCAACCGCAGAACAACGAGCACGATAACGCTGACGAAATGGAAACAGCCCCGCTACACAAAGAAGTCACACACACACACACACACACACATACACACTGCGGGCAGAGCTGACGCACAAAGACGAGGAGAAAAAAGTTTTACGAGCGCTAAAGCGTGCTCCACATGAATATGCACATACATAGCTCGTTTTGGCCGAACGTAATTGGATTTGCTGTCGTCATGCTTGTGCTCTGGTGTGTATGTCTGTGTGTGCGTGAGTGCGCGTGTGCAGAGGTCGACAATAAAGACCAACTACTCGGTGACGCGGTGGACAGGAAGCTCAACGAAACGAGAGCAATTATAAACACAACATAATTTGTTGACGTCCGCAAGCACGGAGAAAATGTGTATAGAACACACGGATCTAATGCTGCTCAGAAGCACAAGAAGGGAGACACAATGAAGAAGATCGATAGGAACGAAAAAACAATTCATTTAATATTAGTTGATCAACAGATTTATGAAATGTAGTCAATTTCACAACGGAAAGATCAGGAAAGTTGAAAACTTTATAACAATTAATTTGGATTGAATTGAATTGTTTTTCAATTAATAAAATTAAACTGGACTACAATTAGAATTCAATAAAATTTTTATAAGATTTAGATACACACACAGATTTTAGATAAGATTTTGATACACACACATTAAGATGAACGGCAAAACCCACATCTGATCCACACGATCGGAACGATCAAAACTATATGAATAGATTGAGAACAAATTGAGAAAAGAAACATTCAGGAAGAGGCAAGATTCAACGCCAAAAAGCACTTGGCCAACCAACTAGTCTCAGCAAGTTCCCGTCTTCGACAAGTTTATAATGGACAAAGTGGAGTTTGACACGCTGTCAACGAAACTAGCTCCTACTGCCAAGTTGTACAGCAGTAGCCAAATACACTGTGGTCAATGGCGGCGCCAAGATGGGGGCTTGGAGGGGCTGAAATCCTCCAAAAAATGTGTCAACCCCTCCCCAACATTCCTGACCAAGAACATGTCGAGTATAGTTTCTCAAGCCCCGCATCCTTGCCCTCAACCCCCCCCCCCCCCCCAAGGAAAAACCTGGCGACGCCACTTTTCGTTGTTCATGTTCGTCATGTTGGTTGGAAAACTATCAGACAATCGGACAAGAATATTGCATCTGCGCCACAAAGCAGAACACAACGAGACTCGCAAAAATAACGATTCTCAAAACTTATATGTGAGGCAAAAGATGAAAATACACGAGAAAATACACAAAATCACTGGAATTAATCTAATTATTACGGTACCAATCAGCTAAGTGAGCAATTTCATCCAATTATCTCATAATAATATTGAGGACAAAAAGTTTGACATTTTCAAACTTGAATATCAATTGATTTCAACCCAATTTTTTCTTACTAATACTGCGATGATATAAAAGAAACGTTCTAAAATAAATACAGCCTAATGATTAAACACGTGTTAATATAGACAAAGAGAAACCACATAATATGGTCATTTTTGAATGGTCATATCCCAAGGTGAAGCCGACAAAAGACAACATCAAGGCTTTCAGGCACAAGAACCAAGAACACGTTCGTGGAGGTGGTCATGACTTGCACATGTGCATCTAACATCACCGACACACACACACGCACACACACACACACACACACACACACACACACACACACACACACACACACACACACACATAAATACGTGTCAGAGATCTGGCGATGACAGTCAACTACACAACACTTGTCATCCATCTGGCCTGTGCCACACAATGCCTACCAAGCATCACTTTTGGGAAGACCTCTCGAGGTGACACACACACAAACACAAACACACGCACACACACACACACATGATAAAGCTGAAAGCATACAATGATGAAACAGTGGAAACATACAAGGAGAGAGGCTGATAAGAGAGCAAGAAAGAGTAAGGAGGGATGACAGTGCACTTACTCAAAATACACTTACACACTTCTCATGCACAATGACTCTAACACTCTACCCAAACTCCTGTTCAACCTATTCCTTGTCCGCTTTCCCTCTTCCCGTTTGTGTGTTTCAGTGGCGGCGCCAGTATTTTGCCGTTGGAGGGGCTAAGCAAAGAGATGTGGGGATTTTGGCAAAACATGAGCAAATACACTTGAAATTTTCATGTTCAAAATTTGGAGGAAGGTTCAATCAGGAGGGTTTGACACATTTACGGGGGCATTCCGTCCCTCCAAGCCCCCCCCCCCCCTTGGTGCCGCCATTGATGTGTGTGTGTGTGTGTTCCATACAGTGTTTCTAAATCACGCATAGTGCTGTGTCCAAGTAGTCGCTTCAAGTACCTACATATGGCGCCAACAACCCGGACACACACACACACACACATACGCCACGGGTAGTCGTAGCACGAGACCTCACACACACACACACAGGGCTTGTCGTCAGCAAATATTTATCATCCACTTAGGCCGAGTCAGCCTGCGAGAAATTGACTTCACTGGCGAGCTATTCGAGGAGAATGTACACACACACACACACACACATACAGACACGCACAGAGACAGTCTGTAGCCAATATTGTCGTATGTGTGTGTGTGTGTGTGTTCCTGTGTGTGTGCGTGTGTTCCATTGTGGATTATCGCTTACAAAACCGAGGTGGCGTTTATACACTACGACGAAACCCGCCGAGTGTAACTCAATCTTTATGTGAGTTATATGCAGTATTTATATGTGTGTTAGAAGTGTTTATGTGTGTGTGTGTGTGTGTGTGTGTGTGTGTGTGTGTGTGTGTGTGTGTGTGTGTGTGTGTGTCTCATTTTGAGACCCTCGGGTGAAAAGCGCGATATAAATGTCTTAATGTAATGTAATAATGTGTGTGTGTGTGTGTTTGTATGTGAGGAGGGGTTTGTGGTGTCATAATGCTAGAAGATTGGAACCCTTAGCAGCACACAACAAAGGCTGATAAGAATACGTGTGTATGTGTGTGTGTGTGTGTATGTGTATGTGTGTGTGTGTGTGTGTGTGTGTGTGTGTGTGTGTGTGTGTGTGTGTGTGTGTGTTAGTGTTCTCAAAAGAGTAATGGACCGTGTTTTTGACGTTAACCTGTGCGTGGTGATTTCAGCGGGATAAAGTCAGTATGATTGATGCACTAACACACACACACACACACACACACACACACACACACACACACACACACACACACACACACATACACACACACACACACACACACACACACACATGTCGACCAAATGCTCACAAAAAATGAAAGCATGAGCGAGAACACACTCGCACATGCACACACACATTTCACATACACACACATACATACATACACACACATACATACATACATACACATACACATGATAAGAAACGATACGACGAATATAAATGGAAAGAGGACGAAGGAACAATCAATGACGCCAAATAGAAAATATTAAAATAGTCATGCTGAAACAACTATAATTTGGAATAAAACAATGGCTGTATACTACAGGCCAGTGGTTTCCAATCTTTTTGTGATCGAGTACCACTCGGGGGTGCCATACAATCGCTGCGTATCGCCTGATTCCAGAGTAACTCAGCAAGTTCAATCAGATATAACTATATTTACATAATTGTACAAGTAGAACACATAAATCAACTGAAGCAAACAACTCAATGTGAGGACTGTATCTGTTTCTTCTCCACCAGCTGGTCAATGAGGGACATTACTTTGCTCACATCACATCAGAAATCATGCCCTAGTATAGTCATTGTTCATGCCCCCGATAGTGTTCACGCACCACCTGGAAGGACCTCGAGTACCACTAGTACGTGTACCACAGGTTGGGAAGCATTGCTATGAGAACAAATTATGAATCCTCTCACTAACTAGTCCAATATTTTCACCTACAACGGAAAACAAGACGGAGTTAAACTATATAACTACTTAACTACTCAAACGATATAAACCCCGGATATTTGAAGCACTCTACAAAAAGAACCCAGACAGTCCGGGAAGAAGAGGATGTAAGGTCAAGATATTGTGGGGGTTATGAGGCTTGGGAGAGCATCAGCCCCAAGCCCCGCTTGGTGCCGCCACTGCAACCAGCCAAGTGTTATGTAGGTCCGGCAAATGAGAGTTTTTCAGGCCGACTGCATATCACACACACACACTAGCGGGTGGAGCCGGGAACGAAGAATAGCACAGGAAAATTGATGAGCGTACAACACTTCGTCATGAATATAATGATAGTGCCGACAGTACAGATTGTATGCATAACTGGTGTCGTGTCAGTGGTGTCGTGTCAGTGGTGTCGTGTCAGTGATGTGCCAGTGGTGTCGTGTCAGTGATGTTGTGTCAGTGTTGTCGTGTCAGTGGTGGAGTGTCAGTGATGTCGTGTCAGTGGTGTCGTGTCAGTGATGTCGTGTCAGTGGTGTCGTGTCAGTGATGTCGTGTCAGTGATGTCGTGTGTCAGTGATGTCGAGTGTCAGTGGTGTCGTGTCAGTGATGTCGTGTCAGTGATGTCGTGTCAGTGATGTCGTGTCAGGGATGTCGTGTCAGCGATGTCGTGTCAGTGGTATCGTGTCAGTGGTGTCGTGTCAGTGATGTCGTGTCAGTGTTGGCGTGTCAGTGGTGTCGTGTCAGTGATGTCGTGTCAGTGATGTGTCAGTGGTGTCGTGTTAGTGATGTCGTGTGTCAGTGGTGTCGGGTCAGTGGTGTCGTATCAGTGGTGTCGTGTCAGTGATGTCGTGTCAGTGGTGTCGTATCAGTGGTGTCGTGTCAGTGGTTGAGTGTCAGTGATATCGTATCAGTGGTGTCGTGTCAGTGGTGTCGTGTCAGTGGTGTCGTGTCAGTGGTGTCGTGTTAGTGGTGTCGTGTCAGTGATGAGGTGTCAGTGATGTGGTGTCAGTGGTTGAGTGTCAGTGATGTTGTGTCAGTGATGTCGTGTCAGTGGTATCGTGTCAGTGGTGGCATATCTCACTGTGCGTATACCAGAACCGAAGAGAAAGCGGCTCCTTACTCAACATCCTCTCTTCCGCTTTCGATCTTAACTGTGTGTGTGTGTGTGTGTGCGTGCGTAGGTGTGTGTGTGTCTTATTACCCATGAAATGCGTTCGTAGCGCATCACAACACACGTACACACACACGCGTACACACAAGCACACACACAAACAAACACAAGCACACGCACATGATAAAACCTCCCACACACACACACACATGATGTATTTAAATGAAACCCCTTCGCCACACAGACGCTAAAGCACACGCTAAAGCACTATTCGTACACACACACACACAGAGAACAGTTGCACACACGAATCTGCATCGAAGATCGCATTGCATGTGCAATATATCAACAAGAATTTGCATTGCTTAGTTTGCTCCAGTTTTGTCTATGCGGTTATACTTGAGACAGCCAGGACAACAACGATTTGCTACCTTGAATACCAAAATTAATACCAGTTTGCCAACCAAAATGCATATATAATATCTCACTTTGAAGTCAACACAAACAAACACACACACACACACACACATCACGCACCAAGGCGATTTTCAGCCGGAAGCACGTACATCGTGTGTGCATGTGTGTGTGTATGTGTGTGTGTGTGTGTGTGTGTGTGTGTGTGTGTGTGTGTGTGTGTGTGTGTGTGTGTGTGTGTGTGTGTGTGTACGTGATGACAGGAACAGGAGAGTGATGAAGGAAAGGTATGCATGGATAGGGGACACCCAACAACACACAGCAACACACAAAGCCTCCCCTCTATTTCAACTGCTCCCTCTTCTTTAGCTTCATATATAACAATAACGATAACGAATGCTCATAAATACACCACGTCAATGCACACTATATAAACATACACTTTGTCACGCATAATAAACGCACGCACAATAAAAAACGAGCTTAACCTAAAAATTAATTTTAGACATTCATATTTATGTTGAATAGTTTAGCTTATTGCATCATGCCTATGTTGATATTAATATGTTGATGTTGATATCGAATTCACAATTAATTACTAGTAATTTCATAATAAATAAGCCGAAAATAAAACCTGATTCAATTTCACACGAAAAACGGCGTGAAACGCTGCACTACACGTATACAAACAATATAAAAATAAACCAAAAAATGGCTCCGATATATTGAACAGACGAAAAAACACACCACAACGTTGAAAAAGCATAACAATAAAATCGCGCAAGATTTTCTACACACGCACACATGCTAAATGCATTTGTGTGTGTGTGTGTGTGTGTGTGTGTGTGTGTGTGTGTGTGTGTGTGTATGTGTGTGTGTGTGTGTGTGTGTGTGTGTGTGTGTTTGTTGTGAATGTAAATCGCATTTGGAATCGCCGCGGGATACCGCATATAGTGCCGAGTGTACGAAGCAAACTGAAAATTCAACCCCCCACTCACTCACACATCCCCCTTTCCCCCATACCGCCTGCTGTCGTAGCTTTACGTAAAGTGTATATGCATGTGTGTGTGTCTGTGTGTGTGTGTGTGTGTGTGTGTGTGTGTGTGTGTATGTGCTTCATGTGCATTTCACGCACGTACACGCTACACACCAAGGGGGAGAAACACACACATACACACAGACACACACACACACACACACACATACACACCATGCTCCACAATTCAAACAAAATCCGCAGGCCACGTTGTATGTCTGTGTGTGTCTATGTGTCTGTGTCTGTGTGTATGTGTCAATACACACCAGCACACACACACACACATATATATATAGAGTGAACGAAAGAGAGTACACAAATAATGTGCATAGAAAGAGCGAGGGGAAACCCGTACAGGGAAAGAGGGATAGGAAGACATGTATGCGTGTATGCGTGTGTCTGTGTACGTATGTTGCGATGCAACTGTAGTAAATTGATTTCGAACGCAATCTAATAGGACAAGACAGCGCAAATTGCAATATTGCACACTGACACACACCGACACACACACATATATCAGCTGGCTGACTCAGGTCACGTGACCGCCGCAAGCGATACATTCAGCCAGGTCACCTTACACCCACCAGCACACACACATACATACACACACATATAGTTGGTGGTTCGCATTTCACACACATCAAAGCGGCACAATTTCAAACACGACAAGAAGTATGAAAAGATGAAATGAGTGGATAAAACGGAATAGATGAATAGATTGAATGTCGATATAGAAAGAAGACGAGCAATGGAATACAGCACGAAAGAGGATAAATATTAATTAGCAAAATGAAGAGAAATCGAAAAAACGGCAGTGGTTTCCAACCCTTTTCCAGCTTATTACCAAATTTGGCATGTCATGTTAATCATGTTACCCCTTTCACAATATGCTGTCATGATATGGCTAAACTAAAACACCTCCAACTGTCACAACCCCATTAACCCCGAAAATGGCTAAATTACCCCTGAGTCACTTGAATTATAAATTACCCCTGGGGAAATTAACCCCACGATGGGAGCCAATGTATCAATCGAAATTAATTAAAACTAAAACAAGTGTGGTACAATTGTTTGTTCACTAAAATTGGCTCAGTATTGGAAGGAGATAGTTGGTGTAATATTGGTGATATCGTTGAAATTACGATACAATCAAATCAGTGAATTGTGAGAAAACAAATTGATATTATATATCAATGGTGTAATAACTTGAGATATTGCTACGTGACATCATTGATATTACGAGTAATTTAATAACATAGAATAGACTTTAAAAGAAGGCTTTACATAGCACAATCTATAATGTCCTCTCACCGACATTCTTAATTCATCACTACAAGTATAATTTTTATTGGTATGGTAAAGTTCAAATTAGCCCCCGGGGAAATTGGGCATTTTTAGGAGGTAATGGAAGGGTATTGTCTCTAGTTTTTCAGTTATATATTTAGCAATTTTGATACCATTTTGTGAAAGGGATAACAGAAAGGTCAAAATGCAAGGAAAGAACTGAGATCAAAAAGCATACTCTGAAACAAAATCATATATATTAAATTAAATTACTATTAATTGAATTTAAATCATATTCATAAATCACACATCATAATTCAAAATACCAGCACAAGGTCAACGACCCGATATGTAGACAAAGATGCAAGCACCACACACATACATACATACACACAAACACACACACACACACACATACACACAGACACAAAACCTCAGCGTCATGATTGGTGTAAATTGAACCACTGAGAAAAAGCGAAGTGGGGAATAGCGCCATGGTGTGTGTGTGTGTGTGTGTGTGTGTGTGTGTGTGTGTGTGTGTGTGTGTGTGTTTGTGTGTGTGTATCTGTGTATATACATATATGTCTGTGTGTGTGTGTGTGTGCTCCAACATAAATGAACATCATACACACACACAGACATATACCGACACACACATATAAGTATAGACACAGATATACACACACAGACACACACACACACATCTATATATATAAAAGAGATCCTCTGTGTGTCTGTCTGTCTGTGTGTGTGTGTGTCTGTGTGTGTGTTCGACCCTCCTTGGTCCATTTTCTATCAGCTATTATTCGGCCACCACTCAGCCTACCCGCTAACAATTTATACCATCACGTTGGAAATTTTCTTGTCTACACTTTAGATTAAATTTTAAATTTCAAAAATGAAATCAAAAAAAGTTATAGCGGTGAAAAGACAAAATGAACCCTGAAAAATGCGAAAATTGTGGTCAATGCTCTGCCATCTACTCCTCATAAACCAGAAATGGTACAGCCAAACAGATTATACCACTGTGTAGAGAATTTTCTGTTCTACAAGATAGGTTATAATTCATATCCAAAAATAGAACATAAAAGATGTAAACATGACAAAATTTCAATCTATATTCAAAATTATATTTATACTCCACGCGTCCGATTTTCTATACTTTTTTCTCTATGTATCAAAAACTAAGCATCACACAACTAAATAAATAATACCATCATGCTGGGAATTTTGTTTGCTACAACACGGTATAATTTTTAATTTTCCAAAGTGTATTAAAAAAAAGTTACGGCGGTGTGAAGTCAAAATGACAAAGTCAAAAATGCAAAATTAGCACTGGAAACCGTGAATGTTTTGGTAAATATTCCCCTATCTATTCCTCATAAACCAGCAATGGTACAGCTATAAAAATTATACTATTGTGTAGATAATTTTGTGTTCTACAAAAAAAGTTATAATTTATACCCACAAATGATACAAAAAATGTGTAAAATTGTCAAATACATCCAAAATTACACTTGATCACCGGGCGCCTAAATTAATTCATTTTTCTACCTATTTCTCAGGAACTATTTGTCACACATTAAAATAAATTATATCATCGTGCTGGAAATGGTATTTTTTTAAATGCGGTATAATTCTTAATTTTCCAAAGTGTATCTGAAGGAAGTGACGGCGGTGTAAAGTCAAAAGGACATATTGCCAATTTGACAGCTATTATGCGCACTTGCGATTACACAGGAATATACTACTGTGTAGAAAATGTTGTGTTCTACAAGAAAAGGTGTAATTTATACCCACAAATGATACAAAAAACGTGTAAAATTGGCAAAATTCTCAAATACATCCAAAATTACACTTGAACACCGGGTGACTACAATTTATTCATTTTTATACCCATTTCTCAGGAACTATTTGTCATACATTAAAATTAATTATACCATCGTGCTAGAAATTTTGTTTCCTACAGTACGGTATAATTATTAATTTTCCAAAGTGTATCTGAAGGAAGTTACGCCGGTGTAAAGTCAAAATGTCATGTTGCCAATTTGACAGCTATTATGCGTACTTGCGATTACACATGAATATACACTGATTAAATTTCACTGAAGTCCAATCACAATTTACGCACTTGCGATTACACAGGAATATACTACTGTGTAGAGAATTTTGTGTTCTACAAGATAAGCTATAATTTATACCCACAAATGATACAAAAAACGTGTAAAATTGGCAAAATTCTCAAATACATCCAAAATTACACTTGAACACCGGGCGACTAAAATTAATTCATTTTTCTACTATTTCTCAGTAACTATTTGTTACACATAAAAATAAATTATACCATCGTTCTAGAAATCTTTTCTTCTACAATACGGTATAATTTGTAATTTTCCAAAGGGTATCTGAAGGAAGTTACGGCGGTGTAAAGTCAAAAGGACATATTGCCAATTTGACAGCTATTATGCGCACTTGCGATTACACAGGAATATACACCGATTAAATTTCACTGAAGCCCAATCACAATTAAGAATGCATCATATTATCTCCAAGCATGGATGGTGTGGTTTTATTGCGTAATAATTTATTTATTTTATTGCGTAATAAGTAATAAATATAGTTTGGAAACAGTCTGATGAAAAGATTTCATCATCTTTCATTGTTTGTTTCGTGTTTGTGTTCTGAATTATACCACACGACGGGCAGACTTATATATCAGGCGGGTTGAGGGATAATATTTGTCAAAATAAGAACAAAAATATTCACATTTAGACTTTTCTATTGGTTAAGATATTTATAGGTTACATTTTTTGCTTTTCAATTTGTATTCATTATATTTTATGGATTTGATATGAATTTTATTGTATGAATTGTTCCGCACGACGGGTGGGTTTAAAAAAGTGTTTTTAGATCATTTTTTCAAATGGTTCATTTAAAAAAAGTTTTTTTTTTATTTAAATAAAAATGTTCCGCGGGCAGCAACTATAGACAATAGAACGTTCAATTTACCCTGTAGAATTAATCCATACACAAAACCAATGGATTTGACTTCAAGATGCAGAACGGATCGTGTTCGAGTTCTGAATTATTCAGCACGACGGGCGGGTTTAAAAATGACTCAGGCGGACTGAGGGGAAATATTGTGTCGAAATAAAAATAATTAAACTTATAATTTTCAATTGATTAATATTTTTATGAGTGTACCCTATTTCATTTTTATTTTTCCATATTTTTTATGAATTGAATATGAATTTCATGTTATGAATTGCTCCGCACAACTGGCGGGTTTTAATGCTATATATATACATAAAGAAGAAATTATCTGTCTGTCTGTGTATGTATGCTTGAATATGAGGTGACATAATTGCGCTGGCTCATGGTTCGCTGGTTCAATTATCAGGGGCTTCAAACGCAAACGAAGCGATGGCTCATTTTTATGAAATAAAAATGTCCCGCGGGCAGCAATAAAACGTTCAATTTCACCGTATAGAATGAATTCATATACAAAACTAATGGATTTGACTTCAAGAACCAGAACGGATGGTGTTCGAGTTCTGAATTTTTCCTCACGTCGGGCGGGTTTAAATATGAGGCGGGTTGAGTGAAAATATTTTGTCAAAATATTATTAAAAATAATGAAATTTAGACTTTTTACTTGATTAAGGTCTTCATGAGTTTGCCTTATTTATTTTTAATTTGCAATATTTTTATGAATTGTTCCGCACAACGGGCGGGTTTTAATGCGGTTTTAATGCTATATATATACATAAAGAAGAAATTATCTGTCTGTCTGTGTATGTATGCTTGAATATGAGGTGACATAATTGCGCTGGCTCATGGTTCGCTGGTTCAATTATCAGGGGCTTCAAACGCAAACGAAGCGATGGCTCATTTTTATGAAATAAAAATGTCCCGCGGGCAGCAATAAAACGTTCAATTTCACCGTATAGAATGAATTCATATACAAAACTAATGGATTTGACTTCAAGAACCAGAACGGATGGTGTTCGAGTTCTGAATTATTCCTCACGTCGGGCGGGTTTAAATATGAGGCGGGTCGAGTGAAAATATTTTGTCAAAATAAAATTAAAAATAATGAAATTTAGACCTTTTAATTGATTAAGGTTTTCATGAGTTTGCCTTATTTATTTTTAAATTGCAATGTTTTTATGAATTGTTCCGCACAACGGGCGGGTTTTAATGCTAGTACAGATATATTGTGGATGTTGTTTCTTCGTTCTATTCTCTGCTCTCGTGTTGGTCTTCGCTTGGTGCGGAGGTAATTGTGTTTTGGTGTGGTACACACCACAACCACACACACACACCACACACACACACACACCACACGCTACTGCACCATATGCTCACAGCCGATCGCCTCCAGTCAAGGTGATGTGTAATGGCACACACACATACACACGCGCACACACACAGGTGGTAAGACTACAGACATCTGTGTGCGTCTGTATGCTTGTCTGTTCATCTGTGTGTGTGTGTGTGTAGGTGCGTGAGCATGTCTGTGCAAGTGTGTGTGTGTGTGTGTGTGTGTGTGTGTGTGTGTGTGTGTGTGTGTGTGCAATGGCACAACCTCGAGCAACTGCCGCACGGAGAAAGTTGAACATGCGTGAGGAATGCTAATCAGAAAGAAACACACGCCAACACACATACACACACACACACACACACACACATACGAACACTCATACAGACAGACAGACAGCACATGACACGCGCGTAACACGGTCACAAAGACACATGCACATGCACACGAGCATACAAACCACACACACTCGACGGTGAATGATAAAAAGCAATCATGTCAGCTGGTTATGACAGGTGTGTGTGTGTATGTATGTTTGTGCATGTGTGTGTATGTGTGTGTATGTGTGTGTGTGTGTGTGCGCGTGTGTGTGAAACTACGTGTCTGACCACGTGTACAGGTGTGTTGGCGGTTGTGTATATATGTGTGTCTGTGTGTGTGTGTGTGTGTGTGTGTGTGTGTGTGTGTGTATGTGTGTGTGTGCTGATGTACCGTACCGAGACATGGTGAGCAGAAAATTTAGATAAAGTGACAGATAATGGACAAAACATCACATCAAGAGGTAC
Source organism: Sacculina carcini (assembly GCA_916048095.2). Classification (NCBI taxonomy): domain Eukaryota; kingdom Metazoa; phylum Arthropoda; class Thecostraca; family Sacculinidae; genus Sacculina; species Sacculina carcini. The sequence continues at coordinate 7,304,785 of OU696583.1, forward strand.
AAAAAATGATGTTGTCTTTTACGATGTGCTCCCATTTTGATAACGCGGTATATCAAATGTTATCTGGACAGCAAGAAGGATAAATAATATTGGATTGTCATGTGAGTTAAATTAGCCAAGATGAAATTGTCAAATTGTCAAATTTCTACTTAGACAGGAAAAAGATGAAGAAAAGTTCGAATATAACTCCGAGAGAAATTGAATTCATGTAAGAATACATATGAATATATCTATTCCAATTTCGTTTGGTTTCTTAATGATATTGGCAAGCGGCAAGAACAAAACGGCAATGTACAATCTATCTGTCTAACCTCGACAACACACATAACTCCTCCTATTCGATGAATATCCATTACCGATGCAAATTTACTGTACTGCAAAAACGCTAAATTGGTACGAATTCCGCCTGAATATTCCAGTGGTTCTCAACCTTTTTGTGATCGAGTACCACTTGGAGGTGCCGTACAGTCTCTGGTTCCAGGGAAATTCAGACACCATTTTATTTACGTAATTGAACAAGAAGAACACATAAATCAACTGGAATAAAACAACTCAATGTGAGGACTGTATCTGCTTCTTCTCCACCAACTGGTCAATGAGGGACATTACTTTGCTCACAACACATCAGATATCATCGGCCCTTATATCATTGTTCATGACCCCTGAAAGTGTTCGCGTACCACAGGTTGGGAACCACTGCAATATTTGAACACTGAAACACACCAAATCATCGCCGATGCTGCTAAACCAATAACCTGAACTGGTAGTCCAATCTAACGACACACCGTCACAACACAACACATACACACACACACATACATACATACATACACATACACTGCCCACTTGACAAAAACATGCTAAAACAATGATCGTGTATGACGATATGACGCGCCAGGGCAAAAACAAAGGCGACGACATACACACACGAGCACACACACACACACACACGAGCACACACACACACACACACACATCTCACCGACAAAAAGGCAACAGAAATGAAACTGAACCGTTCCATACAACGGACACCCATGTATGTATGTATGTGTGTGTGTCGCTACTAAATAACACCCACACAACACAACACACAAACTCGGTGTTGAGTGTGACTAGATGCATGTGCATGTGCATGTTTACACGTGTGTGTGTATGCGTGTATGTTGCGCAGTTTTTCTTGCGGCGTACGGTGTGATGACAATGTGCAATGACGCTTATAACACGCAACATCGCGTGCAACACACAAACACACACACACACTCACAGACACACACGCATATGTGCAGTGGAAATGGGTGCACATAAATATATCGCCGCCCGCCTTTATATATATTGAAACAGTGAGAGAAAACCCATAGCGGAATTGATAGATGTTAATTTGGCTGTCGGCAGTTGCCATCTCACAATCAAAGTGGAATTTAATTTTAGCGAGGTAATTCAGGAGTTTAATTTTAGCGAGGCAGACATCGTTCACGCTCTAATTCACCCATGAAAATCGCCCAATATAAACACACCAGTACACACACCCGCACCCACGTGTATGTGTACATACACACACACACACAACACAGAACAATGTCAAAACACAAAGCCAACGCGAGACGAACACAGTATGTACATGCGAAAAAACCAGGGCAGAGTAGGGGTGAACTCCACCCCTCTTTCCACACCCCCTGCGTGCGCCCGTTGTGACAATGGAAAGAGTGGAGTGGAAGGTGGTAGTGGATTGTGGGTGGCCACCCCCCGTCACACCACACACAATACATAACCACACACACCACAAGAAAGAGATTGGGAGCGCATAGATGAGTGAGAGAGAGGGAGAAAAGGCAGATGAGTGAGTTCAACTAGTTCAGTGGTTTCCAAACCTTTTCAGCTTGATACCTAATTTAGCGTACTTTTCAAACCTTCCCCCGTAGTGCCGTTCAATTAGAGCGCGCTGCTCTATTTTTCCACTAGCTCCGGGTCAACATTTTGAAAAAGGTACCGTAAATTTTATGGAAAAACAGGTAAAGTAGGTATATTTATTTAACCAAACACACAAACACAGGGTAATTACTGATAATAAATCACAATTTGACTAATAAAAATCAGACGGTTTATAAGAAAATTAATCCGTGATGTTAATTTACAGATGTTCTATTTTTCAATTGTTCCCAAAATGTGTCAAAGTTGAAATAGAGATTTTACGGTAGTTATCATCCACCAATAACAACAAACAACTGTAGTAGGGCCGATAATATATAGGATCGTGCATATAGGGAAGCCAGAAAGACCTGGATAGAACCACCGTGTGTGTTTATGCCTCCATAACGACCGTGCATACATATTCCAACAGCGCCTGGAGCGGAGATCCGTACGAGAGAGAGACAGAGAGAAAGAGCAGCATACAATGATGATACACATACACAAACACACACACGGTGGAGCAGAGCCGAGGAGCAGAGAGACACTTCATCACTGACAATGGTCCTCCCGTCGTGTTCGAGATAAACCCACACACGCACACCCACACATCAGTGGCGACAGAGGCAGCGAGAAAAGCCGGTCTCACACGAGGTCATAGAGGGCCATACACAGTGGAATATTTCGGACTCGAAAACAACTTGGACAGAGAAGAATTCAGTACACCTTTCGATCTCAGAAAGAAAGAAATTGCTGAGATAACGTTCGCATTACATTCAAGTGTTTTCCCGTTGGAAAAATCCATCACTACTGGGTTGCTCATTTTTCGCAAAATAATCGAACTTACGGTGGATTTATTTTCTCTCATGCTTTAAGCGATCCTGATTTCAATGACACCAAAATAAGCGTTATGAAAGAATATTTGGAGATCTACTTGGAAAGTTTCATGTTATGCAATTTTGAGTAGTTCTTGCCTTATAACTTTCAAACAGTACTCTCAGGAAACAAAATACCTGAGTGATAAATTATGCGCTCTAAGTTTTCAGAATAAGAACAATATCACTCATTCAAAAACTGGGTGAATATTTCTTCCAAAAAAACCAACTAGCTTCCTCGTATTATTCAGCAGTTGAATGAGCGTGTTTGCGAGTCATTTCACACCTGAGTCCGTGGCGGTTCACTGGGCAAACAAGCTGGAACGAAATTGCCTCACACACGACACAAGACCTGAGACAGCCGGGACATTCCTGTGACAACAGTGTGTCCGTGGTGTGAACGTGCCCGAGCGACAATGTGATGTGAGAGAAGCGGAGTGAAAAAAGAGGTAAAGAGAAGGTCTGAGGGTGACCACCAACTTCTGTCCACTTCTTCACGTACACATACATACACACACATACACACACACACACATACATACAGGGGGAGGTGACTCCATGGAATAAGACTGCATTCCGTGCTAGATTGTTAGAAAAACTAAAGTGGAAACGTTTACGTTTAGAGCAACTACAAATCTCAATAATCTCGATTGCTCGAATGTCGGAACAGTAATCGTCAGCGTTTGATTCCAAACAACTGCCAACTATCACTCCCACGCTAATTTTATACGGAGATGCATTACGATTGTCGAGTGGGCTTGATATAATTGCCAATACATACACGCGTGTGTGCATGTGTGTCTGTAAGTGTGTGTGTGTTTGACCTTTGGATGTGCGCGCGCCTGCGTATGTGTGTGTGTTACAACGACCTTCATCTGAAAAAGCCCGCCACATTAACTACGAATAGATACGCACATAGAAAAATACACACAAACACACACACATGGTTAAGATCATAAGGCAAAGATCGAAGATCGGACAGTCAAGGGCAGACCAATGAACTAACTGGAACATCATCCAAAGCAGCCGACAAAAACACCAATAAACTGGGAACAAACGACGCAACAATAAAACACACACACACACACCACAGACAGACACACTAACTTATAGAGTAGACACTGGTACACACACACACACACCGCAGACAGACAGACAGATGTGCACATTCGTTGTCGGTTACTTGTAGTGATCAATCAATATGCCAGGAAGATCCATTAAAGGTCAAGGTAAGATACACGCGAGTCCACCTCCACACACACACACACACACACACACACACACAAACACATTTTGATGTATGCACGCATCGGTTGTATGACAAGAACAAGACAACCTGTGTACAAGACAACACGACGTCATCGACGATAACAGAGTACAAGTCCCACAACGTCCGATCATTCTACGGCACCTGATAGCTTGATGCTCGTACAAGTCCATAACCGCCTCCGCAAAAACATTTCCATTGTACTGACACGGTGGGCAGCGGCGGCGCCAAGGGGCCGGGGACTTGGAGGAGCTGACATCCACCAAAAATGTGCCAAATCCTCTATATCATACCTCCCAGATACTGTTCGCCAACATTATAAAATGCAGTATTTCGAGATGCTGGACTGTGTCAGGACGCAGTTGAATGACGTACTGGACAGTAGAGGCCTAAATCGTTATATAGAACTTGAAAAAATGATCATCACAGGAACGATAAATGAAGCCGTTGTATCTCATTACCCGGAAATCAATCTCGAACGACTGAAGTGTCAGCTTCAAATGTTTATCGGCACCACAAAAGCTGTGTCTGTTTGTTCTGCTCAATATGCCTATCGAGCGATGGAGACGGCTTCTAGAGCTATGTTTTCTGAGATGCGGACATTTTTGAAGCTGGTTCTTGTCTGTCCTGTTACAAGTTGTGAGTCATAGGAAGTATGAGTCCACCCGAAAAATCCTGACCATTTTCCGATTAGCCCCTGTATCTTTTTCCTCAACCCCCCCTCCCCACCGGAATAATCCTGGCGCCGCCACTGTACAGAGAGAGGAAGTGCATGATCACCAACACACGCGAACCACAAGACAACATGTGATCGATGTGATGCATGAGGGACCGAAAGATACATGCCTGCATCAGGATTCAATTTGGGAGTCACTGCGGGATGCACACTACAATACGCACACTTTCTGCTTTCTCGCGTTGAATACGCGAGAATCTTGTGATAGCGTAATTTCTGCTCAGCCTTCATGATGGAAACGTCTAGCGCAGTGGTTCCCAACCTTTCTGTGATCGAGTACCATTTGGAGGTACAGTACAGGCGCCGCGTACCACCTGCTTCCAGGAGAACTCAGTTCGAACAGATATCACTTTATCTACATAATTGTACAAGTAGAACACACAAAACAACTGAAATGAATAACTCAATGCAAGGATTCTATCTTCTTCTCCACCAGCTGGTCAATGAGGTACAACTTTGCTCACAACACATAAGAAATAATGACCTGATGCTATTATTCACGACCCCGAATGTGTTTGGGCACCACCTGGAAGGACCTTTGTAACACAGGTTGGGAAGCGCTGTTCTAATGATACTAGACGGCAAGAAACATCAGAATCGCCATCGATCCCATGGTCATGTTGAAGAAGACCACGCTGAGTGGTGGCGCCAAAAAACACCGACACTCATACACCCAGACACTCAAACAAGGTTCTTAATGTAAGCCGACCACATACAACAAATGGTAGCAGACAGATTAGACAGTCAGACAGACAGACAGACAGACAGACAGACAGACAGACAGACAGATTGGTCGTGATTGCAGTAGCGCCGTGGACACACAGCTGGATCAATACAGCGGCCCAAATATACCTGACCGCTGGCTCACACGACACCCTCATGCCCCTCCACAAATCCGGACAATGCACACACGATCACACACGCAAAAAAACACAAATATATGCATGCGAGCAAATAGAAGTCACATCTCTTTCGATGTTAGGGTCCAGATTGAAAGAAAAGGAGGTGAAGTGGAACGAATGCGAACTGTACATAGACCAAGTTTGCCGAGAAGATTTTTCAAAGTGTACAGTAGGGAATTTATCCCTTGAATGAGAGCCTAGAAACCCTAGAAGCGAGTGCTGAACACAAAGGAAATATTCCCATCATGTCATTTAAACATGTGAATCCTCCTGTGAATCATATGTGGTGGGAAATTGAGATATAACCACACATAATTTGAGATTAAATGTGCCAAATGAACCCGATGTTTCCTAGATGACGTTGAAATCGATGGAAATTCACACCATTGCACAAACGAGCGATTTCAATCATTCAAATCTACAATTCAAATAGCTCGGCTATTGATTGTCAATTGGAACATGTTGTGTTCAGTGACGCTGCCATTCGCTACGAAAATACAGGATCAGAACACTTAATGTCGGCATTCAACTGTCAGCTACATTAAATCGAACAGCACGCATCATAAAATCACCTCGGCCTCACTTCAGAATGTCCCCGTTTCATTTTCTCTCGAATTCTCCACTTCTGAATGAGCCAACTCTTCATTTTCCAAAATAGCGCTGATAAATACAATAAGTAATGATGTTCTATCAAATTAAAGCTCAGCAAGTGACTAGAAACATAAATAAACGAGTTCAGAGTGATAAAATCACATATTTGTCCTACTGCCGGACCTTCAATGCAACCCCTCTCCATTCCCTACGGGTGGGGACTTTCCACACACGTTTCGGAGCACTGGTTTACTCCTTTCAACACTTTCCATCGACGCACCTTTCCACTAATCAACTGGCAAGCAAGATCTGAACACTTATAAACAACGCGCAATGTATTTAAGCCAATTTCCGCAGATCAGAGGCCCAATGAATCGATGTAATGCTTATATCGTTGTTCTAATACCTTATATCCTCGTTGCATCTCTTCTCTATTCGCACTTGTCTAGCTTCATTACGAAATCCAGCATATCGCCTACAAGACGTCTACAAGAGTCGCTACAAGGAGCGTTTAAAAGAGCATTGCTGATTGAAATTCCGGCTGCAGTAATAGAGACCGGCTTATTGGACACCAACGAGAACCTCCAGCAGATTTGGTCTCAATAGAAATATTCCAATTAAAGCATTCCACACGGCGAAGCGGAAATATTGACACGCCCATATATATGAACTGCACTTAGAGCAATGTCAGGAACTAAATCACACACAGTTTGCATTCTGAAATGATTCCAATCTGAATATTCTATCTATGGATACATTTTGCGTGCATAATTCTACACATTAAAACATCTCCGAACAAACATACACCGACAACGCATTTAAATCAAAACTCTACAATAAATACAACACAATACAAGTATAAGCCCGAACAAAATTCAAGCATGGACAAAGTCTAAGTACTGTGTACCCCAGACATAAGTGAGTTGTTGGGAGTGGAGAAAAAGTCCCTTATATATCCGGGGAAAATTACACGTAAATTATAGAAAACGGGCCTGAAAATATACTCTCTTATAGCCGGAGTTCTCTTCTATCCGGGTCTCTTATATACGGAGTATGCTGAATATTAGTCCATACACACACATACATACACACATGAGAAACAGACACTGCACACTCGAGTTGCCGCCGAATTAATGTTTAACTTGGTACAGTTCGCTCTGCTGGTTGCAGGCCCACGCAGCGTTTGATGATTTGTGTATGTGTGTGTGTGAGAGGCAGCGAGAAGTCAGACGATACGCTTTGACGCCAACAACAATAGCGACCAAGTTATAACAAACTAGACGGAGACAGATGTAGAGAGATGAAGATGAGACAAGAGCGGGTGTGAACACAGTGATGAGGATCAGACGAATGTCATTTGTATTGTCCAAACTTGGCAGTCTAATATAAACACTTGATTGCAGAAACTAACACAAGACTTAACTAGATTTGATTTGCGACTTGGGACATAAAACAGACGTGATCCAGATGCGAGGCTAAACCTGCAAGTCAGCAAGGACCGGTTTAAGAATTGACGCTGAAGATTCGTGTAGCAGACTACACGACACAGATGTCAGATACACAACGATAAAAACGACCACAATGTCACGTCGTGTGTTGCTGCCAGGAAAACACTAAAAAGCAGGCATAAAAACAGGTTAGCGTAGACACATTTGGTTGAGAAAAGACAAAACAGTGGAACGAGGAAGCTGGACGGTTGAGAAATCAGATGAATGCAAGAAAAACATACACAAACAGGATGACAATGTGACAGACAAGATCGTGAAACTCTTGTTGGTTCGTCATTAAGCATCGTCAACCAAATTTCCTCACAAACGGAGACACCATAGGACAGATGTTCTTAACCGGGGTAAATATATGATAAAATATATGATAAAATATAGATTACAATATATGAAATTAAGGAAAATATATGTTTAGTTATGCATTATATTTTCTCCTGAAAAAAAAACAAAAAGGAAACTCGATGGAACTTTAAGCTGTATGAATAAATATTAAATACAATACTTTTTCTTATCAAGTCGGTTGTATTTCTATCGTTATCACCATAGCTATCAAGAAGGCAGAAGATGCAAAAACTGACTGCTGATTTGAACAGGGCGCGAACACTGAAAAAGGTTGAGAACCACTGTCTTAGGACATCATCAAGTGGAAATATGAAGGCTATGATTCCAAGACAAGTTGATAGTTTAGACTCTCAACTTTATAGTGACAACTTTGACTCGCTCTAACTCACGCCAATATCACGCAAACCTTCACAACCATAGTTCAAACAACACCCATCAAACACCACTTACACATTGCATGCTTTCAAATTATATATACCTCCTACACTTCATAGACCAAGGCATAAATTCCAATAGAACAGAGCTAGAATGTTTGTCTAACAAATGCAATGTCTCGTTCAATGGTCACGGCACATACCAACAAACACTAAACAGAACATGAATAATAAATAAGACGAATGGAACGCCAAGAAAATGTAGAATTGGCATATATCCAATGGCTTGTAAAATGACAATCTGACATTCAGTTCAGTTATAATCTAAGTGTGAAGTTTTTATCAAACACCTTCTGTTCTCCCAGGAAAGCATTTTTACCATCAGTGGTGAAATTATCCTAATTTTATGCACCCTTATACAGAAATAATAGTAATAATTAGCTAGTGAATATTAGCAAGCATGATAGCTGACATGTTTGCATGCAGCATGTCATGTTAGCATGACATGACCTCTCATGTTTTCAAAATAAAGACTGTTGATATTTTCCCTACAATGCCTTCGTGGTCGGTAGAAGTACTGATTCAATTCGATTGGTGTGAAATAGTGCAGCGTCAGTTACGTCACCAGCCACATAAACCCGAAAATAACAAATCCACAAAGACAGCAAGAAGGTGTGAATGCAGGGAAACAACAGCGAAAAACTATTGCTAGACCCGGATTCGATCCACAAGCCCGCTGAGGCGTGAGTGAGCGAGTGTAATCTCCACTGACCAAGACGCACATATCGTCGCGGAGGAAGGTTGTTCTGCCAGCCGGCCGCAACAGCTCCACCACACGCCAACACTAGCAGCAATAATACACTGCGGGTTAATGCTCTGACCGATCCCGAACACCCGGACATCGTCTTGGGACATACAGAGCTCCCGAACGATGACATGTAACTGAAGAAGTCGGTGAGGACGCGTTCTGCGCAGCGACGTCCGGAGAACCGTCCGTTACACCGCCAGAAGCCGAGAAACACCAGGACGATAAAACGAAGGACTCATACAGCACGTAGTTCAGTTGAGTTCTGCAAAGCAAACGAGCACACATATTGATTGACTCAAAGGCATTGATTCAGTGGCTCATTTGATCTCTGGAAGCAGAGACAAACTAGCTCTCGACTCAGTTCTGAGCACTACAAATCGGTCAGAACAAATCAGTGAGAACAAACATCAATACAGTAGACACGAACAGAGGCATGTGCAAACAGACAGTATCCAATATTTCGCGTGCCCCAGACGGTTGACATAATCCACTTCTATAGCGAAACTTCGATACTTTAATAGCGACACTTCTCGGAAGACCAAATCCGGGAAATGTTCCAACTGCACACAACCGCAAAGATGAAATGCCACGAACCAGCAGATAAGCACTGCATCAATAGAAAGATCTTAATCCTCATCTAGATCAGTGATCCATAATCCTTATGATCTGATCCCACACTTCTAAACCAGCCAATTCTTCACTTCTCACAAGAGCGATAAAAATCCAATGAATTCAATTATTCCACCAAATTAAATGTCAGGACGCAACTGAAAACGAAAACAAACGAATCCGGAATGATGAAAGCACACACATTTGTACTTCTGTCCGACCCAATTGACAAGCTCTCCCTTGCCCGCCAGTGGGGAATTCCCCACAGGTTACGGACCACTGGTCTAAAGGAAATTGGATCACATGCCTCAGACAATACGCCCAAGTATCGAAAGGATAAACCAATTCACTCCGATTGGCGGTGACAACGTCAGCAATAGGTGCCTGGTGTTTCCACTGGCTGCCTTGATGTTGCACCTCAATCGGGAACAGCACAGCATGTTGTGCGCAACAGTCGCGGCGCTAAGGAGGGTGCTTGGAGAAGTTGAGAGACCCAAACAGCTTGCCAAGCCGCCTCTGAACCCACCATAAGTATTGATCAATAGAGTTTCGAATGCAGTTTCTCATGTTTCACCAAGCCCCCACATCATATTCCTTAGCCTCCCACAGAAAAAATCTGGCGCCGCCACTGGTGCGCAAGCAGCTTCCTTCTTTCAGCCAGCCAACGATTAAACATTAGACAGGCGACAGACCCGGCAACCGGGGGCGCAGATGCGTATGACAGCACAGCCAACGCCACCTAGATACATCTAGGTGGCGCCATGTATCTAGGTGGCATTGGCACAGCTTGGCAAGGGTGAAAGGAACGGGACTGTGCGAACAGGGACCGCGAGGTGCCTCGACGAACCCTCCGCCACGCGACAAACTCGCCGGCGGCCCTCGCTGCAATATCGGCCAAGAAATTGGCACATTTGCATTCGACACTGCCATAAATTCGGTCACAGCTGCCATTTCCAGCTACACACATACACACACACACACACACACACATACACACACGGACAATACAATATGAGGCTTAAAATAACAGTTGACTTTTGTCGCAGCTATTGCCTACAGCTATAGCGATAACATTCGCCTTCAAACACACACAAATACAAACACACACACGTGTCATTGACACGCGTTGCAAACCTACACAAACACACCCCTAACACACACTCACACAAGCGCAAACACACGCACAGATGCGGGGCGAACGGGAATAGCAACGTGAGAAGACGACGTGCATAACGTGAAGAGAACGCAGAGCAGTAGAGAGCCAGGAGGGAGGAAAGAGGGGAATTGCGAGCACATAGACACACACAGACAGACGGACGGTGCGATTTATGACATTCATTACGCAGACCAACGAGAGTGCGATCGGCCCGATATCCGATCGTGTTGGAGAAGACCGCGTCCGTTTCGATTGCGTCGCGTTTTCTCTCAATTCGTATTCGTGCGACCGTGTGTGTGTGTGTGTGTGTGTGTGTGTGTGTGTGTGTGTGTGTGTGTGTGTGTATGTGTGTGTATGTGTGTGTGTACGTGTGTGTGTGAGCCTGTGTCAATCCAGGACGAAACCCTGTCACAGTCAAACCGACTGAAATTGCGAGCAAACCTGATTCAATGCACACACACACACACACACACACACAAACATACACACACACACATCACGAAGATGCACATCTCGTAATCTGGCACGAACAAGAGACAAGATGAAGGCAGAGCGCAAAAAATGCCAAATAAGCAAAAACTATGCCTCGGTGCGAGCAGACATTCTTCCTGTCTGTCTTTCTGTGTGTGTATGTGTGTGTGTGTGTGTGTGTGTGCGTGTGCTAGCATGCGTGTGATGAAACGAGATTCTGCTATAGTTGATGACGAGTCATTAGCGTAGAAAATTGTCTTTGACTATTTTTTGCTAGTGCGTCTGAAAGAGAGAGAGAGTGTGTGTGTGTGTGCGTGTGTATGTTCGTATGTGGGCGAGATGAAGATGAGTAAGAAGGCGGAGGAGTGAATGAGAAGGAGTGAAGAGTAGAGACATCACAATAGCCGACAATTTATCACTGACATCTCAAACATTTCGCACCCGCATCCAGCGTTTCGACTATCCCAACACGCACGCACATAAGTACAGATCCGCAATCACATCACGTACAACACAGGCAGAATGAAGCTCAGGAGACATCCACTGAATATACCAGCATAACCTTGTGCTCAACGTTTAGAATTGTCGTGTCTTGTTTGGTGTCTAGTTCACACGTGACGAGATTCACTAAACAAACATATCAACCATTCGGAAAACATGCGCAACTAATCTGAAAAAACTCAGATTGGAATGGATGAATGGATTACAGATCGAAAGATGGAGTTAATGCATAATTCACTGATCGTTTGTAGTGTATCGCGGATATAAGAGTTGTCGGGAATGAAGAAAAAGTATCTTATATCCAGGAAAAATGGCACGTAAAGTGAACAAGACGGGCCCGAAGAAATACTCTCCTATAACCGGGGCTCTCAAATATCAGGGGTACACTGAAAATCGAAGACTCTTGGTATCAGAAAGTTCACAAGTTCGCGATGGACATGACTCAAGACCTAGAGACCTTGATCCTCAGTCCCTTGAAGTTCTGTGGAGAGATCGTATACCATCCCGGACTACCATATACCGACAGTAAATGATATTCACCCTGATAGTAAATGATATTTTGGCAATCACCGAATAATAAGCAAAGGCGTTGATAAGTTAACCACCATTCACGCCACTAAGCCGCTACACTCAAATACAGGACATACCAACGAAGCTATCCGAATGCTGAAATATCGACGAACGTACCGACAAGCAGTTTTGAACGCTATACTTTCTTTCAAGACCCGCTATATCCTCTATAAGTTTCCAACTCGCGCTTCACATAACCCTCAGAACACATGAAGGACACCGAGTAGTGCGCCAACGCATCCTGAGTCAGGAGCAATGCATCCTGATCAAGACAAGGTGATAGCATCGAATTGTGGTTGAGTCCACTCTCCACCGATTCGATCCATCCGCTTCTTGTTGAAACCAAAAAGTAAGCTTTACGTCAGTTTGAGAAGAGACGCGTGCTTCTAGCTACAGGATTCGATAGTCCTCCTGAGAGAGTTGGAACCCGGCCACGGTGAGAAATCATCAGGGTCATCACAACAAGGAAGCAGTTTCTTCTGACTCAATAAATTTCAAAGCCCGGGACATCGACGGAAGAAATTCAGTGGCACAGCTTTAAAGAAAACCCGTGGTGTCATGCAATTCGCGGCCAGACAGATTGAACAATAACGCCCTCCGCCAAAAAACTTCGGGGTTCACAATCCTCCACTCACAAGAAGGTATGACCACATCATGCTAGACTGAAAACAACGTTACGGGCAAGACTGTGTATGTGTGATTTAAAAGCTAAAATAGAGCTCATACAGAAACTACATATCTCACACGCACATGTTCGATATCAGAGGGCTGACTATAATTTGTGCCACCTCTGGGGGCTGTGCTGTGGATGTGCCCTCGTGTCTTGCTGCTCCCATGGGCAGAATACGACGACGATCCCCTGCACACACACACACACTAGCAGTCCATAAATTTCCCGTGGGGGCGCACACACACATACATACACACACGACTACACTCTATAAACACCTCCACCAGAACACCCCATAAAACAGCACGAAGACATACCGCTATATACATTTAGCATTTGTGTGTGTGTGTGTGTGTGTGTGTGTGTGTGTGTGTGTGTGTGTGTGTGTGTGTCAGAATGCAGCACAAGTTAGGCACAAGACGCCAGATTAATACAAATATACACGTGAGTTTGCTAATTAGGTGCGTTTAGATGTGCCGTACCTGCACTAACACGTTGGTGCTAGCGTGCTAGCGTGTGCCAAAAACGACTCCATACTTCACCAACGTATTTGACCGTTTGGTGACGTTAACGGCGCACGCACGCGTCACCAACCGCCCGACCGCCACCTCACACTACAGTGACTAATAGCCACTGCGGTGCACGATGGACTGCCGAGCGAGGAGCCGGGCCACTTCACTGGTGGAGGCAGCGCGGTGGCCACGCGCAACGACTCCCCGGGGACCACTAAAACACGACCGCTGTCGCTAGCCTCGCCACAATTCAGCACTGATTTCACAGCGACATACACATTATGCAGTGCATTTACTTCTACGCAGTGGCGACACCAGGAAGGGGGCTTGAGGAGCAAAGGCGGGGGTCGGCAGCCCACCGCTCTCTGGAGATTTTTGAAAAATGTTTAAAAATAGAAAAAGATGAGTAGGGAAATATATTGCAGACACAATATAGATATATATAGATATAGATATATAGATATATATAAATATAGTTCGCATAGATAGTATATATATCTAATAGATACATATAGCATGTGTTGCCTTCATTATAAGGCTTTTAATTTTTTGCCTTTCCAGACATATTTGTTTTTCGTTTTTTTTAACATTTTGGGTTACCGACCCTTGAGCTAAGGCACCCAAAAATGTGCCGAGCCCACCCACCAAAAAATTCAGACCAAGAACATTTCGAGTGTTGTTTCTGATTTTTCGCCAAGACCCCGCATCTTTTTCCTTAGCCCACCACTGGAAAAATCCTGGCGCCGCCACTGCTTCTACGTACTATACGCTCTTGTGCTCTCTCTCTCTCTCTCACACTGTCCACTCTCTCTCCGGTGACAACTTATGCAATGAAACAGAGAAACAGATATAGCACACAGCAGTGTGTATGTGTGTGTGTATGTATGTGTGTGTGTATGCGGGACTGTACAGTACAATAGGGAATCACAACAGTAGCACGAATTACGAGCCAGCTAAAACAGACGGAAAATATTCAAACAACACTGGGCTGCAATGGAAGCACATTGTTTTTGCTCCTCAACTTCGTACGCAAGTTATGATTGTGTGTGTGTGTGTGTGTGTGTATGTGTTTAAGACAACCGCAGACGAACACATAACAAATGCTTTTGCAATTGTTGACAAAGTTGGTTCTCACCAGATGATTCGCAATGCAAAACCTAGAGCAACATCAGAGATATTGTCTCGAAAATAATAAATATATATAATAAATATATATAAATACAAGGAGAGATGACAAATGTTGTCAAAAAGTACCGCTGGCAAGATAAATGCGACAAGAAGAAAAAGGTGGTCATTCTACCGAGATCGAAAACATCAATATATCCACATCAACATTGGCTGAACAGCCTGAATTTGACAGTGTAACGGAACACACACACACACACACACACATACTGCAGATACACACACGCACACACACACACACACACACACACACACACACACACACACACACACACACACACACACACTGCAGATACACACACAAAAACGACACAAAATGAGATGAGCGAAAAGCTGAGATTCTCTCAGCGTTGCCAAATAGTGAAATCCCAGTATGGCGAGAGTTGGCACCACTTGGCAGCGCTTTTCTCGGCTCAAGTGCACACTTGGACGAACAAGCAAAATCGCCGTACACTTCCAGAAGCCGTGTCATGTGTGTGTGTGTGAGTGAGTGAGTGGTAGAGAAAGTGAGTGAGCTTCAGACAGAGTTTGTGAGCGCTGCTCATCAATAGATTGAATTACGCCGGCCGAGAAGTGCACAATTGGCACTGCATCGTTCTCTTGCAATCAGCCACAAGCAAACAATTGACCCAGCAATCGTGCAGATGTGGCCCAATCTACACATCGACCACCAAAATGCGCCGCAGAAAAAGGAACGATATCAGCGTAAGAACGAGGAGAAAAGAGCAAGAGAATGAAAAAAGAACGATATCAGTGAAAGATATCAGTGTAAGAACGAGGAGAAATAATGAAGCAAATCAATTTAGATACGCTGCAAAGACTGACTATTTGTTCTTAAAAAAAAATGCGGCAAAGTACAAACAACACTAGTTGTATGTATTTTCTTCAAAAATCGCCAATAGGTGTCTTTAAACATTATATATATATCTTAAGATTATATTAAGATTAGATATCGTGACTTATCCCCAGATCTACCGAACTACCGAAATCTAACAAAAAGAGACCATACAAGCCCCTAATAATTAACAATTTTTGGCTGAAGGTTGGAAGTAGTAAGCAGCAAATGTCACACGAAAAAAAGTATGAACTTATCAGTACCAGATGACTCCACCAAACATAAATCATTTCCTTCCTGTATTTGGTAGACCTTTCATAACAATTTTCGCAATTTATAAGCCGGGCTAGTGGAAGCACAAAGCTTATGCAGCCCCAAATAAACACAAACACTAAAAACGAAAAAACACTGAACGCATCAAAATGACATTAACAAACATCAAAGACATTAACAGTATAAGCAACACAATCACATTTGACAGCACATCAGAAATTCTATATTTAATGTATCGCATGTATTTAATATTTGATAGCATGTATAAATTGCTCAATAGTATCATTTACTGAATTATTAGAAATGTCCATTACAGTCAGAATGTCAAAAAATCACCACCCGGAAATATTTCGCTCAAACTAATTGGCGAAGTCGACAAGCGCAAGTCGGTCTCAAAAACAGACCAACTACACAGAAAGTTGACGTTTTGAAAAGTTACATCAACGCCAATCAGCTTGAGCAACCGCAAAAAAACACAAAGTTTTAATTGACTGTGGATTGCGGCGACTGCATGACTTTAGAATATCTATTTCAAAATATGAAATATTCTACCCATAATGGTTAGACCAAGAGTAAAAACAAAATATAATACAAACAAATAAAATAAATCCATCAGCCTTTTGGGATAGATGCTCCCTTTTGAGGATTACGCGAAACCTTGGTTTAGCGCATGGAGTTTACAACAATTAATTAAAGTTTCACGAGAATTAACATCTTTTAAGAGCATAAGTTTAGCGGAGTACAAATTTTTATTGTAAATCGCCCCGCAACACAAGAATATTTACGACTTGATTTCATGCAAAACTTCCTACCTGACTAGGAAGCATGAAGGGACTAAAAAATGCACGAACCAACTAAACTGACTTGTACACTAAACGACGCACTAAACGAGACACATTTTTGCACGCTTCAAAATGTCACACTGTCCAAGAAAAGGTCGCCATGCAAACAATGACGATATAAAAACTAAGATCAACAAACATCTGAGAAGCCTCAAATGTTTAGGGAAAATCACTAATCAAATTTAGAGTAAAATTGTCGAGCAGCAGAAAATAAAATGTAACGCATGAAAATATTCACTTTGTCTGTGTGAATTGCCAATTCGACTAGGCGTGTCGGCATAAATATATATGACAATAAATCCAACAAATAAACAAATACCAAGGGTCGTTACAGCTAAAAAATTACCCCTATATAAAACAACAACCCCAATGACCGCTAATTGGAAAATATTGCCAACAAAACGGTGTAAAGATAGAAAAAATGTAAGGCTAAACAGTGCGACTTATCCAACGGCCACTAAAATAGAATTGTGAGTATTGTATTAATTTATACGTCGAACCTAAAATAGCACGCTGAATTCAAAAACAAGATCACCAACCTGATTGGAATAAGCAGAAAATATCTTGCTCACATGAAGACACGCATCAGAAACATTCTTGCAATATTTTCAATGTTCACTCGCACTTTTGCAATGCCACGTACACACGAAGACACACACACACACAACACCAGCACAAATGCTAGACTGAACTGCCGCAGTGTGGTTGGCACGCTGTGTGCCTCCATTGTATAACTATGGTCTGCATCGCCACCGTACAGACGGCAGCACAATCGCATATTGATCAAAGGGACGAGTTGCCACCACGCCGCCACATGGAAAAGATGCCAGCTAACACACATACGCGCATACAAACACAATGTGTTATGACGTCGGTCAAGGTCATGAGTCATGTCAAACAGAAGAACACACAAAAGTATTCGAAAGAGGTTGTCTATGTCTGAAATATTGTATGGCAAGAAAAAACTCCAATTAATTTGATAATTGGAGATGTTGGAGATGGATGGTTGTTGAAATCGCGGACGAAATACACTATTGAATCCCTGAATATCTTATTTGAGCCAATATAAAATGGAGCACAATATAAAATTCGCTCTTGCCGTCTGTTGAGACTGCAAACAATCGATCATTTTATATTTAATCGTTGAAATTGGTTTGTATAGCGCACATCAAAACACGTACGATAAAGCAAAAGTTGGAGCCGAAATAATGAAAATTGAATAAGACACATCGCTTAGGATACACTAGCGACAAACTCCGCTCTTCGTACGATTATTTACAAACATTTAGTGAAGTATGTCACGCCGATGTTGCAATTACGAATGACATGCACGTGTTCAGTTCTGCGTGCTTATTTTTTGTTGTGCGTGTTATTTTTTATGCGGCTTGCTGGTGAATGGGGGAATATTTGATGTTGGTTAGTCTATGTACAAATAGGAATGGTAAATGTGGGATGATTGATGTCGAAAAATCGCACTTGTTTGAAATTTAGCTTCATTGTAGCCCTGTAAATGACACCACCGACTCAGCAGCAAGATGACCAGGAGGTCGACAGTGCTGCTAAATCTCGCGAGCAAATCAAGACCGAGCGAAAAGCAAAAGCCGAGGCTGCCAAGGCCGCCAAATCTGCCAAAGCCGACCAGAAAAAGGTAATGTTCGCGTCGACTTTCTATTAGGCACTTTTCTATTGAATGGACTGTGTCAATTATTTTCTATGCTTGTTTCTAGTATGAATTGTTTTAGCTGAACTATCATATCGCGGTATTTTCCATTAGCTCAATACGATTCATATTCTCCGGGCAACTGAACCACAGTTGTTCCAGTCTGGGCTATATTTGCCATTCTTGGCTGGTTGTGATTGCGCTGCTTCTTATTCGAACATACTGGATTTGCCGCTCCACTAAAATCCATTCAATTCTCTCTCAGTTTCACGCTTTGCGTGTGTGTGTGTATCGCAGTCTGGGGTTGCTATGACAACCAGTGTTGTTGCCTTGGCGACCAATGATTCGCCTGCGGACACTGGCGGTGACGTTGCCAGCGCCGCTGCTAAATCCAAGGCCGAATTGAAGGCGGAGCGACGCGCCAAACAGGTAACTGTGTGTTTATGTGTATGTATGTGTGTATGTATGTGTATGTGTGTGATTGTGTGCGCTTGATCTCTCGTTGAACACTTTCCTTCCAATAGTTTTTTATCACAAATAAGTTTAGTTATCAAAATTTTATTCATCACATTAAACAATATATTCAACAACTGCATTTATATACTAGTGAATCATATCCAGTGAACACATTAAATGTGGACTTTTTCTTATGGATATCAATGGATAATTGGAGAATGGATATCAATGGACAGCTACATTTATTAGCTGTATGTTATATCCGAACCTCATTACAGGTATACAGAGCCTAAACTAACCAAGTCTAGCCTAATATAACCCACTTAAGCCAACCAAACATTATACCAGTAAGGCGCCGTGTACGGCGATGAACGAGCGAGCGCGAAGCTATCATATGAAATCAAACTTTGTCGTAAATGCATTTGTCTGCGTGCATGGAAACAATTTTCTGCTGAATTATAAGAGGGCATAAGGCACGTGCCACGTGCCACACTATAAATAATATAAAATAGATAAGATAAGCCTCTGAAATATAAGCCTCTGAAAAACGGGTAAAAAGTGTTTTTCGAAAAAGTAGGAGGGTATTTGGGACGTGCCACGTGCCACAGTGGGCACTGACATGATTCGGCTTGGTCTCATCCGCGGCAGGAAGGATGAGACTACCCAACAAAAAAAATGCATGTTAATCGGACTTATGGTTCCAGAAATATAAGCCTCTGAAAAGCGTGACCACGGCCGGCGGGCCGCTCATACTCATTTTTCTAGTAACACCAAGTATGAACTCGCTCGCTATCGCTCGCTCGTAATAACCTAACCAGACCAAAACTAACCTACCCTACCATAAACTTCACATAGCTGATAAACTGTCAAATGTACTGATGTACTAATGTGTCAAATGACTGATGTACTGTCAGATTCACTACTGTAGCATCGTGGCTCACGCTCGGTTTTCATCGCATCGCAGTAAGCGTTGGATCAGTTGGTACGTTGGGGTAAATGGTCGTAGCCCCGACGTTGAGAACATTTGCGCATGCATGTATATCTTCTGTGTGTGTGTGTGTGTGTGTGTGTGTGTGTGTGTGTGTGTTTGGCTGCGTGATGGGCAGGAGGCACAGCGCGCGGCCAAATCCGCCGCCACCGCCGCCGCTGCGTCAAAATCGTCGACGGATGGCGGCCGAGCGCAGCAGAAAAAGACGACGACGAGCGCCGCGTCGGTTTCGTCCCATGTGCGCCAACAAGTCGTCTCAGTCGCGCCGCTAACGTCTCAACAAGTGGGTCCTGTATGAAAGCAGCGAAACGAAGATGTCATAGGAAAGTAATTGTTCTAGGTTGAAAATAAGGAGGGAGTGGACAAAATTTAAACAAGTTTGTATGGCAAAATTTGGACAAGTTTGTATGGCAAAATTTGGACAAGTTTGTATGGCTTTTGGAAAATTTAAACAAGTGTGGACAAAATTTAAACAAGTTTGTATGGCTTTTGGAAATGGAGGAAAAATTGGACAAAAAGGAGAGACACAGCATGGGAAGAGATTACAGATAAACGGGAACATTTGATTGATTCAAATATTGGAAAAAAGGTGCCGTTGCCAAGGTTTCTCTCGAAATTTCATTTCATCTCATCTCATGTGATGGGGGCGGTATACACATGTGTTGGTTGATGTGCGAGAAGACTTGCTTTAAAAGCGCCAAACTCGCTTTAAAAGCGCCAAACTCGTACAAAATAGGCCAAAACACGTGAAAGTCAAGTCGTTAAGCTTGTACTACCACGGAAGTTTGTGTTTAAGTTACACTTGAATATGTTCACAAATACAATTAACTTGCTGTTTTTTGTGTGTTCTAACTGCAAACTTGTCAGTCGGCACAGAGCAAAAAGACAGACAGACAGCTGCCTACTGGTGAAGATGTCATGTTTGCGCACATGACGCGAGTTAAGCCGTCCACACTGCATCAGGTGGCTTATGATGAGAGGTGCGACACACTGACACACTGACACACACACACACACTGACACACACACACACACTGACACACACACACACTGACACACACACACACTGACACACACACACACTGACACACACACACACACGCACACTGACACACACACACACACACACACACTGACACACACTGACACATTGACACACACACACACTGACACACACAAACACACACACACACACACACTGACACACACACACACACACACACACACTGACACACACTGACACACACACACACAAATATATAATTGGGTTCTGTTTTAGTTGGGTGCTTATGTGTGTGTGTAGTACACTCGGATATAGAGCGTGTTATAAATGTATAACTGTATTGTATGTATGTGTGTGTACGCTTATCAATGTTTGTACATGTGTATGTATGTGTGTCTGTTTGTTCAATGTCGCATTGTGTAATTATACTGTAAATTCTACTGTAATCTGAGAGCATCTGAGACACATTGTGTGTAGAAGTTACGCAATATAAATGAAAATACATGTACATGTGTGTGTGTGTGTGTGTGTCAGTGTGTGTGTGTGTGTGTGTCGCACCTGTCATCCAAGCCATTGTGTGTAGAAGCTACGCAATGTAAATGTTTAAATATATGCATATTGTGTGTGTGTGTGTGTGTGTGTGTGTGTGTGTGTGTGTGTGTGTGTGTGTGTGTGTGTGTGTGTGTGTGTGTGTGTGTGTGTTAGTGTGCACCCGTCCGTCGTGCGACTGGGTGTGCGGCTGGCGTGTGCCAGTGGCGGCGGCAGTAACACGCCGTGCGGGGCTTCTGCTAGCGTAGTGGCTGTGCTGGCTGCCATCGCTGATATGATGCACGACTTGAAACCGAGACCGGCACGGCGCCGACTGTCGCGCCATCTAGCGGACGCGCTGGCAACTGTGCAGCGACATTTGGCCAGGTGTTGTGTTGTCGCGCCGGCCGTCGATAATGTGCTGCGCCGACTCGAACACGTCGTGCACACGGACATACACGACCACTTCAGCGATCAACAGGTGCGCGTGGCTTTGTGTGTGTGTGTCTGTGTGTTTATGTGTTTTGTTTTTGTTTTTTGTGCACAAACAAATATATTTACAAACATGTACACATATTCACAATACTACTATAAAACAATGGAGGCGGCGTTGCCACGAATGACGGCCAGGCTTATTCGCTGCCGAAGCCTGGCCGTCTCTCGCGGCTCCCCTGAACGCTCCCTGATTCTTCCGCCTGTGTCTGTGTGTTTATGTGTGTGTGTTTGTCTCGTGTGTGTGTGTGTGTGTGTGTGCGTCTATTTGTGTGTGTCTGTGTGTTTTGTGTGTTTGTTTATGTGTCTATTTGTGTGTCTATTTGTGTGTGTGTGTGTGTCTGTGTGTTTATGTGTACTCACCGAGTTGTTCTACAGGATTTGAGCTTAAGCTCGAGCTGACCTGTCTCTCAAGCTATCAATTTTACTTTTAAATTCTGATATTTTTTCACTTTGGGCAATATCCGTGGGTAGTTTATTCCAACTATCTATAGCTCTGTATGGGAAGCTGTACTTCTTTATATCCTTTTTGCAACGGGGTTTCCTTAATTTATACTTGTGTCCTCTTCCTTTCATCTGCTTATAAAAACCTGTGTTTATGTGTATGTGTTTGTCTCGTGTGTGTGTGTGTGTGTGTGTGCGTCTATTTGTGTGTGTCTGTGTGTTTTGTGTGTCTATTTATGTGTGTGCGTGTGTATGTGGTTGTGTTTGTATGTGTGTGAGTGTGTATGTGGTTGTGTTTGTATGTGTGTGAGTGTGTTGTTGTGTCTGTGTGTCTGTCCGTGTGTTTGTGTGTGTGTGTGTGTGTTTGTGTGTCTATTTGTGTGGTTGTGGGTGTCTGTATATGTGGGTGTGTCTATGTTTGTCTTCGCGTTTTGTGTATTTTTGTATGCATGTGTACGTGTATGTGTATATGTGTGTGTGTGTGTGGGTATTTCTATGTGTATCTGTGTGTGTGTGTGTGTGTGTGTGTGTTCGTGGGTATGTCTATGTGTGTGTGTGTGTTACATACCATGCTACAATATGAATTAACAAATATTTGTTGTCAATGTTTTGAAGCGCAGGATCCATTGTGTTTTATATGCGTGCTGTTTGCAGGCGCGGGATCATATTGTCAACTGGATTGATTCATTCGTCGAGGACAACGTGTGCAAGGCAATGACGGCCATTGCAGCATTTGCCAGCGAGAAAGTTCACGACGGAGATGTCGTGCTCACCTATGGCATGTGAGTGGGTGGGTGCTTGAACGCCTAGCGGGTCTTATCACTTTTCCTACGTGATAATCACATTGGCTTTGACATCTTTGACTTTCCAGTAATTTAGGCTTATAATACGCTTGTCTGTATGTGTGTGTGTGGGTGTGTGTGTGTGTGTCGCCGAGTTGTAGTAAGCAGGGAAGAGTAAAAACCATTCAGTTATTTGGTTTGTTACGTTTGCCGGTAATTCATAATCCACTGTCTTATACTTCTATTTGAAAAGCTGAATTTCTTGACATTTCTCTTATTTGTTTTAGTAAAATTTTCTCTCTCGTGTCCCTGGTTTTTGACGCTGACAACTCGAACTTGAAGTCTCATTTTGGATGTCTTCCCCGCCGGTCGAGCATTTGAAAATTGTGTGTGTCTATGTGTGTTTGTGAGTCTGTATGTGTTTGTGTGTGTTTAAATTCTGTTTTAATTGTTCAACGCTGCTACATTGAACGTTTTCCCTATCTTGGTTAGTCCATGCATCTACAGTTCTATTCGGGTAAACTATACTTCTTGATATTCCTAACTGTTCTGGTTTTTATAAGGGTTTCAGAGTGTTTCATCTATATCTATTCATCTATATCTATTACTTATCTATTATCATCTATATCTATTACTTATATGTCTATATTATGTCTAAAAGCAGCTATAAGTTCCCCTCCGCCTATTATTTCTAGCGTCGTTGGCCCAATTTTCTCCAACCTCTCTTCATAATCCATATATCCTAATTCCTGTGTGTATGTGTGTGTGTGTGTGTGTGTGTCAGGTGTGCGTTGGTATTGGGCGTGTTGTTGAAGGCACACGCCGACGGTCGGCAGTTTCGTGTCACAGTGCTGGATCGACACAGTGCCGCGGGGCATGCTGGTGGGGATGAGGGGGGAGCAGGAGGAGGGGGAGGTGGGGGTAGGCGCATGCTGCACGCGCTACACCAGGCCGGCGTGATGTGCACATACGGCCTGCTGGCCTCCGTTAGTCTGCACATCCATGAGGTGAGTCTATATTGTGTTCATGTGTAGTGTGTGTGTGTGTGTGCATGTGTAGTGTGTGTGTGTGTATCTGTGCTTGTTTGTGTTTGTGTGTATCTGTTTGTGTGTATGCTTGTGTGTATGTGTGTCTGTGTTTGTGTGTATGTGTATCTGTGCTGGTGTGTGTCTGCTTGTGTGTATGTGTGTCTGTGTGTGTGTGTGTATTGTGTTTATGTGTATTGTGTGTTTATGTGTAGTGTGTGTTTGTGTGTGTGTTTATGTGTAGTGTGTGTGTGTGTGTATGTGTATCTGTGCTTGTTTGTGTTTGTGTGTATCTGTTTGTGTGTATGTGTTTGTGTTTGTGTGTATGTGTGTCTGTGCTGGTGTGTGTCTGCTTGTGTGTCTGTGTGTCTGTGCTTGTGTGTGTGTGTGTGTGTGTGTGTGTGTCTACTTGTGTGTGTCTGTGTGTGTGTGTTTGTGTTTTTCAGTGTAGCAAGGTGTTGATTGGCGTTGAGGCGATGTTATCTGACGGTGCAGCATTGTGTGTGAGCGGTGGCGCGCTGCTGTGTCTCACTGCGCATGCGCACAATCGAGCCGTGCTGGTCTGTTGCGAGACGTTCAAGTTCAGCGAGCGAGTTCTCACAGATCCGCTCGATTTCAACCAACTGAGCTGTCAGTTCGGCCTTTCTAGGCCGTGTTTCGTTGTGTCATCTCGCACTCATACAACATATACTGTACATTATGTACGGTCCAGTGTGTGTGTGTGTGTGTGTGGGGGTGTTCAAGTTCAAATGTGCATTGCCAACAGAAACGCATAAACACATTTTTAATACGAGGCATTTATTTTATAGTATTAACTAGACAATAGATTAGCAATGCCTGATAACGAGATAAATCTCCTATAGTTAAACATGAATAAATTGACTGACGTACTGCTTCTAAATACTGTATTGAACGTCATTTGGACACTGAATTGAAATAGAATTGTGTGTGTGTGTGTGTGTATTCACTGAGTTGAGTGCACGACAGGACAATATCAGATCCATCAGTGTGTCCCAGTCTTTCATTGATCATATACAGCTGCTTAAATTTGTTGCGTAGATTATTGTTCACTATTTGTGTTGTCAATTTATCCCATGGGTCGATTCTTCCAAACAAAAACGTGTATGTGTGTGTGTGTGTGTAGGCTTATCAATGTTTGTACATGTGTATGTATGTGTGTCTGTTTGTTCAATGTCGTATTGTGTAATTTTACTGTAAATTTTACTGTAATCTGAGAGCATCTGAGACACATTGTGTGTAATATAAGAAATTGCGCAATATAAATGTTTAAATAAATGAAATGTGTTTGTATGTATGTGTATGTGTGTGTGTGTGTGTAGGTGGTATGGTTGATGATGGCTTGATGACGGATGATGAGGTCGCTGTGATGCCACGTGTTGTGAGCACGTGTTACGACGTGGCGCGACCTGAGCTCGTGTCAGTGGTGGTCACCGAGCTGGGCACACTGCCATGCACCTCTGTGCCGGCCGTTCTTCGTCTACAAGCGCCTTCCAACCGTGTCGTCTAACTCGTCTGTCAGTGTGTGTGTGTGTGTTTTCAGTGTGTGTGTGTGTCTGTCAGTGTGTGTGTGTGTCTGTCAGTGTGTTTGTGTGTGTGTTTTCAGTGTGTGTGTGTGTGTCTGTCAGTGTGTGTGTGTGTGTGTGTGTCAGTGTGTGTGTGTGTGTGTGTCAGTGTGTGTGTGTGTGTGTGTGTGTGTGTGTCAGTGTGTGTTAGCTCATCGGATGATTCTCGTCTCTTAGTGGAACCTCTGCTTTTCCTTCTAGAAATTGTCACTGTAATCGCTGCTTTCTCTATCTTGGGTTCGCGTATCTGCAATCACCTCTCTCCCCATCACTAAATTCTATCAGTTCTCTCGCCAAATCATTCTCAAAGCACACTGATACAATTTTCTCGCTGAAGTCTTATGATATTTTGGAAAACATTGTTTATATTAGCGATGAATATAAGGTGTAATTACCTCTTTGGTCTCTTTCTCTGCATATTTCACTTCGTGTATGTGCTCGTGTGTAGGCTGTGTGTGAAGCTCATACACAAGAGTTTGTGCTTCAAGACGCGCCTTTCCCGCCTATGTTTTACTTGCCACATACATGTGTGTGTGTGTGTGTGTGTTGTGAGTGTGAGACGCACTGAACGCATTTTAGTGTGATACAGTGTTGAGGAATATATGCATATCTACACGAATCTCTTGGGAATCTCTAATTAATGATACAATCTCCCGCAGAAAGGCGATTTACGGTCAGCATTTGTGGATTGTTCTGCCTTTACAGATTTTCTCGTCTTTTCTGAGTATATTTGCGCCGAAAAAAGCCCGTCATTCAAATATCGACCAGAGTGGAAAATGTTCTCGACAACACTCTATATTACAACACCGCCATTCACCAAAATTGCAATGGTCTGAATCGGACAGCCTGAATAATTCGCACACATATTGCGCAAATCCCGAAACAAAAACAATATCCACATCAGCAGTATTTCCAGCGATAAAATAACAAACTCGCACACCCTGAAAGCCTCCTATGGTAAATACAAAGGAGGTGCTCTTAAGCAAAGAAGCCTCCCAGGGCGTCATTTTCGCAATAAACGCAAACGAACGCACATGAAGTTCTGAAATCGCAGCAGCCAACTTCTTCAGTTGAAACAAACAATTCCGCCCAATCCCAAAATTGGGACGTAAAATTGGTCTTTTTTGACATACCCAAGTATAGTTACTTATGCTCAAGTATAAAGCTCTCCCGAGTTTGAAAACAGGACGAAAATAGGAGCTGATAATAATTGAGCAATTACGCTGTCTCAACATAAAATGTATATCGAGCCGCAATAATAAGCCAAGTGTTTCAAATAAAACCAGCAAATACTTGAAAAATATGGACGAATTACTTGGGCCTGAATGACAATATCAAACACAATGAACTATCAGAAACGCATAAAACAGCAAGCAAAACATCCAATCAGAAAAAGAACTAGCGATGATGGAAAGTAAAATAATACAAAATTCCAGCAACACAAACACACACCCTTGTGACAGACGGACAGACATACGCACTGTGAAATATCTGAGTCGCCCCCGCGGGCAAATATCATTAACACATTTATGTATAACACTTGGTAATACACACGACACAAACACACACGCGTGTGCAAACCCCGTAATACGAGTTGTAGGAACCAATTGATCACTGGTCATATATATACACACACACACATATATATATACACACAAATAGAAAATCAGAGCAGTGGCGACGCCAGGCTATTTCAGGTGGGGGTTTAACGAAACGTTCACGGTCAGGATTTGAGGGAGGGAGGGTCATATTTGGGTGGACTTGAGCCCCCACCCCCACACCTCTTGCCGCCGCCACTTACACACACAATCACGGCATAGCATCATTGCACAGCGCCCCATTAGCAAACGCGACGCCTGTCTCTATCAACAAACACCCGCGTGGGCAACAGCGGAGACAATGAGCGACGACACAGACGCAGAGCACGGGAGCGCAGCACGCCCACGCTCATCGCCAGCAGGCAGAGTATGAGAGCGGCCAGCAAGTGCCAGCGCCATAATCCCACGTGCAAGAGAGAGCGAGTGACATTGGAGCCGCTATCACTGGAACTGCCGGCGGCCAGCGCGAAACGCCGCTGCGGATGACCAGTTTCAACTGGCAAAACATACCTCTGCGCCATACACACACACACACACATACATACACATATATATATTTACCCAGCATATGCAGATTATTTAGGCTTGGTTTTCTAAGAGAATAACACGTAGAAGATACTGAAAAATACTAATAAGGAGACATTGTCGAAAAGAAACACGCATACACACACACGCACATACACAACCAAGCACAAGCACACACACATACATACACTCACACACAACCAAGCACAAGCATACACAGCAAAACCCAGTTGAACAGGAGTGGACAAGTCGCACGATAAATGACAAAGATTGTGATTAAGACCAGCTGAATTAGGAATTGGAAAACGAGGAAAAAGTGGCAATAGAGAGACTGAACGATATGACGCACGCGACACACAAAAGACAAGCGAAAAATAAGACACACAAAGAAAAATGGAGAAGCAATAGCAAATAAGAAGCGAATAATTCAGCAAAATACAGTGAAACATCTCGATATGAGGCGCTAGTTGGGGTGCAAAAAAAATTACACCGTGTTGTTTTATCTGATTGCGACGATTATATCAATTATACTGTGTATATTTTTACCCTCGTGATACGTGAGGATAATACAGTATTTACGTGTTTCCTAGTGAAATAAAAACATATAAATAAAACTATTTACACCAATAATATAGTATACTTTAAATTATAATTTAATTTTCCAATAGAAACCTTAAACAATTGGGGTAAAGGACGATATGGCGTCCAACTGATAATCTCGCTTTATTGATGCGTCTTATATCGATGTATGACTGTAACAGAACATACATTACGGCGTAACACACCCACTAGCTGTATGCAATTAATTAAAACACTGAAATAGCGCCCCGAAACACGCACACAAACAAACAAACACAAACACACAAGCAAACAAACACACACACATAAAGGCAATGTACCCGATACAGGTTGAATAAAGTACCGATCATTTGACGAAGAAATACATCAACCTTCAAACTACAACCATCACCGACCTACACACGCACACACACACAGACAGACACATACAGACACACAGATACAGACAGAAAAACACACACACACGCACACACACACACACACAAATACACATGAAAACACAAGAATAAAACTGGCTCTAACATATAATCATAGGTAAATTCTCAATAACTAACATAATGTATGTGTGTGTGTGTGTGAGAGTGCGTATGTATGTATGAGAGTGCGTAAGTATGTGTGTGTATGTATCTGTGTATGTGTGTGTATGTATGTATGTGTATGAAGAAAGAAAGAAAGAAAGAAACATGTATTGGCGCTCAGACTGTTAGTATGGAGCGCTGCTCCAATTCACAACACATAATATACTATATACATCGCAAATATATACACAATATCAATATATAACAGCATTAGTTTGAAAAATCATAAAATGTCCTTATCAGCAGTGCATACGATCATATCAAAGACCATGCAAGGTCCATCGCAATTGTTTATCATGCAACGCACATTTTCAAGCATTCATCGACAAATTTAGCAAGATTCTTCATAACATCAATGTTTTTGCACTTCATCAATTTGACAAATTTGTATTGCGCTTGCACTTGCCAGTATTGTTCCGGTATATATTTTGTCCTCAGTTGTACTATAGTCGGGTTCTGACACTGTATCATCATGTGGTACTCGTCTCCAATTCTGTTATCATTGCACAAGTCACAGTATCGTTCATGTCGTGGTGTTCCACTGTAGCGGCCTCTAGTCACCGCCAGCCGGTGATTACCTGTCCTTATTTTTGTTAAGTATATCCGATCTTGTTTATTGAGTTTAATTAGGTAATCTTCCAACTCGTAAGTCGTCTTAAATAGTCTATAATTACAGCACAACGTTTTGCTTGCCATATTCGAATACCATTGGTTAATCCATATATCTTTGAGTTTTCTTTTAACCATATGCATTGTCCTAACGGGATTATGTATATTCTGTAGTGTCCATAAGCTGCACAGCCCGCACTCATTACAAATGTTGCGTATATACAATAACCACGGTGCAACGTAGGTTCCGTCGTTGAACATCTTTAGTAGGCAATTATACATTATATAACTGAGTTTTGTGTTTTTACCAGATATTATGCGAATCCAGTAGTTGAATGCCATACTTTTTATATAGATCTCTATGGGGTATATTCCAGTTTCGCCATATACCATATCATTGCATGCCCTTTTATGAACAAATAAAATGTGCTTCAGAAACTTGGTTTGTAGCAGCTCGATTTCTCTTATTGCCTCGCTTGCCCACACTTCGCACCCATATGTCAGTATCGGCATGATCATACTTTTGTACATTTGCAACTGTATATCTACTGGTAAACTGTGTTTACGAATTGTTCCGATAACACTATACATGGCCTTTGTGGCTCTTTCTGTAAGATCCAATTGACCTTTCCTGAATTTTCCATTATAATTGAATATCATTCCCAGGTACTTATATTCATCGACCACTTCTATTGTCTCGCCATTCAGTCTGAAATCGAGCCAGTCTGGTTGAGTCTTGGCCTTACTGAAAACAACTATTTTAGTTTTATTAGTATTTATTTTCAATTTCCATCTGTCACAGTAATCTTGTAGTGAACTCATTGCTTTTTTCATTTGTTGTTCATCTTCAGCCAAAATTACAGTGTCATCCGCGTACATCAGTATCATGACTTTAAGACATCTGTCTAGCATTTCATCGTCAAATTCGATGAAAGTACAACCATCTTCGAGTAATTTATCCTCCATATCTCTCACATATAATGCAAATAATAATGGGGACAGATTTTCACCTTGTCGAATACCCATATTAACACGGAAACATTTTGACAACCCTTTGTCCAACGACACACATGATTCCACATTTTTGTACATACTACGAACAATATTAAAAATTTTACCTTTCACATTAGCTTGCACCAGCTTATACCACAAACCATTCCTCCACACTGTGTCAAATGCTTTTCGATAATCAACAAAAAGGCAGAAAAGTTTTTTCTTTTTTCTTTTGAAGATCTCTATTGCATTTTTTAGAAGAAAAATGTGATCCAGCGTCGAGTATCCTCTTCTGAAGCCAGTTTGTGTTTCTCCTAGCAGGGCACATTCTTCTGCATATTTGCACAGTCTATCATTGATTATTGACGTGAACAATTTGCCAAGACAGCTCAGTAGAGTAATTAACAACAACAACAACAACAACAACGTGTATTTGCTATAGCGCCGGTAAAACACAAGCGCGAAAAAGGGAAAACATCAATTGAGATAAAACGTCAAATGTAAAGAATATGGGAGAAATGAGCAAGTAAAAGAAAGAGAAGTCACAAAACAACCAAAATTGCTAAACAGCAAGCACAAGCACAAAGGGCACAGTTCCAAAAAATCAAGTGGTATGTTCAAACAATAAAATCGACAGAGAATTATTACAGAGAACATTCACAATAGAATAAATAAAGCAGCAAGGAAGGAAAGGAAGCAGTAACTGTGCTCAAGACAGGGAAAAATAAGACAACGAGAATTGAAACAATCATGAAACGGAGAAATAGTTCAAACAATATCACAGAGAGGCGAAAGGAGAGAGAGAGTGAGAGACGGGATCAAATGAAATGTCAAAAAGGTACAGGCTAAGCCGATGGCGGAATGACCGAAATGAAGAGGCGCGGGTGATATGAGAGGGAAGAGAATTATACAAGCGAGGGGCGTAGAAGAAGAACGATTTAGAGGACCAGGAAGATTCATTAGATGCACGAGGACAAGCGAGAGGAAGAGGGCGACGAGAGGAGTGTGAGTCAGTGGGAGATGAGGGAGTTCCTCGATAACTGTTTGGGTTGCTAATGTTGCCTTTGTTCTTGTATATTGGGATAATTATTCCAGTGGACCAGTATGACGGGAACACACCATCATCCAGTATCTTGTTGAAAAAGCCAGCATACAATGAACAAAATATATCTTTTGTATTCTTTATGTACTCGTTAGTAATGTTGTCGATTCCCGGTGATTTACCATTTTTTAACTTATTAATACAAGCAATTACTTCCTCTGGGGTTATTCGCTCGTCTAGAAAAGAATTTCCGCAATCATCAGCTATGTGAGAATGGACATCGTCATGATAATCGTCTCCTAAAGTTTCCCCTGTCAGCAAGTCCTTAAAATGTTCATAAAACTCCATCAATGATACCGCGCATTCCTCCTTTGGTCTTGAATTTCTCAGTATTCTCCAATAGTCCTTAGGGTTTTCCTTTTCGGCATTTCTTAATCGCGAGACGATTTGGATGGACCTTTGTTCCTTGACTCTGTAAATTTCTTGCTTATATTTTCTACTCATCAGCTTCAATTGTTCTAGTGTATCATTGGTCTTTAATTTATTGTGTCTATTTTTAGCACTATGGTATTTTTTTCTTTGTATCAGACATCTATCATCATATCCATATATGCATGCACCGTTACTCTGTTTTGTGTGTTTCTTCATTGATTTGACGGGAAATGTTTTTCTAGCCGGCTCGAGAAGCAGCTTTTGTATTGAATTATTTATCTCATCTATTGTCAGAGAAGACATGTTAGCAAATAAATTGTTGACAGATTCAGCACATACATTCTGTCTGTACATTTCTACTTTATCAGCTGTCCACCTGCCTGGTCTGACGTTTTCTAGTTCATTTGTGTTTGATTCAGATTTCTGGTATTGATCATCCGCTGACGTTTTAATCTTCCATTTAACATTAATCGAAACTGTGACCCCACAGTGCACATCAGAAATCAAAGGATCAAAATCAAGTACTCTGAATCCAGATATCATATCCAGAATGTGGTATGTTCCCATTATGTAGTCAACAGTTGTTTTGAATGTGGTTGTAGCCTTGCCAACACCGTAATCATTATCTACTCTTCCGTTTAATATGATTACTCTATTATTTTTACATATTTCTAACAATTTTTTCCCATAATAGCTCCTATCAGCATTTTGATCTTCGTTGAATCTCTCCAAAGAAATGTTATACGCTTTCATTGTTTCTTCAATATCTATTTGATAATCATTATCACTCCCACAATCAGCTATATCTGAGCGAACACCAGTGTGTGCATTAAAATCGCCGCATATTATGTGTCTGCAGTCCGCATTTGAGAGCAAAAAATCATCTAATTCATCAAAGTGATTTACTTTGCCATACCTAGAATGACTTGGAGGTATATACATACATGATATATAAAGGTCTTCACTTGAGGTTTTCATTGGGTCTTGTGTGCATATAGTCAATATCGTCTCATAATCATGTCGGCATTGCTTCCATGATATTTGCAATTTATGCTTAATAGCAATCATTATTCCCCCTGATTTGCTTCTACTTACTTTCCATCTGTTTTTATAGAATATATCATAGCCAATTGTACTCATAACATTACCAACATTCTCCATGTCAGTATCATCACATTTTGTCTCTGTCAGACATATTACATCATATTCCTTGACAGTATCAGCAAATTCTTCGACTAACAGCTTAGATCGGAGACCACATACATTAAGACTGAGTATTTTAAGTGTTACCATACTTTGTGTCGCTGCTGTGTTTATCGCACGTCTGGCGCCAGCGAATCCCTATTGGCTGCGGTAAGTCTTTGCTGCCTCGAGCTCGTCGTAGGTGACATCGACCTTATGCAGATCTGCTAAACCGTTCACCACCACAGGCGACTTCCTGTTGGTGTACCAAATGACGAGTTTGCCGTCGTGCGTTGAAACGTTTTGCACGTTGTCTTTCTTCTTAATAGCTCTCATCATAGCTACCCTTGCTGGAGTCAGTTCCTCGTTCACATATATTTTCTTGTTTTTCAGCTTAAGCTGCTTCTTATTCCGAAGAATCTGGACTCTTTTCTTAGGCCGGCAGATTCTCACAATTACAGGTCTGTTGGTATTTGCACCAGGTTTCCTGCGGCCTGCTCTGTATACGCATGCAATGTCGTCATGCGTCAACTCTACTCCAATATCGCGAGCAACTTCAATCACATTCCTTTCCATTGCTTCCTCCGTCTCATTTTCTTTCTCTTCCAATCCAGTCAGTCTGAGATCATCTTTTCTTGAGAGCTGCTCAAGCATGTCATTTTGGTGCTCGATGATTCTCTCCAGATTTGTAATCTTTGACGAGTTCTCATATATTTTTTCTGTCATTGGCTTAACTGTTGCCTCAACAGCCGTTGTAACCGCTGCCGTGATGACCTGTATCATCGCCGGTAGAATAGTTGAGAACACATCTCTGGCCGCCTTTGAGAAACCTCTGCCTCCTTCCAGTCCTCCGTCCTCACTCATATTGTCCACAATCGATCTCACAGTAGTATCCACTAGTTCAGTTAGGTTAGATTTCCCGCTCATGTCGCAAAGTATTCACAACACAATCAAGGTCACTGGTTCACACGGGCTCACAATCACCGAATCACACGTCCGCACTGTATCAGGTCACAAACACAACTGTGTGTGTATGTGTGTGTGTGTGTGTATCAATAAGAAACACTCAGTTCGATTCAGCTTCACAAATACTTCCCAAGTACGTTCCTAAGTGCTTCTGAAGTCTGAATCAGAAGTAGTCATTGATAGAGCCGACCAGACCTTAATTCCCAGTACTCATTTCGATTGATATTAATTTCAGACCGGTAAAGATACTGAGCTCCATTTTGAATCATCAATAAGGCAGTGAAATTATACGCAAAAATAGTAGCACACATGGGCCGAACAAACAATTATGAATGAACTGACTATGAATTGACTGATAAACAATTATGAATGCCGCAGTGCCAGATTCAGAAGTAAGGACTTGTGAGATGTAGGAATTAAACAAATGTATGTTTCACTCACCGCTATCGCATCGTCACCTCCTGTGCCAACGTCGTGCACCTCATGCACATCCACGACCACCTCATCGAGCGCACCTCCCACGGCGTCCACATCCACCTCAGTCACCACATCCACCTCAGTCACCGCCGCCGTGGTGGTGACAGCCCTAGTTACCGCCCGCCCGCCAGAGGGCGCTGACGGCAGGCGCGTGTAGAAGTCCAGTAGAAACGCGGCCACGGCCGATTCGCGAAACACAGAAGCGTTGCCAGAGGCGGAGCTAGTGGAGGACGGGCGGAGATAGCAGTGGGGACACAGTGAGACGGGGGGCCATTGCTGTTTGATGTGGCGCGGGTCTTCGGTGAGGTCGCCCGCCAGTCTTGCGTTGACCTCGTTGTGCGCGCGCCATAGCCACAGTACGGCCTCACCGGCGTTCGCCACCGACCACAAGCTCCGTCGCACAGACATCTGCTGAAAATGCTGCCCAAACACACACACACACACACACACACACATATTGTCATGTTGGTTGTGCGTGTGTGTATATATGCCTATAAGTACGTACAGATGGAAAATGTGCGTGTATGTTTATATAATGTCTTGTTCCTTTGTTCTCCGTGTTTGTATGTAGTGAAATTGCAATGAGACGCGCATATTTGGATATTGCAATGGAAGTGTGGCGCTTGGGTTGCCATAGAACAGTGAGAGCTTGTATTTACACGCGGTAACGAACCATTTTGGCCAACGTTCGGTGATAGCAATACGATGCGATGAATATCGACGTTGGCCAAAATGGTACATGTTGTGAGTGCATCTGACAGTGGCGTATCTAGTGACTGAAAGTTAAGCGAGTGACCAGCTTGGCCAATATTTCCTCAGCTGTATGTAGTTCAGTGGCTTTCAAACTTTCGAACGCTTAAACAAATCGTTAGGTTAGGAAATCATAAAGAACGCGCGAAATTTGTCAATTGAAATACACGATAAGGCCAATATGTCTCCGAATGTTACGTATATTCGTTCAAAAGTTTGAAAGCCACTGAACTATATATATCTGAGGAAATATTGGCCAATATGGTAAATATATTGCGTACCAAGCACTCACTCACACACACGTGTATGTGTGTGAGTGTAATATCAGTCACGCGCACACACGCATGACTTACACACACACACACACACACACACACACACACACACACACACACACACACACACACACACACACACACACACACACACACACACACACACACACACACACACACACACACACACACACACACACACACACACACACACACACACACACAGACAGACATATATAGCATGAGCTAGTCTATCAATAGACAATAAAATAGTGAAATTACACACGGATGTTTATGTTCTAGTTGAGACCAGGAGCCACAGCACAATGTATTTGCAATGTATATTAGCAATGACCTCGATAAAAACAATGGATAATCTGAGCCGGGGAAATTATTGCTTGTGAAAACGATGCTGAAGGATACGTCATGTATTATATTACTGTATTACACTGCCAGTTATTAAGACGCATAACACACACACACATACAAACAAGCCAAAACAAAGACCCGAATGACAGCTGAAATGGAATCAATTGAACATCAATAAATCACACACACACACAAACATATAGTTGATCTCGTATTCACAGCTGTGTGAAAAACGTCGTTCGTACAAGGCGGAATACAAAGCTCCCTGACATGTGTTTAGAACAATAAAGCGTGCATGCTTATTATAGAAATAAACATATACCGTAAAGGCTCTAATTAGTCGTCACTTTGATGAATTATTCTCTTTTGGCAACAGATATGACTGACTGATTTTTATTAGTGAATTTATGATTGCTTACCTGTAATCATGCTGCATTTGTATCCTTGCTAAATAAATATGCATTTGTTACCTGGTTTCATATCGATAAAATACACCGTGTCTTCTCACAATTCTCACCAGCTAGTGGAAACATAGAATGGCACTCTCTAATTGAACGACACTACGGGGGAAGGTTTAAAAAATCGACCGGCATTCCGCTCAAACAGAGGTTCTACGGTATATACGAGGGAGAGTCAAAAATTATACGCACTCTTGGTTTTTCAATTTATTTACACAAAAGCAGGGGATAAACAAGTATATCATTTTTCTACACATTCTCCTTGTTTTTCGATGCACTTGGTCCAGCGGTCCACAAGCTTGCGTATTCCCTCTGAGAAGGTTTAGGGCTGTTCATGCAACCATTTATGCACCGCTTCTTTCACATCTTCATCCGTAGGAAATCGCCGACCTTGTAAACCATCTTTGAGCAGTCCAAATATATGGTAGTCGGAAGGGGCGAGATCTGAGCTGTAGGCAGCTTGTTCCAGCACCTCAAAACCAAATTGGTTGATAGTTGCAAAACTTTCTTCGACAATAGGCTTCGGCGTTTGGTGCAAATTGCTGGCTTCAGTTTGTTGGTCAGCAAAGCACTGTACCTTGCACTGTTGATGGTGCATCCCTTTTCCAGGTAGTATTCCAGTATAGGTCCTTTTGAGTCCCAAAAAGGTTAGCATCACCTTTCCTGCAGAATCCTCAGTCTTGAATTTCTTCGTCGCTGGCGAGCCAGGATGTTTCCACTCTGTCTTTTGGATTCTGGCTCATAATGATGCAGCCACGTTTCATCGCCTGTGACTATTCTGCTCAGAAATATCTCACCATCATTGTTGTAGCGATCGAGTAAACGTTGAGAGATCTCAAGACGCTTGCATTTGTGATCTGCAGTAAGCTTGGCACCCATCTCACACAGACTTTATGGAAGCCGAGCTCATCGTCGATGGTTTGAAAGGCAGAACCACTGATACACACTTCTACGCGGTAGTGCACTGTCCCCGTATTGTGCTATAAGCCTTCGATGAATTTCAACCCCTCGCACTGCTTCTGACCAGAGAAATCGGGTCACTGCTCTTTGTACTTCCTTGGTGCATACTGCTAGTGAAGCGGCCATGTTTACATTGTGAAGACATAAAGCAAAATGACGCAAACAGAATCAAACTTTGATCACATGACCACAGCAATATCAACTATAAGCACGCATGCGCAGAATACAATGTGGCAATACTGAAGACATGTTATGGCGAAAGTGCGGATAATTTTTGACTCACCCTCGTATATGCCAAAAAACAAACCCACACACACACACGCTGATACACACACACACTGATACACATACACACTGACACACATACACACACACACACTGATGCACATACACACACACACATACACTGATACACACTGACACACACTGATACACATACACACACACACACACACACACAAACTGACACGCATACACACACACACTGACACACACACACACACACACACTGACACACACTGATACACATACACACACACACTGACACACATACACACACACACACTGACACACATACACACACACACTGACACACATACACACACACACACACTGACACACACTGATACACATACACACACACACTGATACACATACACACACACACAAACTGACACACACTGACACGCATACACACACACACACTGACACACATACACACACACACACACACACACACACACACACACACTGACACACACTGATACACATACACACACACACACACACTGACACACATACACACACACACACACTGACACACATACACACACACACTGACACACATACACACACACACTGATACACACTGACACACACACACTGACACACACTGATACACATACACACACACACACTGATACACACTGATACACATACACACACACACAAACTGACACACACTGACACGCATACACACACACACACTGACACACACACACACACACACTGACACACACTGATACACATACACACACACACTGACACACATACACACACACACACTGACACACATATTTCAAAATCGGTCCGTTAAACACGACTTCCCCGGAATCGTATTGGATGGTGTTTACTTGCGACAGAGTCATTCCACCAAATTCTTGGGTGTTATCATTGATGAGAACCTGAACTGGAGTGTTCACATCAGTGAACTTTGTTCAAAACTTGCAAAAGTAACGGGGATTTTATATCGGGTTCGACACAGTTTAACACAAGAAGCTAAAATTAATGTATATTATGCTCTCTTCTACCCTCACTTAATATATTGCGTATCAGTCTGGGCCAGTACTTATAGTTCATTTTTAACTCAAGTTAATGTTGCACAGAGAAAATTTTGCGCTGCATTTTCCACAGGAAAAAATTCGACTCCACGGAAGATTTATTCAGGAACAAAGATATTCTCAAGTTCTCATCAATCCATAAGTACAGCACAATCCTCCTTATATACAAATTGATTGGACGTAACTCTATTTTTCAAATATATGAACACGCTTGTAACACTAGAAACAATAATTTGAACTTGTCTTTACCGAAGTTTAGGACCACACTGTTTAAAATGAGTGTGGTGAGTTACGGACCGGAATTGTTCAACTGCTTGCCTACTGAAATAAAAGCTCTACTAAACTGTAGCAACACGCATCGGTTCAAGAAGATTATACGAAAACATTTTCTTGATAACCAATATTAATTATGTTCATGCTAAATACAATTGCTCTCATAGTCGTGTTCGTTTATGCTATCTGTATGTCGACATGTTCTTATGTTCTGTTTGATAGCCTTGACCTTTGGTCTCGATGTTGTGAATTCACACTGTGCGATTGTGTCCTGCGATCTGTGACTATGTCTTTAATTGTTGTTGTTAATGGATTTATGTCTTGTGTTGCTGATGGTTGTATGTCTTGTTGTTGTATTGTTGTCATGTTGTATTTGTTTATATTATAAGTTCTCAATTTTAATTAGTCTGAAGGTTTTTTGCTAAGTATTTTTTTTGCATAGCGTTTTTATTCTTTGTCTGTTGAGAAGCCAATAATTGGCTTGACAGACTATGCTATTGTACTTAATTAATATTGCTTTTCTTGTTCTTGTTGTGGCAATACATTACTATTACTATTACTATTACACATACACTGACACACACTGACACGCATACACACACACTGACACACACTGACACACACTGACACACATACACACACACACACACACATATACACATTGTAATGCAACAGTTCAAGTGCCGTCAACAATGTGTCACTGAAATTCTCCCCAGTATCACTGGTTATAGCACACTTCCCACTTGCTCTGGTCATGACCAACTTGCATATTTTCATTATTATTATCACTTGAGACACACACACACACACACACACACAGACAGACACACTTGTTGTGTGGCTGTTGTGGTGGACGGTTGTGTTTGAGCGAGTGACCTGTGATCGGTGTGTGTTGACTGTTGGTTGTGGTGGACGCTGTGTGTAAACGAGCGACCTGTGAACGGTGACCTTGACGGACCAACACCAGTTGCAGCAAAGGTTTGAGTCAGAAATGAGTGACAAAGCTAAAAGAGACAAAAAGAAAGGTGAGGAAGACAGATTTGATAATATGGTAGTTAAAATCAGGGAGATAGCGGAAGAATTGATGAATATGAAAGAAAGCATAGAGGAAGTGAGAACCCAAAATTATCAACTGAAGAAAGAAAATGAACACAAAGATAGAGTAATTCAGGCGCTTCAGGAAAAAGTAAAGAAAATGGAAGAGAGGACTAAAAATGTCGAAGTGGTTGCTCAATCTGTAAGAGTAGATGTCGACAGAATTGAAAAACAAAGCTCAAACTTCAACATGAACAAAGAGGTTACTGAAATAATTCGTAACAATCCTAAGCTGATCAAGCAAACAGTAGATGTGAACAAATCAGTCGTCTTCTTTGGAGTCGAAGAAGAAGACATCAAGAACAGGATATACAAAGACAAATCAGAAGCGGCAAAAATCAAGGATGTTATGAAAACATTAACAGGAAACGAAATCGAAATCGAACACTGCATTGAAGGATTTACCAGATTGGGCGCATACGAAAAAAACATAAACAGACCTCTGAAAGTGACCTATGTAAATTCAAACAAAGTGGAAGAAGTGATCAGAAGTGCAAAAACTCTCAAAGAGTCGGACAAATGGAAAAATGTGAATATTAGTAGATGTTTGAGCAAAGAAGATAGAGAAAAAATCAAAGAACTGCTGAATGTAGCAAAAGAAAAAAATCAGCAAAGAACAGAAGAGGAAGAAAATCTTTTTTTCTACAAAGTAGTGGGACTACAAGTAAAAAAGTGGTATCTGAAGAAAAAAGAGAACCCAACATAAAAATATACAGAAACAAAGGATTGAATATCATCTACTCAAACGTAGATGGTCTTGTATCAAAACTGAATGAGTTCAATGATTATATTGAAGAAAATAGACCAGACGTTATATGTGTAACTGAAACAAAAATGTGTCAAAATTTGAACAATGAAGTACTACGTTGTACAGGCTACAACATATGGCGAAAAGACAGGCAAAGTAAGACTGGTGGAGGTGTAATGATCCTAACAGCAGATAAATTGCGAGTAAAAAAATGTGATCTAGCAAATGAAAATGCAGAACTGATTGCGGTAGAAATCATGATGGACGTCAGAGTAACTGTGGCTGTGGTTTATATGCCACCAAAAACCAGTGCATGGAAATTGGATG
Source organism: Sacculina carcini (assembly GCA_916048095.2). Lineage (NCBI taxonomy): Eukaryota > Metazoa > Arthropoda > Thecostraca > Sacculinidae > Sacculina > Sacculina carcini. The sequence goes on from OU696583.1 coordinate 7,346,251, forward strand.
AATACAAAAATTTAAGAGAAAATACAATCAAAAGTATAAGAGAGGTTCTGACACAAACTGAAACAGGTGAAAAAGACTTGATTATTACTGGCGATTTGAATTGTAAAGTCAATTGGAAAAGTCCTTACATTGATGACACATCTGATCATCTGAAAAAAGATTTGATCGACCTCAACCAGGACTACTTTTTAACTCAGCATGTGGAAGAAGACACAAGACAAAGAGGAGCTGACCAGTCATCTCTCCTCGATGTTGTGTTCACCAAACGAGCAGATCAAGTAGAAAACTTGACCTATGAACCACCATTTGGCAAGAGTGATCATGTTGTTATTTCCTTCAGATATATTCTAAGCAAAGATATCATAATACCTGGAGAAGTCGCTACAAGCATACCACATTATGAGAAAGGTAATTATGAAAAGCTAAACAGGTTTTACTCAAGAAAGAATTGGGACCACGAGATGGATGACTCTGACGTAAACAATATATACAAATCGTTTTGTCGCATCTACAAAGAAGGAGTGGACAAATACATTCCTATCAGAAGAAAAAAGATGAGAAAGAAGCAGTGGTTCAGTGAGGAATGTATGAAAGCAAAAAAAGAAAGAGACCAGCAATGGAGGCGATATCGAACAAACAAGGATACAGAAAGTTATACAAGATATAAAATATGTCGAAATAGATATACGAGAATAAGAAGAGAAGCACAATCAAAATTCGAAGAATACATTGTCAATAACATCAAAGACAAGCCGAAATTATTCTACCACTACATCAACAGCCGCATTAGAGTGAAAAAGAAAATACAGCATATATACGAAAACGGTACGGCATACACAGATGAAAAAGATATATGCGAAATATTCAACAAACAATTTCACTCGGTCTTCTCAGAGAACGACACATGGATTCCTCCTGAGGAAAGCATAGAGAGTACGCCAAAAATGCAGGACATCAAAATATCATGCAGTCAAATAGAAAAAGAACTGTTATCTTTGGATAAATATAAATCATGTGGTCCAGACGATATTTGCAGTTATGTATTGAAGAGTTGTGCGAAAACTCTGAGCAGACCTCTAGAAATCATTATGAACGCCTCGTTGAGACAGGGCAAATTACCAGACATATGGAAACAGGCCAATATTACCCCATTTTTAAAAAAGGGAAAGCTGAGAATGCTGCAAATTATAGGCCAATATCACTAACAAGTGTCGTTTGCAAAATTATAGAAAAAATTATTAGAAAAGAATGGACCAGATTTCTCGAAACTAATAGAATCCTGTCAGATCAACAATTTGGATTCAGGTCTCAAAAATCAACTACTGCGAATCTCATCAGTTTCTATAGTAGAATTATTGAAAATATACAAGAGAGAGAGCAATGGACCGATGCAGTTTACATTGATTTTGAGAAGGCCTTCGATAAGGTCCCTCATGATAAGCTGATCTATAAACTAGTGAAATACGGACAAATTGGCAAACAACTGGAAAAATGGATGACGGATTTTCTGAAAAACAGGCAAATGAGAACATGTCTGAGAGGGCACAAATCTTCGTGGAGAAACGTGAAAAGCCTCATGGCACAGTGGTGTACCTCATGGCACAGTCTTGGCGCCGATCATGTTCATCTTATATATAAATGATATTCAGGATGTCGTGCCGCCAGACATATACATGAACATGTTCGCCGACGATGTCAAACTAAAAAAAAATATTCGCAGCCTAGAAGATTGTGTAGACTTACAGACATGTATAGAAAATTTGGAACTGTGGAGTGATCACTGGCAAATGTCATTTAATACAAACAAATGTCGAATTGTACGATTTGGGACTAGTAAATTCAGACCAAACTATTCTTACATCATGAATAATATACCATTACAGGATTCGCAAAAAGAAAAAGACCTTGGAGTAATAATGAATCACAAGCTGTCTCCTGAAAACCATATATCCGAAATAGTCAAAAAGACAAATTGCAAAATTGCACATATTAAGACAGCTTTCACATATATCAACGCCGAAATGTTAAGAAAGTTAATAATAGCTATCATCAGACCATCTCTAGAATACGCTGTCACAATATGGAGTCCGCATTTACAGAAACACAAGGAAAAACTAGAGAAAGTACAAAGATCAGCTACAAAAATATCACACGAGACAAGACATTTAGGCTACAATGAAAGACTGAGAAAATTGAACCTTTCTACACTAGAAGAAAGAAGAGTCAGAGGAGATGTGATAGCTATATATAGATATATGACAGGCAAAGAAAATATTCAAAATACCAGTCTGTTCCAGCCGACCAGTTCCACACGTTTACATGCTCTAAGTCTTCAAAAAAGTAGAGCCAAAAAAGATATAAAGAAGTACAGTTTCCCTCAACGTAGTATAGATTTTTGGAATAGAATACCGCAAAATATAATAGGACAGCCAACAACAAGTAAATTCAAAGAAAATTATGATCTCTGGAAGGCAGGAGACACGAGTTTCTGACTCATTCCTGCGCGAACAACTCGGTAAGAACAACTCGGTAAGAACAGACAGACACACAGAATGAGCACCAACCTGGGAGCAGTGCGAGCAGCTGAAGAAATGCTTGACATAGTCGTGGATGACGGGCAGAGAGCTATCGGCCAGTCTGTCTGTGACAGCTGCCCGAGCCAACAGCGTGTGAAACAGCTGCCACAGCGCACAAGTGTAGCCGCGATAGCGAGGCACCGAGCCGCGGCACGAACGCCAGCCTTCGCCCGTCGGCAGCTGGTGTTCACTGGCGGCCAACAGCTGCGCCAGCTGCTCGCCGCTGAAGCTGGTCTGGTTGGCCAGCAGATGGCGCTGTAGGTCGGCCAGAGCCGGCCGCACAGACGGCCGCGCCGGAAAGTGCGCCACCAACAGACGCACAAACGCACGCAGCGCCGACAGCCGGCCGGCCGATATTGTGTGTTTGCCGGCCACCTCGTGAGTCAGCGTGTAGTAGAGCGCCGTCTCCAGGTCGGACATGGTCGGCGCATGGCCGGACTGCTGCATATCCGACGCTGATCCGGATTGCGGCGACGACGGCGGCTGTTGCTGACCGTGTTGAGAAGCCTGGTCCGGCGGGACGGCGGTGGATGCCTGCCGGACGGCCCCCACAGACGGCAGAGAAAGCAACGTGTCGGTGAAGAAACGACGCTGCTCCTGTTCTGCATTGCCGCCACCACGGCCGCCTCCGCCACTGACAGAGTCCGGCACATACACCAGCTGGCGCGTGAAGTTGGCGTGAAACAAGAGCAAGGCGGGCCGCTGCGTAACGTTCAATGATTCAATACCCAGCCAGCTGTTATTGCCGGCTGAGACTGAGTTCTCACCAAGAGGCCACTCATGGCAGCGAGTGATGGCCACAGTGGCACGCCAGGCACTCACGTCGAGAATAACCTGCCGTCCCAGCCCACTGTCAGCCGACGACTCGATAAACAATGCATGAACGCGAGCAGGTAGCTGCAGAAATATCGCCAGAGAACTGTTAAAACACACACACACACACACATTATATACATATATACATATATACATACAACCTATAAACCACAAAACACGCCATATAGCATAGCATTAGTTTTTTCCCCTTTTTGCACGTATTTACATCCACATGAACCTAGGCATATGTCCAGATGTACTCGAACTCCGTACTTATTTACAATGCACACTCACACGCACATACACACACACACACACACATTTCATTTATTGAGCATATGTGCCGCGTTTTTTCAGTGTGTCAAAAGCGCATATATAAGCAAACAATGTAACATGACAGTTTTGAAATCAACAAAACACGACAACACACACACACACACACACACACACACACACACACACACACACACACACACACACACACACACACATACACACACACACATTTCATTTATTGAGCATATGTGCCGCGCTTTTTCAGTGTGGCAAAAGCGCATATATAAGCAAACAATGTAACATGACAGTAGAAATCAACAAAACACACACACACACACAATCACACACACACACACACACACACACACACACACACACACACACACACACACCTGACGGTGCCCAGGTGGGGCCAGCCGACGGGATGGGCGCGTTGTTGCGTGTCACTCAGTCGGTCCACTATATCATTCAGCATCACAGCCACTCCCTTGTGTGGCATATGCTGGACGCGCAGCCCAAACGCGCCTACCTGCATGCCGTCTTCATTATCACTGCTATCGCCAGAGGCGGCGGCAGGAGGGAGTTGCGGCGGGAACCATTTGAGCCACGGGTACCCGTCGATGCGGTGGTGCCGACACACAGACGCCAGGTTGGTGTTGCGCGCGCAATTGATGGCGCCAAGTCGTATTACGTCACGCCACTCTGACACGCGCACACACACAAATATACCGTAAACTCCGTGGTGTAGTGGGTAGCACACCCGCCTCACAAGCGGGAGAATCGTGGTTCGAAACCCGGCGGAGCAGAATTTCATTGGACGAATTCTATAATCCAACAGCCCCTGTCCACCCAGCAGTAAATGATGGTACCAGATATCAGTCATGTGTTGTGTCATGCATTCTGGGGAGGTGGTCCTCTCTAATACGTCTTACGTCCTTGTGGCGCCATAACGTGGAGAGGGTCGGTTCTGCGGTGGCAGCGAGCTGCACGGGACACATCTGTGTGTGTTCATAAGCTTCGGCTTCTTCCCGTGTAGCAGCTGTCACTTGAGGTCTTTAAAAATTAACCATTAAAACCTCTATTTAAGCGGCATGCCGTTCTATTTTTCAAACCTTCTCCGTGGTGCCTTTCATATATAGGTTTTACGGTATATGTACATGCATGCATATACAGACATATAGATACACATATACATATGTACGTGCAAACACATACGCAAACATATGCATACATGCACATAGTCACAAACATACATAAAATTACACATATTACACATACATATTATCTTTCATGTTTTTGGGTCTCGCGTGATTTGTGCATAGACTTGCAAATGAGTTAAATATATTAACTAGACTTGTATTTTCAAGCTGATTATATCGTTTGGGCGCTTCTGGTACGAGTTCAACATGTGGTGGTAATAGTGCACTTGCACTCTTCCCGTGCCACTCGATTTGCCTGTAATTAATACTAATAATAATAATAAATAATAATTATACACACACACACACAAATACACATATATACACACTCACATACATACACACACATAAACACACTCACATACAAACAAACTCACATACACACACATATACATACACACACACTCATATACACACACACACACAAACATATATACACACACTCACATACACACACGTATATACAAACACACATACACACTCACATACACACATATATACAAACACACTCACATACACCTGGTAGAACTCACGCTGGACGGAGGCAGCCAGTGTCTTCCACGTGGGCGCATACAGCTGGCAGTGACCACACCAGCTGTTGTAGAACTGCACGAGCCACACATGACGCTGTCCTGTCAACATCTGCTGAAAGTTGGCCGCATCGAGGAACACGACTGACGAGTGATTGCGCTGGTACAGATCGACTATTGCTGCCTGTTCATCGTTGTCGTCGTTGTCCGTTGGGTTGTGGTTGGCTGTGCAGAGCCGCCCGTTGGCCAACAGAACGGCCAGCGAGATGAGCAGCCAGTAAAGAGACATGGCCAATACGAGCGTCGCAGACACACTCACACACTGACGCGTGTTTGTCAGCACGGCATCTAGGTATCGTACAATAATTTCATGTCAGACCAGTGTAGAACAACACGTCCAATTAACAAATCAAATTAGCACAAGAACCACACACCAATATTACAATATATCTATATATATAAAACAGATCCTATGTGTGTCTGTGTGTGTGTGTGTGTCGGTCCCACCCTCCTTGGTCCATTTTCTGCAAGCTGCTACTCGGTAAACACTTGGTGTACCCGCTAACAATTTATACCATCACGTTGTACATTTTCTTGTCTACACGATAGGCTAAATTTTAAACTTTAAAAATAAAACAAAAAAAAGTTATAGCGGTGAAAAGACAAAATGAACCCTGAAAAATGCGAAAATTTTGGTCAATATTCTACCATCTACTCCTTATAAACCAGCAATGGTACAGCTATACAGATTATACCACTGTGTATAAAAATTTTCTGTGCTACAAGATAGGCTATACTTCATATCCAAAAATTAAATATAAAATATGTAAAAATGACAAAACTTCAATCTACATTCAAAATTATATTTAAACTCCATGCGTCCGATTTTCTATACTTTTTTCTCTATTTCTCAGCAACTAAATATCAAACATCTAAATTAATAATACCATCATGCTGACAATTTTCTTTTCTACAACACAGTATAATTTTAATTTTCCAAAGTGTATTTAAAGAAAGTTACGGCGGTGTGAAGTCAAAATGACAAAGTCAAAAAGGCAAAATTAGCACTAAAAACGTGAATATTTTTGTCAATATTCCGCTATCTATTTCTCATAAACCAGCAATGGTACAGCTATAAAAATTATACTATTGAGTAGAGAATTTTGTGTTCTACAAGATCAGCTATAATTTATACACACAAATGATACAAAACACGTCTACATCCAAAATTACACTTGAACATCGGGCGAGTAAAATAAATTCATTTTTCTAATATTTCTAAGTAACTAAGTACTAAGTACTAAGTAACTATTTGTCACACATTAAAATAAATCATACCATCGTGCTAGAAATTATTTTTTCTACAATACGGTATAATTTTGAATTTTCCAAAGTGTACCTAAAGGAAGTTAGACGGTGTAAAGTTTAAAGGACATATTGCCAATTTGACAGCTATTATGCGCACTTGCGATTACACAGGAATATACACCGATTAAATTTCACTGAAGCCCAATCACAATTAAGAATGCATCATATTAGCTCCAAGCATGGGTGGTGTGATTTTATTGAGTGAAAATATTTTATTGAGGGAAAATATTTTGTACAAATTAGAACAAAAATGATTAAATATGGACTTTTCATTTGGTTCAGATTTTTATTAGTTTACTTATTTTAATTTGCAATATTTTTTATTAATAAAGTATACATTTTATTGCATGAATTGCTCCGCACAACGAGCGGTTTTTCATGCTAATAGAAAACAATATATCTACATTCAGCAGCACACATTCTGGTATCACGCGGCAAAATATTTTTTAGGACTGTTACTCAGGGCCATATTCGTGTAGAAAGCATTCATATACGCCGTTCAACTGGAAAACCCACATGACCACGATAAATTCAGCTATATCGCGGACATATCGATATATCGTGGCCATTTGAGGTGTGCTGCGATTCTGAGAACAAAACTCCATTTGCCCACAAGTATTGCTATTTGTGGCTCACACTTGCCGTCTGATAAACCAGTCATGTAGAAACTCACCGACACATACACACACATTTGCATGCACAAAACACCTACACAGCTCAGTTAATATTAATAATGTACAATATTGGGCTCCAAGTATCGCGGTACTTGTACGGTTTCAAGTATTATCCTGATAAATATACTGGAATTAATAATAATACTCATTTAAACACACAGTTTGTGTATGTACATGCCTTTTATAGAATATAAACAACAAAATGAACTGTTTGTGCTCAATCTAGCATAATCATTAATATATTTTATCGGTAAATATAGGTGTAATGTAGAAATATGGAATGCAGTGCGGGTTTAAATGCTATGGAATATATGATATGTGTCATATTTGACTTCTAAGGTCAACATATAAAGCGCAAAATATATCCAGGCTGCATGCCTAGAATTATAATTAAAGACAAATGTCTAGAATTATAATGGTGTGGACCAATAGGGATGAATAACACCTATTCCTAACATATGCACGTAATACGATATGACAATTCATAGCAAATTTTTAAATCTCAATACTTAATTTTGACTTTTCTGTGGATTTCACTTTTAGCTGTTTAATTTGTATTCGTTTTCTATTAATTGACCCGCACGACGGGCGGGTTAAAATTGCAGATTATATCGGACTTAAGTGATAGCGGAATATATAATATTAGTTGTAAATATTATAGCGGTCAAAATAGAACAGCACTTGAGCAAATGATGTTGGGGAATGATGTTAAGTTATAAATACATTTTGGAAGTACTCTGATGACATGTTTCATCATTATAAGTAATATTAATTGATTGATTCGTGTTTGAGCTCTGAATTATTCCGCACGACGGGCATGTTTAAATATGAAGCCATTTGAGGGAAAGTAGATTGCCAAAATAAATATATATATATATTCACATCCTAACATTTATATTGGTTAAGACTTTTCATGAGTTTACTTTCTTTTTTTTATGTTTGTATTCGTTTGCTTTTATGAACTGAATATGAGTTGTATTGTATGAATTGTTCCGCACAACGGTCGGGTTTAAATGCTAGTATCTATATAAAAGACAACGTATGTGTGTATGTCCACATGTACACAATGAATTGGTGTGCGTGTCTGTGTGCTGAGATTTCATGAGCATACCAGTGTGCAGCGGCGTGTGCAAAGAGACGGACAGAGTGTGTAGCAAAACTGAGCGCTTCACAGCTAAAACCCGACGAGGTTCAATATGTACGTAAAACTTCTTACAAATTCAAATCGACAACGAGGTTACGAGACGCACGCAGTGCGGATCTACTAGCGACAATAACCGCACGAATTGCGGAATCTGTCGCTTGTCGATAAATGAATAAGTATAAATTGAATAAATAAAAACTTATGAAAACCGAGTTAGAGTCAATGAAGACAGTGTTCGGCTGGAATATTTGCAATTCTGAGTAGCATTGGTTCGCGACGTAACAGCTGTGTAGTGAGCGTGTGCGTTGTACCCGTTCAGGTATGTTTGTGCGTGGCTGTCTGAATGTATGCGACCATGTATTAGGGATATGTGTGTGTGTGTGTGTGTGTTTTGCTTGCTTGTGTTTATCCTCATGTAACTGGTATATCTGTGTGCAGTCTCAAGACAGGGTTGCCTTGTTGGGTCAATTCAAAATGTTGAGCAAGCTGGTGTGTATGTGTGTTTGTGACCGAGATTATTTAAGGCGGCACAATATCCGTGTCGACAATACATCGCTGCCGAGTGATTCAACGATTTAAAGTGGCCTAGGACGCCACAAAACTTACGTCAAAAGGCGTTGCAGACATTCATGTGGAGATGAAAACCTCTAGACAAAAGCTCAGACCACCGCTACACACTGACGAATACGCTTCACTGATTTTTGACTAAAGTGTCACTGAAAATAACTTTTGTAAAGAATGCATAGAGCTAGGAACTGTACAGGACCACCGCACACGCAAAGAGAAACACCGACTGGCGACGACGCACAAACGTCACATTTGGAAATATTATGCAAGGACTCATCCCAACAACACATATCAACTTTCAAAATATATGTGTTACAAAAACTGAGATATAATGTTACCAGTTTTGTGTATTAATCCTTCTCAGTGATCAGTGAACAAAAGAGAATGGTTGTGTAAAGAACAACATTAATTTTCTTGAACTCTTGAGACAAAAGATGTTTTAACGCTATTGTTACAAATTCAATTCGGTTCCTGTTTCGGTGAGGAAATTTGTTTTTGGTTTGTTTCTCACTGTTAATTTTTTATTAATATTTAGGCGTAATCAACTCTTGCGTTTCTCCATTACTGTGGGGTATTACCACAATACCCCAATTATGATTAATGTATTACCGCAGACTATTGAATTATGTGAGCAACTCTGCAGTGGTATTAATAAAACTGGCGCAATCTGTAAGGATTTTTACTTGGCATATCATGAGCTGTAAGAACGACATGTTTGCCAGAAGGCTACACACATATATACACTAGCCTATATCTGCATTTATTTTGCACGTGCTCAAAAATGAATTGTAGCCTGTATGACTGTTTTATTTGCGTTTGCAGAATAAATACGTTGTATTTTTGCTGTATTTATTGTGAGCAAACATGGCCGTCGACAATACATTGGTGGAGAAGTCCATGCGCTCAGTATTTGGTGAGTTCATCTTTATTGCATCTGCTTGCTATCATGTCTAAAGTCTTAGTTCATTTATATTAGCTCATTTTGATTCGGCATGAGTTCTGTTATTTTCATGATGTATTCATTCACTGTGTGGTTCATGTAGTGTTTTCACTGTGTGTTTGCGTGTGTGTTGTGTGTGTGTGTGTGTGTTGTGTGCGTGTGTTGTGTGTTGTGTGCGTGTGTGTTTGTATCTGTCTGTTTTTGTTTGTTTGTCAGTGGGCAATATTCCTTACGATGTGACCGACGACCGTTTGAAGGAGATTTTCGGCCAGGTTGGCCCGGTGCTGTCGTTCAGGTGCGGGCCGAGTTTCTCGGACCACTTGATAGAAAATAACTAATTAATTCATTATTTTATAAATTATTTCTTGTTTTGTCATTTGTGTGTGTGTGTGTGTGTGTGTGGCGGCTCGAGAGTGCAATTTTGGAAGGGGCTGAAATAATTTGGGGGGGGGCTAAAATTTGGGACGATTAATCATGTACATGCATCATTAGGCAACGTCTTTGCGATAATGCTTATATCAGCAAACTCTACAGAAAATATACTCTTATTGACGTCTTTGAGTGAACCTCTTGGTTATGAATTCTCGATAGAAACATTTGGATGTGGTGGGCTTCAGCTTCCCCCAAATGCCTTCCTGCTCCCCCTCTTGTCTGACAGTGGTGTGTACGCGGTGGTGATATAATTCTAGAAGGTTCCTGAGTCCTGTTATTCGGTGTTTGAATCAGCATGACACTTTTGTCACACCCATGTGATTCATATGATATTCCGCGGCTCGCCGCAACACTCTGATACCTTTCGGCCCACGTGTTTGATGAGCTCATTCATTATCCCGTATTCGTGTACAATTTGTGTACATGTGTTTGTGTGTGTGTGTGTGTGTGTGTGTGTGTGTGTGTTTGTGCCTGTGTGTGTATTTATGTTGTTTGCTTGCTGGCAGAATGATGACCGATCGTACGACGGGAAAGCCCAAAGGCTACGGTTTCTGTGAGTTTCGCGACCCGGAGACGGCACTGAGCGCCATGCGCAACTTGAACGGTTACGAAATCGGCGGCCGCTCACTACGAGTCGACAACGCGTGCACTGAAAAAAGCCGCATGGAAATGCAGAGTAAGTGGCTGTTGATCAATCAATCAGTGATTTATTGCAAGCGCTCAACATGCGCTTTTTAATTGCAATTTCACTACATACAACAAAGAACAACAAATGACAATGAGTTAACATACATCAGTGCATACATATACGTGCATGTTGTGCTTATGTGTGTGTCAGTGTATGTATGCGCGCGTGTGTGTGTGTACGTATTCACAACGATTCGTCTTTTGAAACGTTGTTCTGTGTGTTTGCGTGTGTATGTGTGTGTGTGTGTTGATTTGCCTGTGATGTGCGCTATGGTTTTGTTGTACTCACGTTTAAGTGTTCGTATTTTAGTACCTGGTTTTATATATTTGTTCATATAGGTGTTTTATTTGTTCGTTCAGCGCTGGCGGCGTAATTTCGCTGAATTCTCTGCTGAAATTTCGCTGAATTCTCGTGTTGTTGTTGTGTTTGGCAGCGCTGATGCAGGGTCCAGCGTACGACAGTCCGTACGGCGAGGAGGTGAAGTCGTCCGAGGCGCCCGAGGCCATTACCAAGGCTGTCGCCTCGCTGCCGCCCGAGCAAATGTTCGAACTGATGAAACAAATGAAGGCGTGCATTCAGGTAAGTGAAGAACAGAGGATGAAAGTGCGAGATAGATAGCAAGAGAGAGAATGGGATAACTGTAATCAGCCAAGTATAATCAGCTCCCATTTTCGTGCCAAATTTTAACATCGAAAGTTAGGCGAGCATTATAATTGAGCGTGTGAGAAATTCCAGTTTACAAAGTCAAATTCTGTATGAGGCGTCTTCTGTAAAGTCAAAATATGTAATGCATTTTATTGGTGCGTTTGTGGTATTTTATCAATCAATATAATACAGGGAGGCAAGCTGCAGGAGTCGAGAAGTCTACTTAATCTGCTTATCAGTTTTCAAATTAGCTGTCAGTTGTCGCACTGTCTGGCTGCTTGATGGCTATATGAGGAAAATGATTTATATGCAACCGACGTTGTTACGAGGATTTATCTAGAAGATTTTGTCCGGGAAAAAATATATGGCATAGGTGAAAACATATAATTTCTTTAATTGGTCACCGAAATTCTCGCCGTTCTTAGCAACCAGGTTAAGAACTTGTAGTGTCCGCGTAGGACCAATAGCAAACAACTGATGACAAACAACTATAATAAATCTCTCTCAGAAACAACCACACAACGCGACCGACCAAACCTAAGTGACCTAAATCAAGTTAACTGTCTGACTCGACAAATACTTACCACTAAGCCCCGGGCAACGAACAATACCAATACAATGACACAACAGTCGCGCGTATGATTCGCAAACGCGCAAGGTTGCCAAAGGTTTCATTTACGTATTTGGCGAAAACCACAGGACACTACATATTCCCGCTCTTTAAAATGAAACTACGCTGACAGCGACAAATTGAGTCATCGGCAGTGTTCAAGTGTAGCGTGCAATGGAGGCGGCGTTGCCACGAATGACGGCCAGGCTTATTCGCTGCCGAAGCCAGGCCGTCTCTCGCGGCTCCCCTGAACGCTCACTTATTCTGCCGCCCAGGAGCTTGACGAAGTCGTCCAGGGGTGCCCCCATCACGCCGGTGGTCTCGATAGCCAGCGGCACTAGATCGTACCGCTGACACAGTTCTGCGTAGCGCCGCCGCTTGTGTATATCTGTGTGTGTGTGTGTGTGTGTGTTTTATGTATGTGTATTTGTATCTATGCTTGTGTGTGTGTGTGTGTGTGTGTTTTATGTATGTGTATTTGTATCTATGCTTGTGTGTGTGTGTGTGTGTTTTATGTATGTGTATTTGTATCTATGCTTGTGTGTGTGTGTGTGTGTTTTATGTTGTTTATTTGAACTATTAACGAATAAACCGATCTCTTCTGTACACAATCTTCGAGTGAATCACATGAACCTTCTGCATGAACCACCTTTTCCTTCTCGGCACACACACTACAATCGCTGTTTTCGTTTGATGGCTCCTAGACTGTATAATAAACTACCAATGTACATAAGATCTGCCTCCTCTGAAGCGTCCTTCAAAAAACGATTGAAGAAATATCTTCTTGATAAATCATATGACCGCGAAAGGCTCCTCATAAAACCCGAGTACTCACTGTAAATAGTCAATTGTCATTGTGTGTATTTTTTCGTTGTCCTGCCTCTCTCTTGCTGACTGTTATAATTTGTCGAGTTTTCATGTGCGTCTTCGTTTATGTGCTTGCCTGTGCGCAAGTGTGAGTTGCTTGACAATGTATGTTTGTCCGTTGGAAGTGTACGCGTGTTCATAGCTTATACATTATCAGTGTGATCTTGTCTTGTACAGAATTGCCCATTTGTGCGTATGTCTGCGTGTTTGTGTGTATGTATGTGTCTATGTATGGGTCCCTTACTGTCTATACTGTCTAAACGATGTGTGTGTGTGTGTGTGCATGTGTGTGCCTTGGTATCCCCACATACCGAATAGATACCTCGATCTGTACATAAGAATTTCTCGTTCAACCCTTTGCGTGTGTCATGTATGTATAGTGTGTGTATACATTTATGTATAAATATGTCCATCTTTGCGCATTTGAGACAAATTGTGTAAATTGCGCATTACAAATGTTGGAATAAATGAAAAAAAAAATGTATGTGTATTTGTATCTATGCTTGTGTGTGTGTGTGTGTTTTATGTATGTGTATTTGTATCTATGCTTGTGTGTGTGTGTGTGTGTGTTTTATGTATGTGTATTTGTATCTATGCTTGTGTGTGTGTGTGTGTGTGTGTGTTTTATGTATGTGTATATGTATCTATGCTTGTGTGTGTGTGTGTGTGTGTTTTATGTATGTGTATATGTTTCTATGCTTGTGTGTGTGTGTGTGTGTGCTTGTGTGTGTGTGTGTGTGTGTGTGTGTGTGTGTGTGTGTGTGTGTGTGTATGTCACAGAACAACCCAGCCGAGGCTCGGTCCATGTTACTGCAGAACCCCCAGCTGGCATATGCCCTGCTGCAGGCTCAAGTTATTATGAGAATCGTTGATCCTCATACTGCCGCCGTATGTCACCATACACACACACACACATACACACACACATGCATACACACACGCGCACAGACGTATGCATGTACAAATGGGTAAATAAATTTGTGTTTGGTTTTTCGTTTGAATGTGAACTGATTCAAGCAACATTTGTGTGTGTGTGTGTGTGTGTGTGTGTGTGCGTGTGTGTGTGCGTGTGTGTGTGTATGTGTATGTGAGTAGATGTGTGTGTGTGTTATAAGTTGTAAAAATACATCAATAAACCTACACACACGCACACTCACACATACATAAACTTACATCCATACATAATATACCTGAAGGCATGTGCGTGTGTGCCTGTTTATGTGTGTGTGTGTGTGTGTGGGTTTGTATGCATGTGCGTGTATACGTGTGTGTATGTGTGTGTATGTATGTGTATACCATTTTTGTGTGTTTAAACATGTGGGTGTGTGTCATTTCATGTGTGTTTAAACATGTGTGTGTGTGTGTGTGTCTGTTTACGTGTGTGTGTGTGTGTGTGCTGTGTCGGCTCAGACAATGTTGCACAAATCACAGCCCAGTCCTGAGCCGTTGCAATTGGCCGATAATTCTGCCTGCTCGGGCGGTGGTGGTGCTCTTACTCAACCACCACCTGCCACACAAACAGCGGGTCCTACTCCTCCGTCGGCACGATCTCGTCCCACCCAGCCTCCTCCGCTGCCTGTCGACACTGGCTCTTCATCGTCTGCGTCGGTGTCGATGATGGACGGCGGCATGACTGCGTCGTTCTCGACGGCTCCTCCGCCGCAGCAGCCGCCGCAGCAAATACGACAACAACAAATGCCGCCCGCCAGAAATGGACCGTTTGGTGCGCGTGCTCGTCTGTTTTGTGTGTATATGTGTTTATGTGTGTGTTGTATGTGCGTGTTTGTGTATGTGTGTTTATTGTGCATGTGTGTGGGTGGGTGTTGTGTGTTTATTGTGTATTTGTGTGTGTGTGTGTACATGTGTGTTTATGTATGGGTGTTGGTTTGAGTGTGTTTGTTGTGTATGTGTGTTGTGTGTGTGTGTGTGTTTATGTGTTTTTGTGTATGTGTGTTTTTGTTTTGTTTGTGTGTATGTGTGTTTTTATTTTCTTTGTGTGTGTGTGTGTGTGTGTGTCTTTTTGTAAGGTATTATTAGATATACTCAAAATCTGAGTATAATTTGGCACACGGCCAAATTATAGACAATATGATAATTAGTATTATTAATATTATTATTATTATCAGTGTTCGTACAGCAGGTTTTTTGTTAGGGCTGTTACTGTGTTTCTATTTGGCAGTTAATTTTAATGTATTCTTTATTATAATATATTTGCCGTTTGGTTTCAGTATTTGGTAAATTTTCATGATTTTCATTGCCGTTTTATGTTGATAATTTCTTGTTTTTATATATTCATCTGCTTTTATTATAGCTTTTTGTATATACTTGTTTTCAATAGCCAATTGTTCAGTAGTTTGCTTTATTGTTGCCTTCCCCGTGCCTTTTGCCCGCTCCCCATATTTATGCCCCCCCCCCTGTGTCAACACGCAGGTCACGACGTTGATTTCCGTCAGTCGGCCGAGCCTGGCGTGCCTATTGGCTCCGATCAAGATATGAGACGAGTTCTACAACAACAACAAGCCCCACCTGCTGTGCGTGCTGGAGGCGCGCCTGCCAATGCTCGCTTTCAACATGGACATGACCAGGATTTGCGAATGTTTCGAGGTTGTTATGGCGCTCACCCTCTCTCTCTCTCTCTCTTTTGATTGTTCTCCTGTGCTCTTTTATTCTGGTTCTTTATTGCTCACTTGCTCTTTCTCTCTCTGTGTGTGTACGTTTTGTGTATCACAAATTAACACACACACCGTATTTTCCTGCTTGATTTTGTTGCTATCTTTTTTTCATAGTAAATCGGCTATCGCAGCTGTCCCAACTGATTCGATTCTGTCTATTACGAATTGGACACAGTTTGTTGGTCCCAGTGGCAACGCCAGGGGGGTTGGAGGGGCTTAATTATCCCTAAAATGTGTCAAGCCCCCTCAATCCCCCACCCACAAAGATAAATCCTGACCAGGAACATTCCTAGTGTAGTTGTTCATGGTTCGCCAAGCCTCTGCATGTTGTGTCTTAGCCCCCATCAACCCCTACTGGAAATATCCTGGCGTCGCCTTTGATTTTCCCTATGTGTCTACGGTCATATCTGTGTATATGCGAGTGCTTTTGTCTATACCCAAACGTGTTCCGTTCATGCGTGTGTGTTTGTATGCGTGTGTTTGTGCGTGTGTTTGTGTGTGTGTGTGTCAGACATGCCACCTCGTGTCGGCGGCGGCGGTGCTCCTGGCGGCGCGGCCATGGTGGCGCCTGGCCGCGCCGCCGACGTGGATTTGCGTGCCGGCGATCGTGACATGCGCGCCAACCGACCCATGATGGATTATGATGCCAGGTGTGTATGAATCATAATCATGATGGATTATGATGTCAGGTGTGTATGAATCATAATCATGATGGATTATGATGCCAGGTGTGTTTGAATCATAATAATGATGGATTATGATGCCAGGTGTGTATGAATCACAATCATGATGGATTATGATGCCAGGTGTGTATGAATCATAATCATGATGGATTATGATGCCAGGTGTGTATGAATCATAATCATGATGGATTATGATGCCAGGTGTGTTTGAATCATAATCATGAAGGATTATGATGCCAGGTGTGTATGAATCATAATCATGATGGATTATGATGCCAGGTGTGTTTGAATCATAATCATGATGGATTATGATGCCAGGTGTGTTACGATGAGAGACAGAGAGTGCATAATGTTAGTGTGTATGTGTTTGTTTCAGTGTGTGTATTGTGTGTGTTTGTGTGTATGTATGTGTGTACGGGTAAGTAAATATGTTGACACACAAAATAATGTAGTTATAAAACAAACATGTCACATAATAATATTAGAGCTGTTTGATTTCGATCAGATTTTCGTGTGTATGTGTGTGTGTGTGTGTATAATTTGTTGTACTGTTTATTTTGTGTATAGATACAGTAAAGGAAATCAATCAAAGAGCTTTATTGTACATCCTTCATCAGGTTTTTCAGTACAACAAAACAAACACACACACACGTTCAAACAAACATACACATACACAAACAGACACACTCATATTGTGCACTCCCTCTCGTGCCATACACACATACATACACACACAAACACACGTTATAGGCAATAATTTTCACGCATATTAAACATACAAATTCTCTAATATCAGATATCTTACATATACACAGACAAACAACAGCAAAAAAACGCAGAATAAACAATGTTTTCAATGTAGAAACTTTGTGTTATTGTGTGTATGTCTGTGTGTGTGTGTGTGTGTGTGTGTTGGGACAGGATGTACGGTCGTGACCCTCGTTCCAGCGGGGGTGCTCCGATGGGGCAGCAACGCGACCCCCGGTTCTCTTCGTCGGGAATGTCGGCAGACCGCGATATGAGAGCCGGTAGGTCACTCTAGTATCTCTCTCTCTCTCTCACTCTCTCTCTATCTATCTCTTGTCCTCTGTCTCTTCCTCTCACACACACACACACACTTGCATATTACATTATCACATTACCTTCCATCATTATGTTGAGTACAACATCTTTGATATTTCCAAGCGTGTATATCAATTGATCCCATTCAAAATGTTATGTAAATATTGCGTTAGTATCAAATAACTGCAGGACCGGATTTAGGGGGGAAGGGGGCAAAGAGTGCAAGTGCCAATGGGCTTCCACATTTTAGGGAGCCCCAAAAAAGGACCCAGGCTTGAATAATTTCGGTGAGGCTTGCTTCACTCGCCACCCACCTCAATGTGTGTTTGTGTAGGTGTCATTATTTTCTGTATTTTCACGCATATAATTTCAGTGTTAAAGTTGTGCCATGCAACTCATAGTTATGCTCTGTCAATACAAACCCAATAAACATGTATCTGGAAGGCGTGTGTTCAATGTAAAAGATACAAACTTGTTATGAAGAGTATGCTGACAGAATTAAATAGTGTTTAATTCCGTTTTTATGGATTTAGTGGCATTTTTGGTAAATCTTCAACTCAACATCTATTATTTTATCCAAACTTTTTTGTTCTTAACACACCAAACTGTCACTGTATTAATTATTCATAACAAAAATGTGTATCATATGAAAAACAGCAAACAACGACATTACAAATATCATTAATTTCACTAAATTATCCTAGCCACAAGTGCCCAGTAGTTGTTTTGCACGAGTTTTCATTATGAGGCTTATTTACGAGTTGAGTAGTAAAGTATTTGTGTTAGATGCAGTCGTTTCTGAACTGGATTTCGTCTGTGGAACATTGTTCTCACAAACTGTCAGTTTAGCTTAAGTGTTGAAGGTGAATACCTGAAGACATCATCATGCAATCAGTGCGCAATAAGAACATTGAGGAGGCGTTTGCCAAACACCTCGCCTGGACCGGTGTAACCGAACAGGCAGCCAAGCTATGCGTCCGCTATAACATCACTTCAAAGTGGAGCATGCTTTCCAACTGGAAGAAGACCATTCGCCAGTGTCCCGCGTACTATGTGCGCAACCTTAAAAACTACTCGGCGAAAATGACCACCAAGAGCTGCAACAAGGCTCTCACCATGTGTGGCAAGCACATCACGTTGCTGCAGGATCTTGAAATCTCGCTGCGAATGTACAACAGATGGTGGCTAGTAGATTTTGTGCAGGAGCAACAAGGAGTCGTTGTTCTGCTCGACTACATCAATATCATACTGTCGGCAAAAGAAACAATGGACCAAGAAGAGCAGACCGCCGCCCAAACATGCTGTATGCCGATTTTCAACAATTCGTCATCAAACAGCAAAAAGTTCACTCGTACTACCAATGCACACCAGGTGTTACACCAGTGTGTGCTCTGCCTCAAGGCAATAGTGGGCGAGAGCGAATCCATCAACAAAATCGTGCTGAATCGGACCAATACCCTGGTGCTGGTGCGTTGCTTAGACTTCATCAAACAAGAGTCTTCGGCAACCATCATTATCGATCCAACAGCATCAACGATCATGGGTATTTTAAAAACGTTGGCCAAACACGACCCAAATATCCGCGCTGTGCTTCAAGAGGTTCCATGCATGGATCTCTGTACTCGTCAGCTGGGTCAATTAAGCCATGTGGTCACTCATTTCGATGAACCTGGGTCTCGATCGCCATATATTGGTTACTCTGAGGGCCACCAGTGGGACAACGTGGAGTCAATGAGCCAAGAAACCAGGTTTGTCAGTGAGATGGCAAAAGAACTGGACTTCGTAGAAATCAAATGTCCAGTCAGTATGAAGACCACGGATCCATCCATTCAAGAGGTTAGTGAATCTGCAAACAACAGCAAAATTAGCAGAGACGCAACCGATGAGGTCTTTCCATCACCGCGGCTAAGCGAAAAATACAATTTAACACGAACATATACCTCATCACCATCATCCAGACATATACAAGCAGAATCTCCTAGACTATCATCATATAGGTCATCATCCTCATCATCTTCTCCATTATATCCTTCATCATCATTATCATCACCATCATTATCGTCATCACCACCATCGCCGGCACTCGTCGTCGACCCTACCAGCACTGAAACAGTCGGTGTGGACCTGGCTCCTGCGGCGGCGGCCAGCTCAATGGAGGCGGTCGCGAGTCCCATCCAATATTCAGTGGCCGGTTTTGAGCTGATCCGTGTGATTGGACGCGGCGGCTACGGTAAGGTGTTGATGGTGCAGCAGCAACACACTCGGCAATTGTACGCCATGAAGGTGATAAAGAAGGAGATCGGCGTGAATATCGAATCAGTACAGACCGAGAAACACGTGTTTGAGACGGTGTCCAACCACCCGTTCCTGGTGGGACTGCACTCGTGCTTCCAGAGTCCAAGTCGGCTGTTTTATGTGATTGAGCTTGTGCGCGGCGGTGACCTCATGTTCCACATGCAACGCCACGGCAAACTGCCCGAGGAACACGTCAGGTTCTACGCGGCTGAGATCTGCGTGGCGCTCAGCTTTCTGCATTGGAACGGCATCGCCTACCGCGACCTGAAGCTGGACAATGTGCTAATCGACCACGAGGGTCATATCAAGCTTACTGACTACGGCTTGTGCAAGGTAGGAATGTGGCCAGGCTACACGACGTCCACCTTCTGCGGCACGCCCCGCTACATGGCGCCGGAGATTTTGTGTGGCGATCATTACGGCTTCAGTGTGGACTGGTGGTCGCTGGGTGTGCTCATGTACGAGATGCTGACTGCTAGCACTCCGTTCGATATTCGCGAGTGTTCTATAGCGTCCGATGAGGACCCCAACGACTATCAGTATTGCCTGATTCTCGAGAATAACATCCACATTCCGGACTATTTGTCGGCGGATGCGCGGGACATCCTCACGAGGTTACTAAACAAGAAGCCGGAGGAGCGACTGGGCTGTCATCCGGACACTGGTATCATGGATATAGTTGGACACGCGTTCTTTAAGGGCGTTGACTGGCAGCTTCTGGAGCAGAAGCAGGTGACGCCGCCGTACAAGCCACAAGTCAACAACGAACATGACCTCGCCAACTTTCCGCCCGAGTTCACCGACGAGACAGTGCATCTGACACCCGACAACTCGATTAATATTGAGGAAATTGACCAGAACCAGTTTGACGGCTTCGATTATGTCAACCCGCTGCTGATGTAGCTCGAGGACCGCGTATGACCACCAAGCATCATATGCTGTTCTCTTGTCGCAGCGTTCGCCTGGGTGTGCTTGCTCGTGAGGATGTATTTGAGTGCTTGTATTTCGTATGAGTATGAAAATACAGGTTGTCCTTGTCGCTCGTGTGTTGTGTATTACGCGTCTTGTGGCTATACGAACATCTCAATTTGGCGACCCCTACTCGTCTGACGCTCATTGTCAGTTATTAATTAATACGTTATTATTGATACGTGAATATGAAGTTCGCAATGAAGTCTACCTCTCAAATACCGAATGAAACCAGTTTTAATCGAGTTCTTAAGGTACTTCAATTCATGGAGACTGCAGTGAACGACTGGCTCGTGATTCTTGTTTATAAATTTCACTTGCAAAATAGTTTATTCATAATGTTTCTGAAAAAACTAAGGTTTCTATGAAATTTCTGCATTGTCAAGGCGTGGATTTGTGTCGTGGATAGGGGGCATGACATCCATGATGCATTAATCTTCAAGGATGGCTCAGCTAGTCAATTACATGATACCCTCAACTATTTTCGGAATATTCAATCACAACAAACATAATTAAATGAAAGGTATATTACATATAATTTCATACAAACCCACTTGTAGTGTATTGTTAGTTTTTCGCTATGCTGATTTTGATTATAACATACCCAATACCCAATAAACTGAACTCAGCAGAACTCTCGGGTGTATAACTACATATTCATCCCCAACTAATTTATCAGGTGTATTCATACACCTCATGCTCCCAGGATCCACAGCCATGCTGTGGGGCTCAACAGATATGGTTACGTGGCTGGATTTAGGGGGGGGGGGGGGGGGGCAAAGAGGGCACCTGCCCAGGGACCCCCACATTTTAGGGGGCCTCAAATAATGACCCGGGCTAGGCCGAAGAATTACTAGGCTACGAAGCAGGGTATGCCTCCACACATAGATTGCCCAGGGGCCTTCACATACCTAAATCCGGCACTGACAGTAAATGTTTCTAGTAAATACAGCCTAATGATTACATATGTGTTAATATAGACGTCAAAAAACCACGAAAAATTGTCATTTAGGTTATATCAGCTAGTGGGTTGATGTGATGAAACATGTGTGTGTGTGACAGGTCGTGGAGGAATTACACAAAGTGAAGCTAGCAGTGTTACAGCATCTGCAGCCGCTGCAGCAGTGGCCGCGTCTGGTCTGTCCTCATGTATCGCCGGAGACGACCAGGAAAAAGTGAGTCGGCTGCTCAGAAAAATAGAATATTCCTCTCTCTTTTTTGCCCACTCGTTTTTTATTTGTTTTGTCTCTATGACTTTTTCTAATTGTTCATCATGTAAAGGCGTTTAATTATGGCGATGCAATTTATTGATGAGTCAAAGATTAATTATAGTAAAATAACTATATAGAACTCAGCGTAACTCGGAAACACCAGCAACAAACATCAACACCAACACGCTCTCAAACTGTAACTAGCCCCTCGTCACTTGCAAACACTCAGTCAACGCCTCATATCAGCCGTTCAGGCACAAACACCGCACACACACACACACATACACACACACATGGGCGTGAATCCTGGGGGGTATGGGGGATATATATACCCCCGACAAATTGGCTGGGGGTATGAATATGCAATTATATCCCCCGAAAATTGTGCTGAGTTCAGTTCATTGGGTATATTATCATCAAAATCAGCATAGAAGGCAAATGACAATATGCCAACAATGCAAAAAATTATAAATATGTGAAGAATTATACAATACACTTTTCATTTACGCAATACACTTCTAATCGGGGTATGTGCGTTGAGGCTGAAAATAGTTGAGGGTCCCACGCAATTGACCAACTGAGTCAACATTAAACACTAATGCATGATGGCTGTCATCCCCCCGAGCCTCGACACACAAATCTACGCCGATGCACACACATACACATTACAATACATATAAAAGTCACACACATACTCCAAACCACACATAATTCCTTTCTCTCTGTATATTTCCTCTTTCTGTTTGTTGTTATATTTTGTTTTTATATATCTCCTTTTTTCTCTCTCTCTGTGTGTATGTGTGTGTGTGTATGTTTGCGCGCGTTGGTATGTGAGATTCTATATCACACCCTATGACTCCGTTGTTCAGTGAATAAATCTGTTCAACAAGAAGTATTACGTGGATGAACATGCAAATCAAAGACACGAGAATTTCCCAGTACAATTTGTGTGTGTGTGTGTGTGTGTGTGGCAGGCGGCCCTTATCATGCAAGTGTTGCAGTTATCTGACGAGCAGGTGGCAGCACTATCGGCCGAGCAGCGTCACAGCATTAGTATGCTCAAACAGCAAATTGCCGCCGCCAAGCATAATTAAACAGCCAGTCACGATCAGTAAACATGAAACAATACCCGTGAAATGAGCGTGGTGTTTGTGTTTACTTTGTGCGCGTGATTTTGTGGTTGTTTTGACGCTGTAGTTTGTTTTACTCCTGGATTTGCTTCAGCTTCGGCTGTGGCGATTTTGTTCGGTTATTTAGCAGTTTTCACGAAAGGTTTCACTTGTATGATACACCTTGGCGTACTAGACTTCACTGAAACGTTTCTCTTCTAGGGTTTTATATTGAAAACTACTCTTTTGTGTTGCTCAATTTTCCTGCTTTCCGAATGTTTGTATAATACACATTTGAACTTCCTTTGTACAACGGGTTTTTTGGTTGAATCTCGCCATTATATAAGGGCTGGTTTTCAGCTTGCGGCTTGTTAAAGTTTGAAATTTGCCGAGCCTACGATATTGTAAATTTGACAGTGGTTGCGGCGTACGATAAAAATAAGCGATCAACGATAATTATCGCTGAAGTCAAACTTTATATCGTTTATCTTAAATTTGGGGGCGATCAGTGGTGTACATGCACCATTATGCAACGTCTTTGCGACAATCTTTATATCCACAAATTCTGCAGAAAAATATTTCTTTTGACTTCTTTTAGTGAACCTCTCGGTTATGAGGAGTTGATAGAAACATTTTTGGGTGGCTTCAGTCCTCTGAGTCCCCCTCTGGATCAGCCAGTGACACCTGACCCTCTCCCCTGCAGCCAGAACCAGGACATAGTGACAGAAAAGCCTAAAGAAGCCAGCGACGACCCATTTGCCCTCCTGGAGAGCCCCACTATCGTGGAGGAAGATGGGCCCAATATTGAGGAGCTCATCAAGGAGGTGGACACCTGGGGCAGGAGCAAGATGGCAGAGGTGAAGCCTGGGCAATTCCCCAGCATGTACAGGGAGAAGTGATCTCGCTGTTCATCAAGTACAACACGGCCTTGCCCAGCTCTGCTGCCGTGGAGCGCATGTTCAGCACTGCTGATGACGTCCTCAGGCCCAAGCGTGCATGCATGACCAGTGGTTTGAGAAGCAGGTCTTCACCAAGGAAAACACGCAGCTCCTGGATGCTGTCTTGAGGAGGAAGGAAGAGTCTGAATACTTAAACTAAATTAGGTATACTTATCATTTATCGCTTTTATTATCGCAAGTTAACATTTTTATCGCTATCGTTTAATCGTTTATCGCAAGTTGGGGTTTGCATTTTTGTATGGTTTATCGAAGGTTAGGGGAAAAATTATCGTTTCATCGCAAGTTAGAAACAAAGTTATCGCAGACACCACTGAATTTTGAGTGTACACAAGTCTGTTGAGGTTATATTGGACGCCCCCTTGTGAGCCCATCCACAGCTATAACTCCCAGTGGATTCAAGTAAAGGTACTAATGAACGAGCTGGGGCCAGGATTTGAACCTAGAACCTCTGGCACGCGACTTAAATGTCTGCTCTCCCCACAAGATGAACTTATTCAACAATTTGGTAAATAACAATATCGAAAAATAATTAATAAAAAATTTTACGAATTTTTGGAGTCAAATTTGAAGTGTATAAAAATACTTTCAAAATTATTTATCAAATATTTATTCCATATGATTGATACAAATGTGACATCATTTCTTCTACGTGACGCATTTATGCGGCTTTGCATATTTCTCATTTACGTTGGTCTCTTTGGTATTTATTTTTTCCACAGTGATTTTCCAGTGATGCACTGAGATTCTGTCAGTTGATCACAGTGTTACTCTGACGCTTGTCCATCTGAGTGCGCTTTCTTCAAACCGGATCCTATATGGTAACTCGTATTTGTTCATCTATGAGTGTTATTCTTTGAACATATATAGATCCCCTCCTTCAAAGGAGCTCGCAGAGCACATCGAGGTAATATTGTATTTTCTGCTTTGAAATGAAAACAATTGTGATTATACGAGGGAATATATAATCTAGAACAATTCCTTTAGCGCGAGGTATCCCCCAAGGCTCTGCTCTTGGACCTCTCTTATTTAACCTTTATATGTCTTGTTATATGTCTGTCGTTTTGCTCCATCCTTAGACGCTTCTCTCTATCGTTTCATATCTATGCGGATGACATCCAACTATATCTTTCCCTTCCTCTTCCTTATTCTAACTTTATTTCTGACGTCCTGTCAGATATCTCCTCTTGGTGTGTGTCTCGTGATCTCCTGCTTAATACTTCTAAGTCTGAATGTTCTGTCCTTCATCCTCCACGCATAGTGCCTCCTTTACTTCCTTTTCCTCTTTCTTTGTCTGTCCGTAATATGGGTATCATTATTGACTCGTCTCTTTCATTTTGATGATGTCCCTGCTGTAGCGCGTTCGTGTCGTCTTATTCTTCGTTCGTTGTATCCTATCCGTCCCGTTCTTGATCAGTCCTCTGCCATCAAACTCATTCATTGTTTAATTTTCTCTTGAATTGGCTATTGTAACTCTATATCTACATGTTCCTCGCTCTTCTTTGAAAATCCTCCAGTCTATCATTAAGAAATCATGTCGTTTTGTGTTATCTCCTACTCCTTGTCTTCACAGTTCCTCATTTCTATTCAAACTCCGCTGGCTTCCAATGATCCCTCGCATACACTGACCCTCGCCAACCGATCATATCCAATCTGCTCACACCTTCTAGCGACCTCATATCTCATCATCATTTACCTCTTTCTTGTCCTCGTGCCTGCAATGAATCCTCTTGGTCTAGCAAATCTTTTTTCTTCTATCATCCCCGTCTCTACAACGGCCTTCCTCTTAGCGTGACTTCCTCTCAATCTCTTGCTGCGTTTTCTACTTCTCTTCGCAATCATCTTTATGACATATCCTTCGATCATTCTTCGCATAACCTTACTCCCTATGCCGCGCTCTGAGCCCGTTCGATAAAATCTTTGTTCTGATTTTGTTTGTATGCTTATTGTGATATGCTGATTTGATTCTGATATTGTGTTCGTGTAAGTGCATGTGCCTATCTGTGGATGTGTGTGTGTCTGTTTTATATTGTTATACATGTGTGTGGCGTGTGTAGGTATATGTATATATGTGTATATGTATGTATGTGTATGTGTTTATATGTATGTATTTGTCTGTATGTATGGATGTATGTATGTACATATATATGTGTTATGTGGGTTTGTATATGTTTTGAATATGGGTACGTGTGTGTACATGTATATGTGTATGTAAGTGAATTGTATGTGTGTGCGTGTGTATGTATACTTGTGTTTGCCGCCTGTGTGCTTATTTTGTTGCGTTGTTTATTTACTCTTTGCTGACTATTTGCTATTTGTTTTACTTCATCCGCGAGTGTGTTGATATGTGCGCTCTACAAATATATGTTGATTGTTGATTGTTGTTGAATGTCGGGTTTTTCACGGGCTAGACGATTGCATGGTCGTAGCAATCTTTTTTTGCCATGTAAATTCTGCATCTGGGCCCTATTGTGAATCAGGTTTTGTCGTTAAGGACGGCGTAATGTGTATACTCTTAAATATCGCAGCTTCCCATCACCGAACCCTGAGATCAGGATTTTTCACAGTTACTTCTGTTATAGAATAGTGCTCTTCATACAGCTCTAGAATAGTAAATGTTTTTATCATTGTACATTTTCAGCAATTACAGTCTGACTTATGGAAATTTCGCCTGGCTGAAATTCTGACTTATAGCCGTGTGGATACACCGGCATGCTCATTGCCGATAATCTGATTATCCAATTGATGTTATTCATACTTGCTTTGTGTGCATGTGTTTGTGTAACAATGCGTGCCGTGCTATGCATTCAAGCGTGTTAATCTAAACTATTATAAATGTTTGTTTTCAATAATAATAATTAATATAAGATAAATTATATGCATAATAAAAATATAATGATAAATCTCAACAACAATGTTGTTTGTGAATATGTTTTTTTTAGAAAGATTACAATTTGTCAGGCAGGGAACATGGTCGATAACAGTTTACTGGTTAAACAACTGACGGCCGATGATTTCGCTCCGGCGCGGTTTGTGCGCGACGCGACGCAACAGTGCATCGGAATCGGCGACCTGCGCCAGTATCGCCGCCGTCTGGCAACACTGTCCGACACGACTGGCGACGAGCTCAAGCGCCACGTGTTTCGCAACTACCGCCAGCTCATAGATACGGCACGTGAGATTCAACATCTGGAAGCCGAGATGTACCAGCTGACGCATCGGCTGACCGAACAGCGGTCGTTGTTGGTGTCGTTGAGTGCGGCGACTGGCGCGGCTGCGGCAACAGCGGCGGCCGCGTCGACGGAGCCGGCAAATACAGCGCAGGCGTCGTCGTCCGATCCGGCGGCGTCCGGCAAAAACTCGGATGATACGTCGGAATTGGTGGGTTTGTCATTGTTAATAATACATACTACAAATAGAGTTATTATTAAATATTGATATTATGTATTATTATTGTTGTTATTGTAGAATCACTGAATAAGTTGGGAAGGGCGTGAACGCGTTGATACATACACCTTGATATTCAACAGACAGACAGACAGACAAACATAGAGAAGAGCAGTAGCATACCGAAAAGAAGAGCAATGTGGAAATTTAATGAGGTGGAACGTAATCAGAATTACTCACAAACACACACACACACAATGTAACGAATTTTCCCGTGTATAAGATATCTTTTTTGGTCTAAATTTTCAGTTTTAAAACAGAGGATCTCTTATACATGGGAATATGTGTTTTAGCACCTATATATACTTTTGTCCACGATTTTTGTGTAAAAATTGAAGCGGCTTCTTATACACGGAAAATTCTCTACAATATTTCTTAAAAATGTTTAAAGGCCTCAAGTGGCAGCTGCTACACGGGAAGAAGCCGAAGCTTATGAACACACACAGGTGTGTCCCGTGCAGCTCGCTGTCACCTTATACAATCATCCTTCTCTTCGTATTATTGCCAGCATAGATACATACATACAGCATAGATACTGCTGGCAATATTATCTATTAGTATGTTCTTACTAGTTGTTCTCGCAGTAATGAGTCAGACAGGCTCGTGACTGCCGCCTTCCAGTCATGTCGTATTTGCTCTTGAACATTTGTGTTGTTGGTTGATGTACGACGTCGCTTGATAACCCATTTCAGCTTTCTATTGCTCTATTTGGTAAACTATGTGTGTGTATGTTTTTGCTTAGCGAAATCTTATTATACTTAAGATAATATTGTTTATACTAGTGATGAATATAAGGTGTAATTTCCTCTCTGCTCTCTCTCTGTCTCTCCCTCTTTCGTGTGTGTGTGTGTGTGTGTGTGCAGCGCCCTAGACCCCCTCTAGTTGTAGGGCGCTACATAAACATACACATAATATAATGTGATGTGTGTGTGTGTGACAGTCGTTGAGTGCCGAGGCGGTGGAGAACGGCCGGCGACGTCTGCTGCAGTTGGCCGACACTGTGGACGGAGTGATCGACGCTGACGTGTGTCGCCAGCCAGGCCGTCACTTGGTGTTCGACAGCGAGCTGCTCGAGCTCAACCCCAGCACAATGACGGCTGTTGGCCGACTGCGAGGCTATTTGTTCAACGACGCGTTGATGACGGCCTGCTGGCTGGCCGAGCGACGCGGCGGCGTGCGGCACCGACTTGACGCACTGTACCGGCTCGACGCACTGGCGCTGGTCAACGTGCGAGACGATGGCGGCAGCGGAGACGGCAGGACGCTTCAGAATGCAGTCAAACTGTTATTGACGGATAGCAAAGGCCACAGTGAGAGCGGGGCGGATGGAGGAGTTCGTGTGCTGCAGTGTGCCAATGCCGATATCAAACGCATGTGGCTGCAACAGGTGAGTTACCATCTTCCCTCTCTCCCTCTCTCTCTCTCTCTCTTTCTCTCTCTTTCTCTCTATCAGTGGCGGCGCCAGGATTTTTCCAGATGGGAGAGAGGGGGTGTTGAGGAAGAAGATGTGTGGGTGTTCGACGTAGAATTTTCACCGGGCACGAATTTTATCCGTATAACCGGCGTTGATGTCAACGTTCATGAGACACAAGTGTTTGTATATATATGTATGCATGTGTGTGTGTGTGTGTGACATCTGATTTCATCTGTGTTCTTATTCCTTTGTGTCTTATGTTTTATACTCCAACCTGTAATTGGGCGCGATTGTCGTGTTGGCTGCTGAAATATAATATGAAAAATACACAGAAATGAGTGACGCGTGCTTTTTTCGCGCTGATAGGTCGATGCTGCTAAACGTCGCAGACTTGAGCAACAGCAGAGAGAGCGACAGGCTCGCGAGAGGCACCTTCCCTCCTCTTCGTCTGCTTCTGTGTTGTCGCCGGCGGGCAGGAGGCCGGCAGATGCACGTGAGATGAAAGGCGTCACGACCAGCCAGGCGAAATCACAGCAGGATGGCGACAAACAGGTGAGCTGGGCCATTAAGCCCATACTTTCAATCCAAAATTCCACTGCATATTTTCCATGGTGGGCTTAATGGCCAGATCAGCTATTTCAGGGTAAAAAATATACAGTCTGACAAAGTTTTATTTATCCAAAACAACAAGCTTCATTATAGTATAAATTATATCAATGACATATGCGTGGACTCCGTGGTGCAGTTGTTAGCACACCCGCCTCACAAGCGGCAGGTCCGTGGTTCCAAACCCGGCGGAGCAGAATTTCATTGGGCGAATTCTACAATCCCACAGCCCCTGTCCACCCAGCAGAAAATGATGGTACCAGATATCAGTCATGTATTGTGCCATACATTCTGGGGAGATGACCCTCTCTAATACGTCTTACGTCCTTGTGGCGTCATAGCGTGGAGAGGGTCGGTTCTGCGGTGGCAGCGAGCTGCACGGGGCACACCTGTGTGTGTTTATAAGCTTCGGCTTCTTCCCCTGTAGCAGCTGCCGCTTAGGCATTTAACCTTTAACGATATATCAATTATAACAATAACGACAAAGGGTTAACCCTTTGTCGTTATTGTGGCCCGATCTGGCTACATAAGTGGCGTGTTTTCGCGCCAATATAATGACGTCATGATGACGAAAGTGGCGTCTCTTTCTATCAGCCAGTAGAGGAGAGTCACATCATCATATTCCGACCAATCACAGACCTCCCTTCCTCCCGGGCTACAAGCGACACGCCCTCCCATGTGGCATTGTTTCGGAGACCGCCATGGTGTGCACATCCAGACTGATTTTCTCCTACTCTCGCCGCCCTCACGCCCATAATGATGAAAGTAAGTAAATACCATTCACATATACTACATTTGAATATATTATCTATCGATAGAATATGGTCCCAAGTTATTCACATTATGGGAAGTTAATCTAAACATTATGGGAATCTAAACATTACGTGAAAAAGTGTGTATCCCGATCGATCCACATTACCGAATTGTCTACAACCATGTGTGACCCTTTAGGTCTACACTGGCCGTTTCTGGTCATTATTTTTCGTATGTACGGAATATCAGAAACATCTTTAATTTTACTTTGATTACCTAATGTAATGTCCAAAGTAACCATAATATATTCCCAACCCTACATACTCTATATATATATATATATATTTGGGACCAATTTGGGTTAATTTCAGTGCCTATTTGTAGTGTGTGGTATGTATTGTAAATTAATATTATGTATTTTTATTTACTCTCTACGACAAAGACAAAAGTGGTTAAAAAGATAATTTTATTTAACAAAAATTCCCCATTGCTACAGTTTTCCACCTCTGGTTTCTACCGGAAGTCCAACGCCCCTAGAAGATGGGTTGCTCCTCCTTCATTTGAAGATGAGGTAGAGCCTGAGATTGATGTGGATGATAGTGACCAGGACCCAGATTATGTTGAAGAGGAGGACATGATGCCTACAACTTCAGGTGAGAATAAAGTAAACCTTTATTTAGGCCTACTTCTGGCTGTTATTTTTTTCTATATTTCAAAGATTTTTTAGGTTAGTGTCATCCTTCAATATCAAACATAGGTTTGCTTGTTTTCCTTGGAGCGAGGGGAAAATTAGGCCTACATTTGGCCATGGTTTTTTTGTTTCCAAGATTTATTAGGCTAATCCTTCAATAAAAACATGTTTTGCAGTTGTTTTTTCTCTATATCCAGGATTTATTAGCCTAATCCTTCAATAATAAATATGTTTTGCTTGGAGTTAGGGGCACATTAGGTCTACTTCTGGCTTTTTTCTTTATTTCAAAGACCTATTTCAAAGATTTATTAGGCTAATTCTTCAATATCTCTGTTCATGTTACTAATTCATATTTATTCTGCAGGACATGTGCCCAGGATCAGGCCTGAAGAAATGCCAGTTGACGATGATGAGGAGGAGGCAGTCTCGGGGGACGCTCCACCACTCACCAAGAAGGCAAAGAAGACAAAGAACCAACCTAGGAGGGTATGGAAGAGAGAAGATATTGGACACCCGCTTCTACCCGAGGACAACCATCCGGTGCCTGATTTTCTCCTGAAGCCCTATGAGTATTTCCTCCAGATGATTACCATCCAGATGTTCGAGGACATTGTGTACCAGACAAACTTGTATGCACGGCAGAAGGAGGTCAGTACCACCTTCTCCCTTGACATGCAGGACCTGATGGTGCTTGTGGGCATTATCCACTACATGGGGGTAGTCCACATGCCTTCCCTCGATGACTATTGGGCAGTCAGCACCCGCATCTCACAGGTGACCGATTACATGTCCGCAAAGCGCTTCAAGCAACTTCGAACTACCATTCACTTCAACAACAACGACAATGCCAAGGCTTCCACAGACCGCTTCTTCAAGGTACGGCCTCTCTTCACAGCAGTAACCAAGCAATTCGTGCAGGTCAAGGAAACTCCCCAGCAATCGATTGATGAAGTGATGGTGCATACAAGGGCACAATGGCAGGGAATCTTCGTCAGTATATCGCCAACAAGCCGGACAAGTTTGGCTACAGGTTATTCTGCCGTGCAAGTATTGATGGTTTTATCCACGATATCCTAATGTACCAGGGACAAATGACTTTCAGCAGCCACCCTGTAGACCTGAGTGAGGAGAAGGAAGAACTACTGAGCAGCAGGATTGTGATTGTCCTTGCCAAGACCATCAAATACCCTGCTAATTCAGCCATCTATGCCGACAATTTCCTTACAAGCATACGACCGGTCGAGTTCCTGAAAGAGAAGCTCCAATGCCGATATGTGGGGACTGACAGAACAAACCGCATTGGAAATCCACCACTGATATCCAAGAAGGAAATGGAGACGAAGACCACTCCCAGGGGGAAGCATGATTATGTGTCCTGCAACGGTGTCCTTGCCATGTGTTGGAAGGACAATAAGCGTGTCACAATCCTCTCCTCTGATGCCGGGGTTCTAGCACTCTCCAGCGCGAAAAGGTGGGATAAAGACTCAAAGAAAAAGGTCAACATCCCATGTCCTGCAGTCATCAAGGAGTACAATGGTAAAATGGGCGGCATAGACAAGTCGGACATGCTCACCCATCTCTACAAATCTCCGATGAAGGCTAAGCGGTGGTATCTCCGGCTATTCGGGTACATCATAGATCTGTGCACCACTAACGCTTGGATCCTGTACAAGAGGGATTGCAAAGCCCTAGCAGAGAAGCCCATGACCCTCAAGAACTTCCGCCTGGATATCAGTGCCTTTGCCCGTGACTACAAAACAAGACCTGCCAGAAGCCTCCGCCATGCCCCTGAGAGTTTTGTCCCGCTAAAGAAGGGACAAAAAACCAACCGCCCATCAGACAATCTTAGGTACGACCATTCCAAGTTCCACTGCGCAGTTTTTTGCAAGCAAAGGATGACCTGCAAACACTGCTCGACACACAAGGAGATGCACAGGTCTAGGTGGGTGTGCAAAGTGTGTCATGTTGCCCTTTGCCTCAATGAGGCAAGGAACTGTTTTGAGGAGTTCCACATACCCCCCGCTTCCAACTCTCCCTCCACATCCGCCTCACTCTCACCCGCCAGGCGATCTACATCAGCAAGTCCGTCTTCAAGTGCATAGACTTCAGAAAAACATGATCATTGAATTAGGACATGTAATAATTATTTTTTTCATAATTTCTATGTTTTCTGCTTATGGAAATACATTTTTGAAAACCAATAAATTGTCTATTTCATGGTGCATAGACTTCAGAAAAACATGATCCTTGAATTAGGACATGTAATAATTGTTTTTTTCATAATTTCTATGTTTTCTGCTTATGGAAATACATTTTTGAAAACCAATAAATTGTCTATTTCATGGTGCATAGACTTCAGAAAAACATGATCCTTGAATTAGGACATGTAATAATTGTTTTTTTCATAATTTCTATGTTTTCTGCTTATGGAAATACATTTTTGAAAGCCAATAAATTGTCTATTTCTTGGTGCATAGACTTCAGAAAAACATGATTATTGAATTAGGACATGTATTCATTTTTTTGTATAATTTATTTATTTTCTGCTTATGGAAATACATTTTTGAAAGCCAATAAATTGTCAATTTCATTTACCAGAAATAATCAAGGTAGTCCAATAGGGCCACATATAATTATGACGAGGCCGGTCAGTGTAGCCCAATCGGGATACATATGGCAATGAGGAGCTCAGTCCAGGAGCCCGGTCGGGATACATTTTTATCAATTGATTGAGCATGCAATATCAATAATATCAAAATATTTTCAATAATGAAAGTGTCTTATAAAAGGTTGGTTTATAACATACTAATAGGATTTATTATATCTCATCAGATGATATGAGTGACCGATAAAGGGTTAATAAAGTACAAGTATATGCAATAGTTTGATGAAAAATGTAAATTAACACGTAGATGATAGGAACGAACGGATTTTTTCAACATATTTAATATATGGAGCAAACAGAGCATTTGAAAAATACTACCGAAAAGAAAAGTTCAAATATTGAGTGGACTTATTGGGGACCGTGCTACTAAAAACCTATTACTTCAGGCAAGAGAAAATGGTGGTATGAACTGGATTTACAGTGTGTGTGTGTGTGTGTGTGTGTGTGTGTGTCAGACGGAGACTGAAGCGTGTGATGATGTTGAACTGGTTGAAGACCTGGTTCCCGACTGGCTGCTTGAGGCTGCCGAACATCTGGACGTGTTGTTGGCTGAACGGCGACTGCAGGAAGCGCTGGATATTCTGCGAGAAAGTCACACTTGTATTGATCGTCTGCCTGTTTCTATACGACAACGAGATCAGGTCGCCATCGCCTCTCAACTCTATGATTTTCCTCGTAATGTTGATAATATTCATGCTCCTCTCAGCTCCAATAGTCTCCATGAATCTCGTAATCCTAATAAATTTCATAGTTATATATATATACTAACATATTTCATAATTAGTGGTTCGATGCAGCCTGCACTTTGGGTCTAGCACGATCCTGTGAGGTCGAAGGATCTGTATAGATCGTGTGATCTGTTGAGATCGAGGATCTGGAGAGTGGATCGTGAGATCGTGGCCGTTGGAGTCTGAGGAAGCTCCGTGAAAAATAATCCTCATTTTTTTTAATATTCATAGTTCTCATAGTTATCGTAACCTTCCATTGTTTTTCGTAATATTTAGCTGTTTGTTTCAGGTATTATATTGTTATATTGTGTTGTGTGGGTTTATGTCTGTGTGTGCGTGTGTGTGTGTTTATGTCTATGTGTGCTTGTGTGTGTATGGGTGTTTGTCTGATTTTGTGTGTTTGTTAATGTGCCCGTAAACATTTTTCTTGTAAATTGTAAATATATTTCCACATATAATATGAACACATTAGCATGTAACAACAAACATGGAGAAAGTCCGACAAGCCTAAGCTTTTCGTCGGACAAACTTTTTATAATAAAGCACGTGGTAATACAACACACATAAACACATGTGTTAATTTACGATATCAATAGGACAATGCGCAGATATAAATGAGAAAGTAATTAAAGAGACAATTTGATCATCTGGAAGTAATTGTTAGCAAGTGAATTGGACATCAAACATGTATTTTTTCAATTTCATTTTGAAAATATTTATTGTACCATTATATATGTTGGCTTTAATTTTGTGAGGAAGCGAATTCCAAATATTTATGCCCGTCTATGTGTGCGTGTATGGGTATGCATATCCGTCCGTCTGTGCTTTTATATATGTGTGTCTGTCATGAAAGTTGTGTGTATTTATGTATGTAGGTGTCTGTGTGTGTTAGTATCTATATGTGTATGTATGTATATATGTGTTAGTGTTTTATATATGTGTATTTGTATGTAGGTCTGTCACGAAAACTGTGTGTACTTATGTCTATGTGTGTTTATGTATATATGTGTCTACATGTGTGTGTGTGTGTGTGTGAGGGCAGCTGTTGGACGTGCAGCGGCAGCTAGCTGATCGGCGCAGCTGTTTGTGTCAACAGCTACTCAACGAGCTGCACACTTCCTCCAACTGTTGCCACCAGCTGTCCTTGCTGCTTCAACTTGACAGCGGCCGTCGAGCCTGTCAGCTGTTGTTACGTCACCGCTCTCAACAGCTGCGCCAACAGCTACGCCGACAGCTGCGCGCTTCCTCCGGCGCCCAGCAGCTGGTGAGGTCTCTGGTCGGCGCTGTGGCCACAGTGATAGTTGCTACGACACGTCATTTGGACGCTGTGCTGAGTGAGCATTCAGATGAAGCTCCCGGATGTCGGAGTTTATTGGCTGTGTGGTGTCGTGAAGAGATGGCCTTCCTTCTCGCCTTGTTTGTGCGTCATGTATTCGGCAGTGCGGGGGGCACAGGGGGAGGGGCGGGCGGTGGTGGGGGCGAGAAGCTGTCGCAGCTGGCCGACTGTGTTCAGCTGATGCACGCGCAGCTGTCAGCCGAACTGGCAGCTGTTGGACTCGACTGTGAGCAGCAGGTTGCGGCAGCTTTGCGTCGGCATCTGGCTCGTGTGGTTGCCGAAGCTGGCCGGCAGCTGGTGGATGCAGTGCGCATGCGTGCCGGCGACGATCAGTGGCGCCCCCTAGACGGCGAGTCGCTCAACAATAATGGCCGCGTAACAGCCAATTGTGCGGCGTTTGCTGCGGCCGTGACGCAGTACACAGACAATCTATGCAGGCTGTACACGGGCGCTGCGGTGCCAATTGACTGCCAGCGACATCTGGCGGCCGTTTTTTCGGCGCAGCTTCAGCATTTGCAGCGGGCGCGTTCTCAGTTGCGACCCGAGCGCCCTCTTGTGGACGCCAGCTGGAACTACGTGGTCAACACGGTGTTGGATGACATTGTGCAGCGTCTAGTTCGTGCACATAGTGCAGGAGATTGTGGAGTTTTGCTGGCGGTGAGAGGCGAATTTCAGTGTAATGGCGTGCAAGTGTGAACGTGCTTTCTTCTCGTGTACACTTGCGATTGGTAAAATTGTTTATTCTACATTGCTTGAGCCTGTGCCTTGATATTGAGCATGAGTTATACGCGGGAGCGTGATAAAATGAAATCCATCTAGATGTATAACATGAGCTGTTTGCATTTTCGAATCCATTATTTTGGCGATGTTTATTATATTGTCAAATAGAAAATTGGATGAAATCTACCTCTCCGCTAATTACTTCATACGCACGTATCGGTTTCGATCAAAAACTCCGCAAAACACAGAAAAATAACTCGATTGCCGAAAACACAAACAAACACAGTGTTTCATGTGGTTTATTTGACAAACACCAACAAACACGCACGTGCCATTACAGATCGACGTCATAAAAACGCACGCGCCAAATAGAGGCCGAGGCCACCCCTCCCCCTGTTCATTTATTAACGGTTGGACTTGGCCACGCGTTCCAGTTCATCTTTCTTCTTGATGGCGTAGCTGTTGGACGAGCCTTTGGCCGCGTTGATCAGCTCGTCGGCCAGACACTCGGCAATCGACTTGATGTTGCGGAAGGCGGCCTCGCGTGCGCCCGTGCACAACAGCCAGATAGCCTGGTTGACACGACGCAGCGGCGACACGTCGACCGCCTGCCGCCGTACGGCACCCGCCCGTCCGATACGCGTCGAATCCTCGCGGGGTCCCGACTTCACGATGGCTGTCACAAGCACTTGCAGCGGATTCTGCAAACACACACACATACACACAGAGAGAATTATGGTGGGAACAGATTACCAAATGAAATTGTCAACCAAACCACAAGAAAGATGCTTAAAAAGAAGCATGATCTGAAGAAGGCAGAAGCCAAGATTTTTTACTCAATTCTGCGCAAACAACTCGGTAAGAACACACACACATAAGCGGTTCTTTATTAATCGATACAAAAATAATTCGAAATAATAAGACAAAACACGTTGCAAACACGATAAAACGCGCTTGCTATATCAAGTCTATGAAAACACGAACTT
This sequence comes from Sacculina carcini, assembly GCA_916048095.2. Taxonomy (NCBI): domain Eukaryota; kingdom Metazoa; phylum Arthropoda; class Thecostraca; family Sacculinidae; genus Sacculina; species Sacculina carcini. The sequence goes on from OU696583.1 coordinate 7,383,886, forward strand.
ATAAAATTAACCGTCCAGAAGTCAAGGAGATATCCTGTATATCAGCTGTTTCCCTGCATCCCTCAGCAAGCTGTAGTGGCGGATTTGCTCAATAGATGTGATTTTTATGTTGCACTCGTGTTACTCTGGGCTTTGTTGGTAATTTTTTAGTGTTATTATTCTTTAGTATGTTATATTCTTCTGAAACAAATGTTACATATGTGTAACATGGGTTCTAAAGGGTTAAAACAATTAAAATGTCTCTATATAAAAACAAACGATTTTCACATACAAAATCGTTATTATCCCGGGATGTATTTAACCACATTTTATAATACCGCATATATATTGGATAAATACATGACTGAATGCATAATTAATGGAAGAAGTGTGTGTGTGTGTGTGTGTGTGTGTGTGTGTGTGTGTGTGTGTGTGTGTGTGTGTGTGTGTGTGTGTGTGTGTGTGTGTGTGTGTGTGTGTGTGTGTGTGTGTGTGTGTGTGTGTGTGTGTGTGTGTGTGTGTGTGTGTGTGTGTGTGTGTGTGTGTGTGTGTGTGTGTGTGTGTGTGTGTGTGTGTGTGTGTGTGTGTGTGTGTGTGTGTGTGTGTGTGTGTGTGTGTGTGTGTGTGTGTGTGTGTGTGTGTGTGTGCCTGGTACCTCGCCCGTTGTCAGATGGATGATCTCGAAGGCGTGCTTGACAATAATAACTGCCATCAGCTTCTTGCCGTTGTTGCGGCCGTGCATCATGAGCGAGTTGGTGAGTCGCTCGACGATGGGACACTGCGCCTTGCGGAACCGTTTGGCGGCATATCTGGCGCCCGAGTGAGGCATGTAGCGCGCATGACGCTCCTTCACGGCTATGTAGTCCTGTGTGGCAAACAATATAAATAAAAATAAGATACCGTAAATGCTCTATTTATCCGGCAGTTTCGTGAAGCTGGAGCTCGTCCTCGCTCGAGATGCGATTGTGGGATTCCATCATAACAAAAGACACGTGGGCGATTACTACATATAACAATACACTGTGGAGATACGCGTCTTCTCTCGTCCCTGTTATCAGTGCACTCTTTTTTGTGTTGCAGTTTTTGCGCAATCCTACCGTGCGGAGTGACCAAAAATAATCCGACATGCTCTAATAATCCGGCAGGCTGTTATAATCCGGCACCATAAGCAGGGGGTCGAATAATAATCCGGCATATCGGATAAAAAGAGCATTTACGGTAAATGTTTAGAGGCTGGCGCGCCCACAAGACATCACACCACAGTCAAACCTCGAACACGACTCCACGCTCACACGCGGACAAGCAGACACACACAGTTCGGACAGTCACACACAACAACCAATCAGCGGCGAGCTGGTCACGCGCTCGTCGCCGCGGGGCATAAACATGTAGCAGCATGACACACATACACAGTAAACTACACACAATCAGCCACACTAACACGCTCACACACACAATCTCTCACTCTCTCTCGCGCCACATACACACACACACATACATGCACCATTGACACAACAAGCGTGTGCCTCAATCTACATGCACTCGAAGTCAATAAAAAAAGTATAAAAACGAGAAAAAAATTGATGAGATAATACAATCACATAAAAAGTCGACATAATTTCTGAATACAATTCTAATTGAAATATTCTAAGGAGAAGTGAAAAATCAGCGACCACAAACATTCAGGGATAAAACAATTGATACACTCGGAAGCTGGCAAGTCAAAGAAAGCTGAGTAGATCCTTAACATCACAATTGGTCAATAACGGATATGTCTTTTCAAAATTTCCTTTGATCCCGCGACTCATTCCTTGACATATTTTGCCTCTCTCTGATGTGTGCGTGTGTGTGTATGGGTGCGAATGCATGTATGCCTGTGTCAATCTTTGATTGTGTCTAATTATGTGTATTATATTGTGTCACTTATAGTAAATTTCACTCACTCATCATTGTGTTCATCTTTGTTCATTGCCTTACTCAAACTGTATAATATTTACTCATTAATGTGTTCTTCCCTCTTTTAATTATTGTTTCACTGAATAACTTTTTTAGCTTTGTCTATACTGTGTAGCTACTGCGCGCCCGTGTATGACAGGCGCTATAACAAATACACTGAACTGAACCGACAGCAAACATAGCCCGAACTGAAACACCCACCCTGAGTGAAATATCGTTGACTTCAACGTCTTCGCACGACCATTGTCCAAACAGCTTGATCTCGGGCAGATCAGTGGTCTGCAGAACAATGTCGTCGAACCCACCGCCCTCCTCCGGAATTTCGTCCACTGACATGACACCGTGAATGATGATGTGTACAAAATCTATTCACACACGGCACAAAAACAAATTGTAATAACTAACAGCAGTGGAATGCTACAGCTAATGCAACAACCAACAGCAAGGTTCAAATAGCACTGTAGTTAGACTACAGGCAATTACCATACGAGACAGTGTGCATATAGTATACAGTCTCGTACTATAAGAAATAAGAAAGTAAGAAATTATTGAACGCCAATAACCAATCAGATCCAAATATCCCTCGATGTACCGTGAAAACCACCCAATTGAGTGTCGCGGTAAAACAACACAATAACTGCCTATAAAAATAATACAAATACTATAATGACTATCAAACAATTGATAAAACAACAAAAACGCACACCACACACGAACGATGCTTTCAAGGAACGGCAGCGTCGCACGTGGCCACTACCGAATAAACTGAAAACATTTTTTACTGATTCAACTAAGCGAACAACAATGATTTTTCTCGTTTTGTTTTCTTAAGCGATACATTTTGATACATTTGCTCCTCCAAAATTATATTTTAAATTCTGGTGCATACGTTTACGGCTCAGGTTCTGCTTTGTATGGTTTGTTGTGTTTGGGTATTGTGGTCACAATTCCTTATCTGTTGGCTCTGAATTTATATTTCTGTGTATACTTAGCTGTACAAGAACCCGGGATTTTTTTCCTTGCCGGAACATATTTGGTTTAGCCACTAAACTGCACGCTTGCTCATTTTTAATTTGGTCTATCAACGGATGGAACCTATATCGAATTTTCCCCACATCCTAAAACGTTCGGAGAGTTTTTACCAATCCACAACACATTTTAGTTTGCCTGTTTAATGACTATATAGCCTGCAGTAGGGGATAAGAATGCTGCTGCCGTATCCACTGCGTATCGTATGAAGTGATTATAAGCTGCCCCTTAGCTCTTTTGTTCGTGTGACATTGTGCTCTTTTACATTGACATTGTGCTCTTTCCCTTCGTGTGATATTATGGAGTTTATGTGCCTGTGAGCTAGTATGTCTGTGTGTATGTGTGTGCGTGCGTCAAAGTGCATGTACGAGCAAGTTTGATCCAGTGTTGTTCGTCTTCCTTATTCGTTCTGGCATTGTCAAGTGCGTTACATCGAGTGCAGAGAGTTAGTGATCAGATGCGGCCGTGGGAACTGAGCGTGCGCTTGCATCAGTTGTGGTGCGAGATTGTTGTAATGTGCGTGGTGTGTGATTGTGCGTGTGTTTGTTGTGTTCCTGCGCGCAATATACCGGCTATTTTTCATTCACATATATCCAAGGGAGAGAGTCATAATCCCGCCATCTCTCCTGGATTTTACTTCCATCCAACCAGAATAAAAAAATACTTCCTACCGGAATCCAAAAATAATCACAGAGGACGAGTATTTTGCACCACTATCTTGTGATCAATGGAAGTTTTTCGTGTGAGATAAATATACAGCAGACAAGTACAACTAAACTTTCGTTACGTTACGGCGTTACTGGACGCAGGCCTACTCAGCCTTTATGTCCAGATCTTCATCACAGTAAAAAACGTGGTGGCGAGTAGCGGCAATAAATTTCCCCAGGGGATCATGTATAATTTCTTGTTTGCTCCACAACAAATCGTCTTTCAAAGGATGCAATATTTGATGTTTCTACGATAATATTGGCAAACTATTCCACACGTCCACTACCCTCACGTAAAAAAGAAAAAGGTGCACTCAGATACACATATAATGAATGAATAAATAGATTCTTGGATTGGTTGGAGGATCTTTCACTTCTTTGACTATGCGTTAATTAATAATGGATGAATTCAAAGTCGTGTGAATTTAAACTTGTATGTGTACCAATTTAACTACCGATCTAATATGGCCGGTTAGCTCAGTTGGTTAGAGCGTCGTGCTAATAACGCGAATGTCGTGGGTTCGACCCCCACACTGGCCAATTCATTTTCTACATTTCCTGCTTATTGTTTTCGTAATTTAAACTGCTGCCAATTGGAATAATTTGCTCATTTTCATTCTAGTCTGTACATTCTGTGTTCCTTTTTATATATTTTTTATTTTGTTGCGAATTTTGTTTATCGTAAATAGATGACGTTGGATACTCATGTACAGTTTCGCACGATCAATCCGTTATATTTGCTCTTTTTCGTTTTGCCATTTCATTGATAACATATCTTCTCATTTCATATTCTACTTTTGTCTTATTGCTATTCTCGTGCTCCTGATCCCTATAGGTCCGGTGTTGTTCTTACTCCGTGTTCGAATCCATGTGGTTTGCTCAATAGCGCTAATGTTTTATCAATTGTCTTTCCAGATTAATGTGTTAATTGTTCTTCCATGCGGGAGGAGTTTTCCTGACTTATGCGCGTGCTGTGAAACTTGTTGATGACGTCATCGATCACGTTTCTTTTTGAGTGACGTCATGTCTGAAATGGCGCCAGAAACAGCTAGCCAACATGGCGGCGGTGGTGGCAATAATGACGCGGCTGCGCAGTCGCACGTGGACGGTCAGTGAATGCTGCCAGTTGACACTTTATTTTCCCTAGAATTTAGCGATTTTCTAGAATTATGTGCATAGCCAATGTCTGTGATTAATGATTTTTTTATTTGCTAGTTAGGAGTTAGTTAGTTTATTTATTAGTTAGTTAGTATTTGCTTGGGATTGTGTTTTTATAATTTTATTTTAATTAAATATATCTATATATTTAATATATATCACAATAGATTTAACATAGTATTTCATTTTATTGTTAGTGAATTTCAATTTATTTATAAAGTTTTCTAGTGTACTTGGGCGTCATGAAATATCATGCAGAATTATCACACGAATGCACAAAGGTCAACGACCTCTTGCACAAATCAGTTGCGGTGTGTGTGTGTGTGAGTGTGAGTGTATCAACGTGTTTATTGGTAGACAAACACCCATTCAGTAGATATCGGCATAATTCATGTGTGAAACCGGTGGAAGTTTCTAGAAAGACAATTGTGTTGTCATATCCTAAAGTAAATTTTCATCCAGAGAACAGATTAATTATTTGTTGAGAAAAAATTCAACATGGAGTGTATATATTTTTTATCGTATTATTTATTCAAAACATAATGGTATATCATTATGCTTTGAATATAGCTACAATTTTCACACTTTTTTCTCGAAACTATTATTTTTCTGCCTGTTAGACAACATTATTTGCATGCCATTTTTATGTGTTCATTTGCTCTGTTGATTCCTCAGTCATGGAGCTACTCGATGCATCATCTGTATGTGTAGTCGTGTATGTATGTGTGTGTGTAGTAGTGTATGTATGTGTGTATGTATGTTTGTGTGTAGTTAGCTGCATGCATTATCCGTAGTGTGTCGTTTCTTGCAACCTCTTTGTATTGTTTGTACTTATCGTGTTCTGTTTTCTCTTCTGTCCTTCTTTCTGAACACACACACAAACAAACAAACACATTCACACACACACATTCACATGCATGTTGACTTGCTGTTTTTCATCCTCTCATATCTGACTTGGTTCGCTGTTATCCTGTGTTTCGTATCATATTCTGTGCATGCATATTTCGCTCTGGTTCCCATTTACATTTGTTCCCTGTTTCGTTTGTTTTTCCTGCTGTTGATTTAATCGTTGCTTCATTGATTCCATGACGGTCTGTGGCTTGTCATCTTCACCATCCAATTCCCATTCTCTTTCTTTCGTTCTCACTGATATTCATTGACGACCACTCAATCCTAATCCGCACACACTAACTCACACACACACTGACTCACTGACACTCACACACACACTGACTCACACACACACTGACTCACACACACACTGACTCACACACTGACTCACACACTGACACTGACTCACACACTGACTCACACACTGACACTGACTCACACACACACACAATGACTCACTGACACACTGACTCACACACACACACTGACTCACACACTGACTCACACACTGACACTGACTCACACACACTGACTCACACACTGACACTGACTCACACACACACTTACACACACACACACTGACACTGACTCACACACACACACACACTGACTCACACACTCACTGACTCACACACAAAAGAGACACGTGGTGATGAGCCGCGGTTGCCGCGTCACTACTGTTTGACAGAACCGACCGATGTGAAGGTGATGGAGCGAAGACTGGTCAAGCTGATGCACGACTTCAACTCAGGCAACCTGCGAGCTTTCGGTGAGACACACATACACACACACACACACTAACACACTCATACACACACACACACATATATACATTGTTTCATTTCTTTATAAAGCGATTATATATATTACGTAGACTTACGATTTACGTAGATATTACGATTCTGTAGATTATTGTATTATATATAATGTTTTATATAGCACCTTCACACATTATGTCTCCATTGCGCAATGCCACACACACACACACACACACACACACATACACACACACATGGACACATACATATACAGATTGACTGATACAAATCGACACACAGACATACATTGAGCACTCGGTCAATGCCACCTAGACTACTAGGTATCTAGGTGGCATTGACTCGGTTGACAATTAGAGCTCCCATTGCATTGCCATATTCTTTGTGTGTGTATGTGTGTGTGTGTGTGTGTATGAGATTGAATGAAGTTGTGCGTAAGTTGATATTTTAATTATTACTGTACGTACTTTACGCTGGGGATTACTGTAAATGCTCTTTTTATCCGACATGCCCGATTATTTTTCGCTCCCCTGCGTATGGTGCCGGATTATAAGAGCCTGCCGGATTATTAGAGCCTGTCGGATTATTTTTGGTCACTCCGCACGGTAGGATTGCGCAAAAACTGCAACACAAAAAATAGTGCACTGATAACAGGGACGAGAGAAGACGCGTATCTCCACAGTGTATTGTTCTGTGTAGTAATCGCCCACGTGTCTTTTGTTATGATGGAATCCCACAATCGCATCTCGAGCGAGGACGAGCTCCAGCTTCACGAAGGTGCCGGATTATTAGAGCCTGCCGGATTACTTTTCAATCCATACCTGAGGGTGCCGTATTATTAGAGCCTGCCGGATTACTTTTCAATCCATACCTGAGGGTGCCGGATTATTAGAGCCTGTCGGATAAATAGAGCATTTACGGTATATATACTCATTTCAATCTGTCATTCTTATTCCGCGTGCTTAGCGCTTGAATTCTTACACATATTCTCGCATGAGAAGCACAATAATAATCAGCGTCGAGACCAACTCTTCATTTTCCACACAACAGCGCTGAACAGTGTAATTCATCCAGTTGTTTTACGAAATCAAATGTCAGGCGGTCACTAGAAGCGAAATTAGTGAATTCGGATTGATAAAAAACACACACATAGTTGTCCTGTTCTGTCCGACCTTTAATCTCCCGCTTGGCTACCCCTCCATTACCCACCAGTAGGGAATTCCCCACAGGTTACCGATCACTGGTATAATCAAACTTCATTTGAACACTTCCACCTGGTAACGTTGTCACGATTGCTTCATATTTGACTGTCATGATTACCATAGAAAATTTCTGCCAGTCATTATCATTCATTGTTTCTGTTTGTCATTTCTTCCGTTTTTTCGTTTACCCTTTAGATATGGCTATATATATTGTCGGCTTATCAATGGTTGGTGCAGCCGTTGTTTTGCGCGTGTTTACGAGGCGTGTTTGTGTTGCCTGGACTACACCGCCCAACATACAATCCTGTGCGCACCTATCGTTAAGTCCATGTCACCCTTTTCAGGCCTGAAACGCTAGGTTTTTAGTGACACAGTCCAATAAGTCCATCCAAAATTTGAACTTTTCTCCGGTAGTATTTTTCAATTTACGTTAATTTACGATTTTTGTTAATTTACGTTTTTCAGCAAACTATTGCACATATCTACATATTAACATATTTACATTGATATAATTCATACTCTAATTAGTTTTGTTCTTTTTAATAAGTACAACTTTGGCAGACAGAATTTCTTTTATCCTGAAACAGCTGTCTGGCCATTAAGACCACCATGGAAAATATGCAGTAGAATGCTGCATTTTAATATGGGCTTAATGACTGCGATCTACCGTATATGTATATATATGTGTGTGTGTGTGTGTGCGAGGCGGGGGTGTAAGTGTGGCGCAAATGGAGCGTATTCGCGAGCAGCAAGAGTGTCTTGCGCGACTGCACTTTGATCTCGGCTCTCAACAACAACAACAACAACAACAACAGCAGGGAGATGGTGGGGGGTTGTCTTCACGACCTGGCCCGCTGTCGGGAGCGGGGCTGGAGCGAGCGGCTGCCGGCATGCAGCAACTCATGCAACAATTGCAACAGCTGTCGTCGGCCATTGAGAAATTGCACTCGGCTCCCGCTACCTCGACGGCGAGCTCCCACCAGGACACCACTCATGGCTGACTCGTGTGTGTGTGTGTGGAAGAAGTCCTCTCCGGGAAGTTGACGGCGACTTTTGAAATTTTTCCGCTCAATGATCTCGTTAATTTGACCTTTTGCGTAAACATCCAGCGTCCTTAAGACAACTTTAACGTCATTTTCCGACAAATATAATTATTTCACCGCCCGGAGCGTTTCTTCGCTCAGACATATGCTTAATACCGTCATCTGGGTCGCTGATGGTTGACTTTTCAGACCAGAGAGGAGAACGTAGTCATTTTAGCGCTCCTTCCAGATGGAGTATGTGTCACCACGATCCACACTCAAGTCTAACTTGTTGGGGAGCACTGGTTGTCTCTTCCACAAACAGTGCGAGTGTGGTCTCGCACTTTATGTGGGAATGTTCTTCCATCCTTCCGAAAGACCCGGTTACTCCGCTGATCTCACCGTTGCCGTCCGGTTTATCGATATCGATGGTGAAGAATCTAGAATTCACTAGAATTCACATCGCCCAGTCCATCAAGATAGAACCTTATGCCAAATGGTACTGACATTTTGGATATAATTGCCTCTCCTCTGTCGTGTGGTGCACAGGCGCAACCACAACATCATTGTGCAGTAGTACTGAAACATGTCGAATAACACGTACTTCCGCACGCATCGATCCGACACGATCTGTGCCTCGTACGACGATTTAACCAGCTCGCTAAACTGTGACATGTCGACCTTGAAATGGTTGGGGGTGTGTAGCGGTAATAAGTCCGCTTACACCGTTAATCAGAATATAATCGGTGATCATAGGGCTGAGTTTGGTTGACAGGTGTAGTGCGGTGAGGTCCACTTCTGATGAATGAATCGGCACTCGTCCACTCTGATTCGCAACTCAGCTTCTCGTTCCATTCGATGGCGATAAGCGTCCGCGTGCCCTGTTGGGACGACTCCAGACTCCCAGGCTCCTGTTGTTCATGTTCTGATTGCTCATATCGAGTGGAATTGATGTTTGGTCGCGCACTAAGCTCAACACAAAACAATTTTGGCCAAAGTCTTGCAAACTGTAAATGTACTTCAATGTGTAATCAATATGACCATGCATGCATGTGTGTGTGTGTGTTTTTGTGAGGGGGTACTTCAATGTAAGTCTACTTCACGTTGGCCAAATGTACATACACTGTCAATATTCCGTTTCAAACGATATTGCTGACTCATATAAACTTGCACGTGTACAAACAACATGTGTGTGTGTGTGTGTGTGTGTGTGTATGTGTGTGTGTGTGTGTGTGTGTGTGTGTGTGTGTGTGTGTGTGTGTGTGTGTGTGTGTGTTGTTTACCACACTTCACTCATTAGTGGTGTCAAACCAAATTTATATCAACATTGGCACATTAAGTACACGCGTACAAACAGTGTGTCAGTGGCGGTTCAAGTGACGAACACTATTGGGAGGTTAGCAGAGGCGGAGTTAGTGAGGGGTTTGAATTATTTTCTGTTGGATTTTGTCACGTGTACCTTTGTTGATGCTTCCAAGTGGAACTATTATTTATATAATTAATTTGAACAAAGTTTGTTGCGAAATTGGTTGTGCATGACTTTGTGCATTTATCAGCCTATGCGATCATTTTTTGTTTTTCTTGGTGCCACATTTGCTTGTGCAATACACATCTATTCTCGTCAGATGTGTATGTGTGTGTGTGTGTGTGTGTGTTCAAGTGTACGCGTGTTTGTTTGAATAACAGCTAGGTGAAATCTTATGATGTTTATTGATTCTTGGTTTTTTGTGATTTGTGCTGCGTTTGTATGCCGAGCGGGGCGAGCAGAAAAGCATGCATTTTCCGCCAGATGAAATACAACGCGTTTCCGTCACTTGTGAAATGATTTGCTCGGTGGTGGAATTGTGAGCACTGAGAATGTTACCGCTAGGTGGCGCTAGCAGTCCACATTGAGGTACTGAGGCAAGCGAAACAGGGGCGGCCCCAGGATTTTTCCGGTGGGGGTGACTGACGGGGCTGTGGGAAAAGATATGGAGTCAGGATTTTTGGGAGGATTTAATCATGGTCAGGATTTTTGGGAGTTTCAGTGGTGGCTTGATACTTTTGTGAGGGGGAGTTCAGCCCTTCCAATCATCCTCTTGACTCCGCCATTGATGCGTAATATCCACGTTATTGGCGTTCAAGTGGTGATTTACGATGTTTGTGCAGCACGTGGGTATGATTCATGCCCACACTTGCTGTAGACAGGCGTATTGCGTCTGCGATCTATGTGGTCGAACATGGCGAATCATTGAATTATTGCGTGTGTGAATGTGTTTGGGGCAGGGGCGTAGATTTGTGTCGAGGCTCGGGGGGATGATAGCCGTCATACATTAGTGTTCAAAGTTGACTCAGTTGGTTAATTGTATGGAACCCTCAACCATTTTCGACCTATTCAATTACAACACACATACCTCAATGAAATGTGTATTGAGTAAATCATAATTGTTCACATATATAATTTTTTCGTGTGTTTTTCGTTTCTTTGTTATGCTGATTTTGATGATGATATACCCAATGAACTGAGCTCAATATAATTATCGGGGGTGTAATTGCATGTTCATACCCCAGCCAATTGGTCGGGGGTATATATGCCCCATACTCCCGGGAGATCTACGCCCATGACTTGGGGCTGCAATGAAATTAAAACCGAATGCTGTTTTTGCTTTTCTTGTGTATGATTTGTGGAAATTCTTTGTTGTTGCTTGATATTGCTGTTAATATTTATTTTTGGCTGGCGATTTTTTCTCCATTTCTTCTTTAAATATTACTAAAAAATGCATAGGAATTATTTGACGTCATGGTCGGTTGATGGTGACTATCATCTTGAAGGCTCAGTTAATCATGGTAATTATCACGACTGATGTGTAATGATTCAACTTTTTCTGTGACCTAAATAATACGAAAAAGCAAACATTTTGGCTTGAAGTTTATTTACCCAAGATCAAGATAAAGCAAAAGAAGAAAGTCGAAACTAAAACAACTGGACAATGCACTTCTTAATTGAACGTCTCTGTCACTCTGCATAAACTGTTGGCAAGTATTGTTCTTTCAAATCTGCTTCCTTCTCTCTTATATCCTCATTTTACGTACTCTGTAATTTTTATCTGTAACTTCACGACCACACTTTTACCATAAACAAAAAGTTAAAGTCATATATTCCATTTTAAATAACTGCATTTTTCTGTAGGCGATTTCTAACCAATAAGCCTGTAAACTACCATCTGTGAGTCACCGCTAGCTACTGGAAATGTTGTAGCTGTTTAGTGCGTGCGGTGGTGCACTGAGTGAGATGAAACGGCAGCTGAACTTAGCCACTGGCGGATCCAGAGGGGGTTGAAGCCCGCTTCCCCTCTCCAAATGTTTCCGTCAACTCCTCATAACTTAAAGAGGTCAGGAAAGATCATAATTGTCGCAAAGATGTTGCATAATGGTGCATATACATGACTGATCGCCCCCAAAATTCAGCCCCTGCCAAAATTGCATTCTGGGTCCGCCACTGAAAAAGTCGATAAATCAAGCAATACGCCGCCGCTCTTGAGGAAATTTGGGCTTAATTTGAGTGTTGGTTTGTATTGGCTGCCTCTTTCATATTCACATTCATTATATATTCACATTCTCTTCTATCCACAGGCAATATGAGCTGTAATTGGCTTTCTCAATATTGGTTCGTCAATATCTTCCTGTCTATACCTTCGTGTGTGTGTGTACACTTTCATATGCGCGTTTGTGTGTGTGTGTGTGTGTGTGTGTTTGTGTTTATGAAACATCACCCGGGCACACACACACACACACACACAAACACACGATAGTGTGAAATACTGGGCATTTCAAGGAAGATAGGTTACTAGAGGGTGGGTTGGAGACAGAACAGCACGAGCATAGCTCATCTCCTGTGGTAAACAAATAGGTGAGTACAAATAGGTGAGTACACGCTCAGTGTTTGCAGCTATTTCGTGGAATGCATAGCGTGCTTGGTGTAGGTTCACTTCCTCTGGTATTCTGTTGCCGTTGTGCGTTTTTTTTTTCGGTGAAAATCTTGCGTAAATATCTGTATACGTGTGTGTGTGTGTGTGTGTGTGTGTGTGTGTGTGTCGGTACAGTTCAATAGGCTTCTTCCAACGCACCACCACTATCTAGGTACGTAAATATAGTGCAAATTAATTCAAGTTGCTCAACCGCTTTTGCCTTTAAAGACTATTTTCAAAATATCCGTCGTTAATATAATATGAATTTTATTACATGAATTGCTCGCACAACGGGCGGGTTTTAATGCTAGTATATATATATATATATATATATATATATATATATATATATATGTATATATATATATATATATTCATTTACATATATATACATTTCATATATATATATATTTCATATATATATACACTAGCTATATGAAAGCCTTGTGGTGCATACTCTTTTTTCTCACTTGTTCCCCAGTTCTCAATCAGCCACCTCTTTATGTTCAACAACAGCGAGGAGAAAGGCAGTAAATTCAGTTGTTACAGCGAATCAAATATGAGGCGGCGGTCACTAGAAACGAAAAATAGCGAATTTGGATTGATAAAAAACAGACAGACCTTGATTTTCCCACTTGGTAACCGCTGCATTTCCCACCAGTTGGGGAAATGCTTCCCAATTTACCACAGCGCAAGACAATCCGCGTTGTTGTATCCATTGTGAAAAACCGGGCAACATTTTCACAGTTGTTCTTTCAAACTGTACAATACATCCACAATGCACGACCACCGACCTAGCGGCGCTCCTCACATGCTGACATGTGAGTGTGTATGTGTGTGTGTCAGCAATTGATCTCACACAGACATACACACACACACACAGGCCCTTTGTCGTGTAGTTTGCTGGGCAGCGTCGGATTTCACTGTTTGTGTGTGTGTGTGTGTGTGTGTGTGTGTGTGTGTGTGTGTGTGTGTGTGTGTGTGTGTGTGTGTGTGTGTGTGTGTGTGTGTGTGTGTGTGTGTGTGTGTGTGTGTGTGTGTGTGTGTGTGTGTATGTGTATGTATGTGTATGTACGTGTGTGTCTGTGTGTGTGCGCCTGCAAGTCACTAATTCTGCTGTTGTCCCTGTGTGTGTATGCGCGCGTGTGTGTGTATATGTGTGTGTGTGTGTGCGCTCACGAGGTTCCAGTTGGCTGTGAGCGGTGTGCAGTTGTGATGGGCGTGTTGAGTGTGTAGTGCCGGTTGGTCGGTCGTATGCATTGACGTCAGTGTGTGAGCTTCATTTGATTGATGATGATGATTCATTCGAGCTGCAACTTCATGTGAGTTGAGCTGCGTTCCTTTCGTTTGTGTTCATGTTTTCTGTCTGGTCGTCTTTGTGGTGCTTTCTCGGCGGTTCACTTGATCTTCGTTCGCCTCTGCTGTCGGTTTGTGTGGCGCATGGTGGCATTTCGGCTTCTGGATCTGGGACATCGACATCTGGACGTTACAGTCTTGTGGTGTGAGTGATCATTCGGGTCGGCACACTTCGGGACCATCCTCCGGAATCCGTTCAGCTTCAACATGAATCTTCTGTGTCCTCTGCCTCAACATCGACGGCGACGCAAACGCCACCCGCTCATGGCTCTGCTTCTAGTCGCAGTCACTGCTGCCGTGTGTCTACTACTGCACATAACGGCGCGACCTCCTCGTGCGGCGCCGTCCGTCGACGCGTCCGGCGATCCGTCAAAAGGCTTCTCGCTGGCGCCGCGCCGGCTGCTGCAGTCGGCGTCATCTGGAGAACCTTCAGCGGCCACCAACGGCTCTGCCTCGTCCAGCGGTAGCGGCTCGTCCGCGTCCAACGACACCTTGTTTCCGCCGGACGCCTTCACCATGCAGCAGAGACGCGACGGAGCAGTCGTACTTCACGTGCTCGGTATGATGTACATGTTTGTGGCACTGGCGTTGGTATGCGACGAGTTTTTTGTGCCGTCGCTGGACGTGATCACCGAGCGGCTGGGAATCAGCGAGGACGTGGCCGGGGCGACTTTCATGGCTGCCGGAGGCTCGGCGCCCGAACTCTTCACCAGCATCATCGGCGTGTTCATCGCCAAGAACGATGTCGGTATCGGCACCATTGTCGGCTCGGCCGTCTTCAACATCCTCTTTGTGATCGCCATGTGCGTGATCTTCAGTCGCACCGTGCTGGTGCTGACGTGGTGGCCGCTGTTCCGCGACGTCACATTCTACAGCATCAGCTTGTTGATGCTGGTGCAGTTCTTCGGCGACAACGAGATTTTCTGGTGGGAGGCTCTGCTGCTGTTCTTGTGGTACATCTTCTACTGTGTCTTCATGAAGTTCAATGCGAGCATCGAGCGTGTTGTCAAGTCTATTCTGCCGTCGAAACGCGTCGATCGAGTGAAAAGCGCCGAGGGTAGCTCTGCATCGAAGGTCAGTGAACCCTTTCTGTGATTGATTTTGTGATTTTGTGATTTTGTGATTTGATTCTGTGTTATTTTTTTGCTTTTGGGGTATTATCGTAGGTCTTTTTTAAGGTCAATAAGCGTGTCAAGGTCATTGATAATCTATGTCAAGGTCACCTTATATGATTGGCATGTTTGTGGACATTCGGAATGTTAGAGATGTCATTTGTATGCAAATATTTGCGCACTGTTAATCCAAACCGCCACCCGAATGCAGATTGTTCCAATATATTGGCTGTGGTCATTCCATTTCATGTTGTGGCAAGTCCCATGGAAAGAGTGTAGGCACTATAACACATTGTCACACAATGTAACAGCTATGCGCTGGAAATGGCCATTAGAAAAGTACATGGATAAAAAATGGTACAAAGTATGAAAAATAAACAAAGGAAGAAAACAAAGGATCAGTGAAAAAATTGATCGGTAGAAAAACGAACGAGAGAGGGAATTGAGACAGGCAAAACAAAAAATCAAGTATTTGTTTTTAAATATATAAACTAAACTGTATTCTAGCAGTAGTTTTAATTTTTTGTTCATATGTTTGCTTTATAATTGTTCCTGCTCTCACCATTTTTCATTCTTCATTAAATCAAAATGCAAATGTTATATAGACGTGTTTTGTGACGCTTGCAATGAAAACTATACTCTATAAAGAAACCTACATTTACCAAGATTTTTGTTCATAATTTTTGCTCACATTAATACTAGCATATACAACATGTAACATACGGAAACCGTATTGTGGAGGATTAATTATTGGTTACTGTCTAGCCTGAGAACTATACAGCTCAAAAACTCATTATATAACACACTATATCACAATATATTATATATTAAACACATTATATCATGACTGTATATTGGACTGAGTGGGACGCGCTTTTTTCCTGGATCTGCATCAATATACTGGAAATCCTGGCTCGTTGTTCTGGTACTAGTATCATTCGCCTTTGTATATATATGTGTGTGTGCGTGTGTGTGTATGTGGTGTTTGGGCATCTACTAGCAAACAGGCAATATGTATTTCGTGGAATTGTTCTGTTTAGTCGTTTATTATTGAGTTGGTGGGCTAAAAAACTGTTTGCAAGCATTATTGCTTTTGTGTGTGTGTGTGTGTATATGTGTGTGCGTGTGTGTGTGTGTGTATGTATGTGTGTGTATGTGTGTAATTTATAATGTATAGCCACGGAATAATCACACACATAGTAACAACATAAACAATAAACAGTGGCAATGTTCGTTGAGCCGCGGCTCTAGAACGAACATGTATAATATCATATCGTTATACGACACATGATATTTGCAATAATATATATACAAAGAACAATCACAATATTAAACAAATTTTCGACAAAACTTACAGTACATCGACACGATCTTCGACAAAACGTACAGTACAGCGACAGTACAGCACAAACAGTGCAGTACAGCAACAGTACACAAACAGTACAGCAGTTGGGTTAATATTACAATTGTGAAATCAGAATCCATCGAAATTTCTTTTGAGTTTACTCTTAGAACAAGTTTTTGTTTTTCGGACGGTTTTCAAGTGTTCCAAGTGTTTCAAGTGTATATATATATATATATATATGTGTGTGTGTGTGTGTGTGTGTGTGTGTGTGTGTGTGTGTGTGTGTGTGTGTGTGTGTGTGTGTGTGTGTGTGTGTGTATGTGCTACCTGTTCATGTGCTTGTGTTTGCTAGTGTTTATAAATCATGCAGATGTTTTCCACTCCAGGCACTTCGGTACCCAGGTTTCAGGCACTTTTGTGCATAGGTTCCAGGTGCTTTGGTGTTCAGGCTGCAGGTACTTCACTGCATAGGTTCCAAGCACTTTGGTACTGTATGGTTTCAAGTACTTTCATACATATGTTATAGGTATTTTCGTACATAGGCTCTAGGCACTTTGGTACCCAATTTCTATATACTTTGGTGTTTCGGTTATAGGAAATTTCCTACCCAGGCTCCAGGAACTTTCGTACACAGATTTCAGGCATCTTGGTACCCAGTTTCCGAGTACTTTGGTACCGAGATTTCAGTCTTTTTGGTACCTACTCTCCACACACTTAGGTACTTAGCTTCCAGACGATTCGCTCTCCAAATACGCAATTTTGTTTGTTTGAACGCTGTTGCTTTACTTCGCTAGCTAATGAATACTAGTTGTTCTGGATTATTGTTCTGGCTTTTTATCACCGGCGTCAGATCACGAGCTGGCATGCTATCGATAGGCTTGTGGTGAGTGTTCTTGATGATATGCTCTCAGGGTATATTTGTCTATTTTCTCATCTTTTTCCTCGCCGACAAAGGCAAGATAAAGGGAAAGATAAGAAAAGACACGATTGGAGTGGCAACGAATTTCTATCATACTAAGACACTGCTGAAGAGGGAGGTTGCTGTACATCTGGGATTTGATCATTTGTTTAATAAAACGGTACGATAACTTTATTAATTTTGCTTTCAGAAAAATAATAAAATTATCAATGATTGTATTTTTCCCTAGTAATCCGTATCTAAAATACAGTATATTCAAACGATTAATATAATCGTGGATCTGGAAGACATACCGGCAGGTGATAATTACTGATACTTGGATATTAATTATTGGACATTAATTAGGAGTATGGCATCATATTCGACATGCCGGTATAGAACCATCAAAAGAACCACCAGGAACGCCTGCTATAAACATTCCTTGTCGTTTCCAGTATCACACAGTCAACCTCCTATTTCTCAGTTCGCTGGTGCGCTGTCATTGGTGCTTGCGTGTCATCGAGTGACGTGTTCCCGCCACACAATTACGTATCTCCA